>VYZV01011513.1:1012567-1029187 GCA_013401275.1 Pandion haliaetus
AAAAAAAAAAAAGATAGGTTTCAACACTAAAAGCTCTTTTGAATAATGCAAGAAGAGAGCTGGTGGCTGAAGACATGAACAGAAAACCTGAAAGATGCTGGAAGGGACAAAAGTCTGTCCTATAGAGAGATGCTTCATCCTTGAGTGTATTAACCGTTTTCAGATAATGATTGCTGGACTATATTTGCTAATGCATTCCAGTGTTGTGACTGTCCAAGTAATGTGATTTTTCCAAGTGGTTTTATCCTTGATAAATCTGACAATAGTGTTTTTTCTCTCTTAAGACTTTGCTCAAGTTGGAGCTACTGAACTCTAAAGCCTGCTGCTTCTCTTTCTTCAGTAAGAATAGTTCAGATGATGGCTGCAGAACTTGAAACGGGCAGGGCAGTCTCCAAACCCCAGATGAGTAAGAGGTGGAGGAATGATATCATCCCATTTCACTGATTAAATCGATAATGACAAATCTGCTTTGCATGAGACGGCCTGCAACTAAAATAACATTTTTATACATATTTTATGATCTTGGACTCCCTTTTGCTCTTTGCTTTTGAATGTGGGCTCTTGAGCAAAATATTACTCTGCTTAAAATAGTCCTGTAATTTGAAACTAAAAAATTATTCTGATAAGTTGGTAGCTGATAACTATCTAGTGTAGCTGAACAGCCAAATAAAAACAATAGCTATCACTCTGGGGGAGTGGAAGCAGTGCTAAAACAATCCTGGAGCAAATACTTGTGTTAGCTGAGTACAGTACATAGATGTCCTATAGTAGGATAATTATAGTCCTTTCAAAAAGAACTATATGTCTGGTTTATATGTCTCGATGTGTTCTGTTAATAATGTTACTGAATTACTGGTGATACTTATGTAGCCTTGACTGGTGGTTAATTGTTGACCTGTAAGAAGTAGTCAGCGTAAGCATAGCTAACCAGTCTGAATTGCATATTTTTTAAAAACTGGATGCTTAAGATTTCCTCTCATGAATGAGTTTAATTGGCATAACTGAAAGTCATCACATATCTCAGTGTCAGCCGATTGCCACAGACAACAAAAACCACAGGTTCAGCTAACTTATTTTAAGTGAAAGCTGAAAAGGCAGTTACACTTCAGATTTTTTTTCATCTTCTTTAACAAGCACATTATTAAATGCTGTGTGAAATGGCTTGTTCTAAAGACTGAAGGAAAACTTGAGCTATTTGTTGAAATCCAATATAAAAGCTATTTTTCTGAAAAGTTGAAGTCTTGTCATTTTTAGAGCCTGGAACTCCAGAACTGAAACACGTGAGCATACTGTGGCCTGGCACAGGCTGAAATCACTGCTGAGGTTTCAGTGGCCTATTGCTCTGGTGCTGTGTAACAAACATCATTTCAGTTCTGCTATTTGTCATTTATGCTATGCAAAGATCCAACTCAAGTTGCAAAGTGTGTCAGAAGGGTGCAGGTTCTCCAGCTGGGATCATAAATCCTCAGTCATAAATGCTGCTCTTGTCTGGCTTGTTGGGTGGGAAGCACACCAAACACAGTGCACACTCGGGAGATTTTTCTCTTTGTGTAGTCTGCCAGAAATTCTGTAGATGTTAACGTATGAATACCAGAAGTGAATACCTGCATAAGTAAGAGTTTTGGATGAAGCTGAAATTAAAATAATAAAAGTCTTGTGACATAAAATGCTAAATTTCTAATCCTCTGGTCCCTTTGTTTTTTAGAACACAGCAATTTTGCAAGAAAGAATATGGGTTTTTTTAAGTTTCTAACATACACAAGAAATCCTGATTAATGTGCTTCTGAACCGTGCTGGATTAACCTGTCTGTGGCATGAGAAAACTGATGAATTTTTTTTTAAGCTGTTAATAAAGTCAGCAGATGTGTGTTTCCCTGTCTTAGCCCCTGTTACCTTCTCTTCTAGTATACTGTGGTCTGAATTTCTGGAAGAGAAACTTTGTTCTAAACCAAGTGGTGGATATCTCAAAGATGTTAAATTTGTTTTCGATGCAGTACGTCCACCCCACAGGGCCAATTCCCCATTGCAGGCAAGAAATTTAACAGGGATAGGGTTGCAGGCTTGCTGTAACCAAAAAAAAAAAAAAAGGCTGCTGAGCACTAGAACATTTTTATTCAATCAAAAGAAAAGGCCACAAAGCTTTAAATCAAGCATTTATTTCTAATTTCAGCTACTCTTTGAGAATGTCTTCCTTTTCTCTCTCTTTCAGGTATTTCTTTAAGTTCATGAGATCTTGCCAGCGTCCGAGATCTCTGTTTCCTTCATTGGTGTGAGTCAGTAGTTCTGCGGTCTGCACCAAGTTCTCTGCTGCTGCTTTGAACAAAGACACAGTATCTCTTACTTCTAGTGCATTTTACATTTGACAATATAGTGTGGAATTTTGTGTATAAAAACACAGGTCTAGCAGCATTTTTGAATTGGGGATTTGGTGTAGGTGAAGATTTGCATGTTTTGGGGGTTGGTTGGGGTTTTTTGGGTTGGTTTTTTTTTTTTCAATATTCCTTTTGTTGGCCATCTTGGCATGCTGTGTGGTTTCCCAACACTGTTGCTCACACCGATCTCTTTCATTTACTATATCAAAGTTCTTAATGAAAACAACTTTTGTCCTGTAGCTATTTTATTTGTTGGACATACTCCCTCTCTTATAACTGTTGCTTTTCTACTGCTGTATCTTCCTAATTTTGCTCAGCAGCTGCTACCTTAGTCCTGGTGCTGCAGTAGTGCGAGTAATTAATAATACAAGTTGCTGCCCTCTGGCTCTTTTGCTGCATGTAACTTGTTTACTGAGTTGCCATCTGTCTTGGGAACTGGAGTATTCCTCTGCCTGTGAGATTGCTGATTTGATAGATTGTCCTAGCCTGACATACAGAAGGAAACAATGCGCAAGCTGACTACTTCATTTTGTACTGGATTGATATATATATCGATTGATAAATTGATACATACCTAAGAAATCTTTAATAAAGAGCTTGTACGTGGTTCTTGAACCAGGGCTTTTGTTTTCCAGAAGAGGGAAGCGTCCCTGAGAGCTTGTGAGCGGCCTTCTCGGCATCATCAGAGTATCTTAAAGCTCCCCTCTTTTCCCATCTGTTAGCATGGCAGCAGCAGGGCCAAAGAAAGTCTGCTGCCTGTGGTCTGGCACAGCTGAGCGGCTGACTGTGATTCCTTGGCTTTTGGTTGAGGCACTCGAGATCTCCAGGTCGTCCTCTTTCCTGGACAAGCCTGAGCCTGTGCGACTCCAGTATCTGGTGCACTCAAGCTTGAAGTGCTTGTCTGGAAAGTATCTTGTCTAAAAACCCTTCTGCAGTTCTAGCTGAATGATGACAAGTAGGAAAGTCATGTATCATCTTAGCGTTCATACGTGTAAAAAATACAAAGTGAAGTAAGTGGTCAGTTGCTCCTCAGAAATGGGTAAGCATGATGGAATGATAATGGGAGCAGTCTCGGTCACTATATATAGTGTGAGTCATATTGAAATGTTCCACAGGCAGGCACAGGGGTTTGGTAACTGCCATGTACTAAAAGCCTTTGATTGCAGTGGTAAGTTAATGAGGGGGTCAAGAGGCAGGGAAAAATGTCTTTGTAGAAAATGCTCTAATTTTTATTTTTCTTGAGAGACTTGTATCTCATCTCTCCTTCTCTTGGAATAACTTTATCAGAATGGCTGTCACTTCAGTTTTTCTTTCTCTGCGCTACTCACTAATTTACCTTACTTGTAGCATTGCTTATTGTAGTGTCATTATAGTTAGAAGTGAAAGATGGTTATTACCCGTGTACAGCACTTCTGAGGTACAGTCGTTGTCTGAAACCACTAATACAGCCACACTCCAGAGGAGAGAGCCAGAACTTTGTTCCCAGGTTTTGGGTTGTAATGGTATCAGTATCGTGTTTTGGATCGTAAATTTGAGAAGAAGTTCTGCTTAGTGGGTTCTCTTTATGAAGCATCCCTACTGTGTAAATGGAAAATTTAATCTAAAAAAATACAACCTGATGAAGGGCAGGAGCACATAGAGCGCTTGGGTAGTCTGCGGGAAAAGCCTTTGCCCAGGGACATCAATCTCACAACTCTCTGTGTGTGTTTCAAGTGGCCACCTCCAAGGAACTGCAGCCTGGCTACCGCCAGGGAGGAGATTGCTTTGGTTTGTTATGGGAGCAAAACGGCTGTTGCTTAAAGTCTGTGTATGTCCATGTCCCCATTTCAGCAGTTAGCCTGCTCTCTTCTCGGGGGACTGTCATCTTCTGTTTCCAAACCTGCCAGCGACCTGCCCCATGAGCTTGAGCAAATCCCAGTTGCAAGCTGCGGCTGTCTCTTGGTGTATTCATATTTGTGAGCGCTCTGGCATGTATCATGTCTAGTTGTCAGGCAGGAGCCCTAATCTTACCAGCTAATAAACCCAAATAGTGATCAGGCTATTATCTGTACTATAGAATGCTAATGGGGAGCTGTTACAGCTGTTGGTGGTTGGTCTAGGCCTGTCTTCAGCATGGATGCCGTGCTCTGTGACAAGGTGTCTCTCAGCTTACCTCTGGCTGTAGAGAAAGCTGCATAAAAATAAAGGAAACTTGCTTTCAAAAAATTCTGTTTGATAATTATTATTCAAGTCTAGGCTGTCTCTTAAAATTGTTTAAAATTTAAAAGCAATATTTTTACAGCCTTCATTTCTAAAATCAAAATGCCGGAGGGATGATAAATAGCTGCCTACGTACGTAGATCTGGGGTTTGGGGCGAAACAGCATCTTTTGCAAGTTCAGAGAAATTACTTTCTTCCATCTTCCTTGACTCAATTAACTATATTCAACAGCCAGTTGAAAAAAAAAACTGTCAGGAGTTGAAATTTTCCAGTCTATGAATTAAAACAAGGTGTGAGATGAATTAATTGATCTTGGGTGAAATGCAATAGTAATCAGAGTGAGTCTTATCAACTGACCAGAGAACAGGTAGTATTCCATATGACTTTAATAACCCAGTGAAGTGCCAAAAACATTCTGGTCTTAATTTTCTTGTGTAGCCAGCCTGCTTAAGGAGGTTTAACCATTAAGCAATTCGGAATAGGATTTCATTTTATGTCCTAATGCAGCTTCATCTCTGCTTAATAAATGGAGCATAGATCAGTTTTCTACTGTATAATCACAAACTGGATAGATATTTTTAGCCATGTCACAACTGAGAAGAAGCACTCTATGTTTAAGCAAAAGAGCACAGCTTGTACCAGTATTTCTCAAAGATATGTAAAGCAGTCATTCTTAATGAAGTAGATGAATTTTTCTTTGTTAATCAGGGGGGCAGTGTTACGTTCTGCAGACCCAGCAGCCATCGGCCTTATGGTACATCCAGTGTTTCAGTCTCTGCAAATCCTTTGTTACCTTAGCTGCTGGAGTTCTCACTTTCCAAATAAAAGCTTGTGGCAGCCCAGGAATGAAATAAAGGCTGTACCAGCTTAACAGACTCTACCTTTAAAGCTGTGTCCATACACAACAGTTGCAGGTTCATGGAAAACAAATCCCTGTGCAGTCCCCTCTCTCCTTGGCACACCTGGGGATGCTGTCCCATCCTGGACTTCCCAGACCCTGCCCTTACTTTCTAGGCAAGGAATTAGCCACGGCTCTACTAGCGGCTCATGGTTCCAGCTTGATGTCACTCCTTCTGTCACCGCCTCCTTGCTTGGTGTCAGCATATTACAAAATCGATGGTCAGAAAGCTAAAGACCGTATTCAGAATGGAGGCCGTAATGCAATATTGCCTTTCATCAGATAACGGCAAAGCTACTAAAAAATATATTCCTGTGACCTACGGCTTTCTCTTTAGTGCTAACAAGCTGGGGAGGCCAATCTGTGAGATCTCTGCTTTGCCCGTGGTTGCTCTGGGGCCAAGTTGGGAGGATGCCAGGCTTGGTCAGGGCTGCTCATCAGCCCTGCCTCCTGTGTAAGGGATGAGTTGGTGCTCATGCAACTTCACCCTGCTTGCTGCTCTTACAGCCCAGGCAGTACTGGTGTCTTCCCACGGGATTTGTGTGTCTAAAGAGCTGGAGGAGATTTTTGGTTTTAATCCCCTTAGTTGGGTACTCGTCAGGAGCAGGGAAGGAGAACAAACTCGTATTGCCATTTGATTGTGGTTCACAGGGGCTGCTCACTGCATTTTTGTCCGGCGTGACTTCCAGGCTTCTATTGAGATAGACTTCCTTTTTTTCAGGTTGTTTTTTTCCCCAAAGCCCTGTGTAACTGGAGAGGCAAGGTTAAACAGATGTGATGGTAAGAAGGTCTGGGTTCCCGTGCGTGCCTGAACCCCAGTTTCACAGCGCTTGGCAAGAGCTACAGGAGGAACCTGGGTATGAGGTGTGTGTGTCCCTGCTTTGACAGACTGCGTTTTGCTAACGTTGGTACCGAGAAGCACAAAGGACTCCCTTCCCCTGGTGTAGCTGTTAGCAAGAGGCCACGCAACAAAGGGATCCTCACCTGTAAATCAACCCTCGTCCCGTTCTCAGTGTGTGGCGTTGAGGTGAATTCAGCCGAAGAAAGAAACAGAGGGAAGGTTCCATTTCTCCTGGGCTGCCTCCATGGCTGTGCAGAGGAGGAGTCTGTGGGATGCTTTTTTGGGTGGTTCTTGGCTCACGGCGGCGGGTCGGCTGGCGTGGTGCGAGGCAGGCGTGCACAGGGTTCCCGCTGCGGTCGCTTGGCTCTGCCGGCTCCGATGGGGAGTTTCCCGTGTGGAGTAAACGGCCTGAGACTGCGTTTGACGTTACCTCGTCCTGTTTGTGATGACGAAAGGTGAAAGTCGGAGTGAGGGCTGAGCTGGCTGTCGCTGTGTGATGGATGAGGACTGCGGGTGCTGTGACTGCTACGTTGAACTCTCACTGCAAGGGGGGGGGAGAAAAATAATCTGTCTTCCTATATCACCTTTTTTTAATAAGGAAGTATTTGATCATTTAAAATCGGTAGTGTATGAGGTAAACAACTCCTTCAGAGCTACCCTTAAGTTTCTTGGGGAGTATAATGTTCATGGTGTGTTTAAAATGTTTGGTCAAATAATCCTCTTAAGGGAAAAACAGGGAGGAGGCTTGAGAAGAATGATACAAATCAGCTGGCACAGGGTGAACCCTGCCTGCAGGGCTCAGCACGGGCTCGGCTCCTCCTCAGGTGCCTGGGCAGGCAAGTGCTAAATCTTTGCCTAAACGAAAGCAAAACTAAAAGGTTTGGCCTTAACTATGTCAGTATGTACTTATGGCTGAATGTGCTGCTTAGGAATTCTTACACTGCTGAACCAAGTACGGTAACTTGTATTGGATAGACTTCCATTATCATACCAAGACTAAAATTACTTTGAAGGGTTTGATTAAATTGAATTTCCAGTCTAGAAGTCCCCTCTTCAGGCGTTTTTACCTCTGTACTTCAAAGTCTTGGATACAATGATCTGATGATTTACCGCAAAAGTGTGGGGCAGTGGTTTTGGGGTTTTTTTCCCCTTTGTCTTTCTGTGTCTAAGCTCAGAGGAGATTGGGAAACTTCTTGGTTCTTTGGCCACGTGACTTCATAGCTGGCCGACCCTGCGTCATCGTGGCCGCAGCACCTCTGGATGCCATGAGTCGTCGGCAAGGGGATGGGATCGGCCGTGCTTTTGTATCATCGCCTCAGTAGTGACTAATGGAGGAGGATGGGAAACCAGAGCAGCTGAGCAAAAGCAAATAGAAAGATCATCCTGCTGGAGTGGTATAATGGGCTACTGACCTTGTGCTTTGACGTGGCTGTCTGTTGTGGGGTTTTCCAGCATGCCTTGCAGACAAAACCCTGTGGGTATTGACTGACTCACTCAGAAATGTTGGGTTTCTTATGTGGTGACTTTCTTCCGTCCTTTCTAACTTTTCAGATAAAGTTTGAGGGTTGACCTTGACAGTCTGTGGATTCAGTTTTCCATTGAAGCCAGCATTCTGGTGTTTTAAAGTCTTGTTCTGTCGCTGCAGGGAGTTGAGGCAGCGTTTGGCCTCTGCTTTCTAAGTACGTGACTCGTACCCTAAAAGAAAAGCTCTGCCCACCTTGGTTTGTGCCATTTTGCAGCCTGAGAAAGAAAGGCGAGAAGGCTTTTCTTCACACCGGAGTGGTTTGGAAATGTGGCTCTGGCAAAGCAATCTCTGGGAATTTGCAGCTGAAATGGGGAGTGGAGCTGAAGGTGCAGACTTCTAACTTGATTTGAGTTTCTAAAATATCAGGAAAATCTTGTCTAAAATGTAAACTATAAGAATTGGTAAGGCACTGTGGAAGCTAGAATTAAGTAGGCTCTGAACTGTGGTATATAATAAAGAATTATATAGCTATTTATATATGTGTATGTCTTGTGCTAGATGCTCCTAGTATTCTTTAAATGCAGCCTCTGCAGTTTTTAGGAAATAAGGATATATACTTGGGTGGAATGGAGTGAATGAAAGTGATCTGTGTAAATTGGAGAATAACATACACAAGAGGAGACTGACTTTGGTTTTAGGTGTTCCAGTAAAGAGGGCTTGATTGGTGGGCGAACTTCAGTGGCACCATTTTAGGGGTCCTTGTGGGTTTAAGGTTTGAGCCCACCGTCTTTTCTGAGTAACTCTGAAGGAATGGAGAGCAGAGCGGGCAAGCAGGTACACTTACATGGAGAAATGCAAACAAAGAGATGGAGGGAGTAAAGGCAAATTGCCAAAATGAGGTGCTGCTGTCGGTTACGATCAGGGAAATAGCGTGGCTTCAAAGGATGTGCGCTTTGTTACTTCCATAAGGCATCTCGTGCCTGTGTTTTCCCTTTTTTTTTTTTTTAACCTAGTAGAGCACTAGTACCCTTCTTGGGCTGTAGTGGGAGGTTGAGGCTTACGGGTTTGTACTCTCCTGCAGATACTTGCTCTTCATGTTGAACTTCTTGTTCGGCTCTCGGGTCTGCATCCCCTCCTTTGCGCAGATCTGCCTGTGTCTCGCTCCTTCCCTTGCGGGAGCCCTCTCGTGCTTTTCCTTGCGCTTTCTGGTTGGAGGTAGGGCCTCCAAGAGCCCTCCTGACGAGCTGTTGAAGATAATGAACTTCCTCTCCAGCTGTGTCCTGGAAACAAAGGGCTGTTGTGTTCAGCCTTTGTCCTTGCTGTGTGCAGGGGCCCTGCAAGAAGCAGCTCTTCCTTCCCTCTATTCCAACCAGCGTCTGCATATTTGCTATTTCTTTGTTAGTAGATAGTCCTGAATGAAGCACATCTTTGAGTGGCTTTCTAGCTGTAAAATTGTTATCGCTAGTGGTACCTTGGGTGCAAGGCACTGACAAAACACTGTTTCGAGAGACTGTTTCGTGTATCCAGACAGTTACAAGATACTTAAAGTAAGTGAGGAAAATGGGAACAAATTTCACTCTGCAAGTGAAATTATGCTGAAAACACTTGATCTGCAAATGTTGCTTGTAGTTGTTTCAAGATGAGGCTTGCTATAAAATGACATCTAGCGTGACGTGGTTTTGAATGTGTTTTAATATAGGCTAAATTCAGTTAAGACTGAATCCTGTAGACTGTCTTGTGTGTCATGGACCTGCTTGCGACTCTTAATTTTGCACTGCCTGCTTTTCTGGTCCTGTGATGGGTAAAAGGTGCTTCTGTATGCACCGTGCCAAAACGCCTTAAGAATCTTAGGAAAGAGCCTGCCGCCACTGTGTCCTAGCAAACTTTATGATTCAGTCCCCCAAAATCAAAGACAAATGTTCCGTTAACTTTTTGCTTCTCTTTCAGGCTGTATTTACCCAGTTAACGAGAGAAATTCCACATAGGCACATAATACTACACAGTAGGCCTTATTTGCATGCAACAAACTGCTTGAACTCCTACTTGACAGTTCAAGGAGTGGCTCCTTCATCCCACAGGGAAAAGTAAGGTTTAAATAGCACTTATTGATAACAAGAAGCAAATGAAGAGTTCTCAGTAAATCAATAATTTTATCTAGATCCTACACGGGTTGTGATACAGACCTTTCTCTCACTTGTAAATGTTTAATTTGCTTTTAGGTCACGCTTGTCAGCGAAAGGCCAGTGTGTCAGCAAGCTTACCTGTGTGTACGTGTGAGCCTTTGCTCCTTTTGCAGGATCCTAGAAATAACTGAAGGATACCAAAGCAGTGGAAAAAACAGAAGCCCAGCAGCATTTCTGGGAAAACCATGAACGTGTCTGTCATAAAGAAAAAGCCATCCACGTTTATTCACCGTCTAATAGCAATTGAGGAGACGATGGGCTAAACCAGCCCGAGAAACATTGCTAAAATAGTTTGTGGCTGCGTCAGAGGCCTGTTTGGAAATAATAGGTAGAAGTTGTTACCGCTTTCTCTCATGTGGGTTGCAGAGATAAAAACAGCTGCTTCTAGTTTCACCCTACACTTTCTTCAAACTCTTAACCAGCTTAAAATAGATGGCTTTCTTGTGGCTTTCTAAACTTAGATGTCTTGCTAAACTTGCATGTGTTTCCTTTAAACAGGTTGCAAAATAAAAGCACTAAGGGCCAAGACAAATACTTACATTAAGACCCCCGTTCGTGGAGAAGAGCCCATCTTTGTTGTCACTGGACGAAAAGAGGATGTAGCCATGGCTAAAAGGGAAATTCTCTCAGCTGCTGAACACTTCTCCATGATCAGAGCCTCACGCAACAAGAATGGTCCTGCCCTGGGAGGCTTGCCATGTTCCCCCAACCTGCCGGGTCAGACGACAGTCCAAGTCAGGGTGCCTTACCGTGTAGTTGGGCTAGTGGTTGGACCGAAAGGAGCTACAATCAAAAGAATTCAGCAGCAGACCCATACCTACATAGTCACTCCCAGCAGAGACAAGGAGCCTGTCTTTGAAGTTACAGGAATGCCCGAAAACGTTGACCGTGCGCGCGAGGAGATCGAGATGCATATAGCCATGCGTACCGGGAACTACATCGAGCTGAATGAAGAGAACGATTTCCATTACAACGGTACAGATGTGAGCTTTGAAGGAGGCGCTCTCGGGTCTGCGTGGCTTGCTTCTAATCCTGTCCCTCCCAGCCGCACCAGGATGATTTCTAATTATAGAAATGACAGCTCCAGCTCCTTGGGAAGTGGCTCCACAGATTCCTATTTTGGAAGCAATAGATTGGCTGACTTCAGCCCAACGAGTCCGTTCAGCACAGGCAACTTCTGGTTTGGAGAAACGCTGCCTTCAGTGGGCACGGAAGACCATGCGGTCGACTCTCCCGCGTATGACTCCTTACCAACGCCTTCCCAAACCATTTGGACCCCTTTTGAACCTGTAAACCCGCTCTCTGGCTTTGGTAGCGACCCTGCTAGTAATTCCAAGCCTCAGCGCCGAGGGAGCCAGCCATCTACTCCTCGCCTGTCGCCCACGTTTCCGGAGAGTCTGGATCACCCGCTGGCTAGGAGAGTGAGGAGCGACCCACCTAGCACTGGCCACCAAGCCGGCCTTCCCATATACGTCCCCGCTTTCTCCAATGGTACCAACAGCTATTCCTCTTCCAACGGCGGCTCCACGTCCAGCTCACCCCCCGAGTCGAGACGGAAGCACGACTGCGTGATCTGCTTCGAGAGCGAAGTCATTGCGGCCCTGGTCCCCTGTGGCCACAATCTCTTCTGCATGGAGTGTGCCAACAAAATCTGTGAAAAGGAAACGCCATCGTGTCCCGTTTGCCAGACAGCTGTTACTCAGGCAATCCAAATTCACTCTTAAATATATATAGATATTATTATATATGGACTTTTTTAAACTCTTAAAGGCATGGGTGTAATGGTACCCTCTAGTAAACTTCCTAATGAATTCTGACTGTTGGGCTTTCTTGGGATTAGGCTGAAGTTGTTAATAAATTTCTACTTTCTCAAAAGGCTGCTACGGTAACACTAAACCTAGGTGGTCTCTGTCTGGTTCAGTGTGAGCAGATGGCATGTTTAGCAGAGATACATCTGCTGTGATGTTATGGCACAGCGAGGGGAAGTTTTTATCAATTACACAACTGAAAAAAAAAAAAAAACCAACAAATTTTACAGGCTTTCTAAAGGATCTCTGTTAAGTGTTTGACTTCTGTGTGCTGGCAGCAATGAACCTCGTCGCCTAAACGCAGAAGCACTCGTCTGCCGTGGAGGGTTTGTGGCATTATCAATATATCAAACAACACTTCCAATGCTGCCTTCTTTACACTGCCAGTTCTGAAAAACAGGTTTGGGGAAATTATTTTTTGCTTTGTGCGACAACTTATGCCTAATTCTTCAGCATCGCAAATACCTTCTTTTAAAGCATAGTTTGATTAATTGAAATGGATGATGTCATTGGCAGGTTCAGATAATAAATTACGGTGAGGCGGGGGAGAGAAGCCGCCTGACGCACCTCCATTTCGCCCGACGTGTTAAGGGCAGTGTGTTCAGAGGATCAGGAACGTCTCAATTTGTGAATTCCTACCCACTGCTTTTCTTAATATAATGTGGAAAAGTCTGGCTGGCTTCATCCCATTTCAGTAAGGGCTTTGGGATGCACATACTTCGACTTACAGTGAGGATGCTGACATTCCGTTCGTTAGTCCGATCAAGCTGTTCTTAAATGACATTTTTAGAGAGTATATAGTTCAAAATGTGAAGCGTTTTTATGTTCAATCCATATTTGTCTTGCACATATATAAATATATATTTTATTTTTAGTAAGGAAAAGGAAAAAAGGGGAGTTGCGTATGTGCCCATGTATTATTCATGACAGCAGCTGTGACAGTGGCCCTGCAATCAGTTTACTTCATTTCAAAACTGTCTTTCCAATCATAAGGAAAAAAAATGTCTTTTGAATGCGCTTCTCACATTTCAACCTGTGGATGTTTCTAGCTTTTTCATCCTCAGTACGTTCCCAAATCTGTGCTGGCATATATTAAAACAACAAAAACAAAAAAAAAAAAGACACAAAGTGGAGTTCTGGTGGATTTTTCTATTTTTTTTGAAGCATTATTTTCCCAAGACAAGACAAAGCTTTTTTCTCAGTATAACAAAAAGAAATTATATGTGTATTGAACTAGTAAATATACAGAAAATTTTATTTTTTATTTCCACTTGAAGAGTTACATTTCGTATAAAAGTTTACAAATAACGGTTTTTATTTTATGATTTTCAGTATAAGAGTTGCCTTGATGGCATATTATGTACTGCATAACTTTAATGCTATAATTGCTTGTAGAATAGTTACATGTCAGTATTGAAACCTAATCTCTAGCTGCAGTCTTGTAGATACGAACAAACGTTCACCAAGCATGTATTTTGTATTTTATTGCATCGTACACCGCAACTAATAAGCCAAGGAATCGACAGACATTAGGTGCGTGTACCCTTTCTATAAACCACAAACTAAGAATGATAAACTATCAATATAGTTTAGTATTTGCTAATTTTACTACACTTTTTGTTATGTATATGTAGGGAGGTCATAGGGATTATAAATTCAATTTGAGTAAAGTTTAAAAACCATATATTTTATGATAAAGGGCCTTTAACTTATGACGGCCAAAGCACTGATATTATATATTTGCTGTAAAGAGAATTATAAGAGTTTTATTTTTCTGATATTAAAAGTTACTTAATAAAGACTTGTTTCCATTAACTTGAATGTTTTGCTGTCTTCATGGTTGTCGCTTGGAGCAGCCTGTGGAGGCTGGGGCTGGCTGGCATCCCTCCTGCCCCCCCACCACGGGGGTTTCCCGGTGCTTAATACGTCCACGGCCCCCACTTTGGTGTGGCTGCGTGACTTCACGTGCGAAGAATCTTGTTTTCTGATAATTTCTGGCTTTACGCGCTGCCTTTAAAAAGCAACTTGGGGTCTTCCAGAGGGCACAGCCGCAGCCTGCTCTCGTGTTTGTGGTGATCAACCAGCAGCAGGAATCACAGAACGGTTTGGCCTGGCAGGGACCTCTAAAGGTCACCTAGTCCAACCCCCCTGCGATGAGCAGGGACATCTTCCGCTGGATCAGGTTGCTCAGAGCCCCGTCCAACCTGACCTGGAATGTTTCCAGGGATGGGGCATCTACCACCTCACGGGGCAACCTCTTCCAGTGTCTCACCACCCTCATTTTAAAACATTTCTTCCTCCTACCTAGTCTGAACCTCCCCTCTTTTAGTTTAAAACCGTTACCCCTTGTCCTATCGCTACAGGCCCTACTAAAAAGTCTGTCCCCATCTTTCTTCTGAGCCCCCTTTAAGTACTGAAAGGCCGCAGCAAGGTCTCCCCGGAGCCTTCTCTTCTCCAGGCTGAACCACCCCAACTCTCTCAGCCTGTCCTCATAGGAGAGGTGCTCCAGCCCTTGATCATCTTTGTGGCCCTCCCGTTGCATTCCCTCCCTGTCGGATGGAGGTTTGCACCCTGTGCCTACCGTCTCTTTCCGTTTTTGCCATTGGAAGGAGCTCTGCTGCGGTCTCCTTAGCCTGGGTTTTGCGCTGGCTGATGGATATTTCGGTGATGTTTGCAGGGATTGATTCTCGCCCCTGTTGAGGCATCCTTCCCCCTTTCTCACCAACGGGGATCTGTAAGAGGGAGCAGTTCCCCTCCGGGAAGGAGGTTTGCAGCAAAGCAGAGCACCTGGACCGCTGATGGACGCTTCCTTGGGATGAAGGAGAGTGACAGCCGTTAATAGGAAAAGGCATTTAAGACCATCTGGCGTCAAAGGTGTGCAGCATTTATAAATGCTGCTCGTAATGCTGCCAGAGGCTGTTTTCATGCAGCCTGGTGCTATTGAAGGGGATCAGCAACTGTTCAAACATCCCTGGGGTACGTGGAGGTGGTGGAGCCCGTGCATCTGCCCGTGGGCCTCAAAGCCACCGCCCCGGAGCTCGTGTCCTCAACCCACAACTTTCCCTTCACTTTCTTCAGGAGGACAGAGAGGAGAATACTTCTTTTTAACTGGCTTTTTAATAGTAATTCTTGGGAAGAGATCAAAGGGTATTTCAATTCACTTCACTTGGGTCTTGGGGCGGTTTTAGTGTTGCAGCAAGAGGCCTCAGATGCTATAAAATCTCAGGCAGCCGGGAGATGTAACCTCCTGACTTCTAGCTGTACATCAACCATCCTAAATCCCAACCCCTCCGACACGTTTAATTTAGCAGAGCAAGTAGCACTGTGGTTACTTCGGCGTTGCATAAGACAGGCACGGGCTTAAAAAAACTCCAGTTCTCCTCAATTTGCTGTCGTAAATTTATTTTTCCATGCTCAGGAGCACTTGTGATGAGTGAGTAACCCGCCTGGAATTTTAACTCTTGTTCATGGAAAGGGAAGCACTCGCCACCGGGCATCAGCATGAGCCGGTCTGCCCTGCTGCCAGCTGGGCTCGTTAGGACAGCTAAACAATTTTAATTTTTTTTTTTTTTTTTTTTTTCAAGGTGAAGTTTTTAAGCAGTACGCTTGCTTTTTTTTTTTTCTTTCAGCCCCTGAAGCTTTCCCGGCTGGGCTCTGCACTGGCCTGGGCACTCCTGCAGTGGCTCTCCCGAGGCAGGGAGGGCTCCGGCGAGGCTGGTTTGGCATCGGCGAGGCTGGTTTGGCATCGGGCAGAAGCCCCGCCGGACCTTCATCTGGCAGGGTGTCTCGCAGCCCTGACCTCCTGCAACAGCACCTGGCTGGTCCGAAAGCCCAGTCCCTGCCCTGGGAAACCTCCTCTGGCTCCTTGTTGGGAGCAAGGGGGAAATGGGGATGGGAGACGTCTCGCAGCTGCCAGGGAAGGAACTCCTCAGGGTTGTTTTTCTGCTTCGTATTGCAGATATTGCTCGCTAGCAGTCGTATGAACCTCGGGGTGGGAAGCAGAGCAGGCTGCGCCTGGAACGGCACGTCCCCGTGCTCAGCGTCTCCCAGTGGGTCCTGAAGATCAGTCAGGGTTAGGCTGTTCCTGCTCAGCTATCTACAGGGTTCAAACTTGCTCCCAGGGACAGTAGGTACCGGTCAGGAGCTGGCAACGTAATGCTTTAAGTCTAAAAAAAAAATTAAAATAAATCCCTTTTTGTGCTTCGTGCCGGTCTTTCATTTCTGCGAGCAGCCAGGCTGGTGCACCAGGGCAGGGAGCTGCACTCAGAAATCCTCTCCCTCCTTGCAACCAAAACTCTCTTCAACATGTCTTGTGAGGATGCTGACGTTGGCTGTAGCTCTGGCAGAGGTAGAAGAGCGATGCTGCTTCCCTTGGGATGAGACCGCCAAGGCGTGAAGACTCAGGAGCCGACCTGGCTTTTGGGTTTGGAATTATTGGAATGGAGAGTTTGGGGGAAAACTCACCTGTGGGTGAGTGAGCTCCTGCCTCGGACCCCAGGAAGGAGCAACCTGCCCACGGGCACCTCCTAATCCCCGTCCTGCAGCATTTCTGCTCATCAGCTCACTGGAGCTGCCAGGACAACCGCTGGTGCCGGTAAGGTGGGGAGCAAGTTTGGTGGCAGAGGCTGCAGCGAAGGCGCAATCCTTTCTCTGCGGCTGGGACCTGCGGGCAGGGCGGCAGGTTGGTTTGTGCAGGCAGCTGGTGGGAGGCATGGGGCCGAGCCCCCAGCCCCAACTGAGCCCGGCTTCTGTGCAACAAGCAGGGCACAGGCTGCTGAGATCCCATACTGATGCCGCAGGGCCCCGCTCCTGAAAGAAGCATAACTGGTATAAACAAAAAATGAGGGGTGGGGG
>VYZV01011514.1:0-11269 GCA_013401275.1 Pandion haliaetus
TGTTTTGTTTTTTATAAACACCGAAGGAAAACAGTTTCTGACATATTCCACATTATTCCACTGAAGTTGACCCTGATTTCACTAGGAGCACAGTTAGACCATAGTGCTGAACACTTATGAACTTCTCATTTTGGATACCTGAATGGCATCTTGTTTGAAAAAATCTCTGCTGTTCTCTGATTAGTTTCCTCTGCTGTTTTTCCAGTCAAAGGAGGTAACTTTGAATCAAGTGAGCCTTGTAAAGGAAGAGATAAACAAGTTAACACTTTTTCTGTCAACGTGAATGGACATGAACTGCAGTTGCCCCTGTCTTTATTACTTTTTATATATAAATGATGCTATACAGCATATTGTCTTTCCATTTTTACCACATGTTCTGTTTCACAAAGTTTCATGGAAACTGAAGATATTTCATTAGAGGAGAAAAAAACCCAAACCATAGTGCCATGTTTAATCATCTTTGCATGTATATTTTTCTATTCTGTTAAATAAGTGATAGTGTTTTTCTCTAGGCTAGTGAAGAAATTGCATATTTATTTTAGTTGAATTTGTGTTGGCATAGAAAGAAAAGTAACCACATATTTGAGCAAGGTTATGACAGTGGTTACTGTGAAAGCAGGTTTCTTTATCTAAAGTAATCTAAATTGGAGCAAGACTGAAAGTCAAATAACAAAGGATCCTGACATAGCTGTGATATACTTAATTTCTTTTCTCATTAAAGAATGATACAGTGTCCTTAAAAGACAGTAATTTTCTGAGTATCTCAGGGGATCAGATTACTATGGAACTAGTAGTAAAGTGCTTAAATGGACTCAATCAAGACCAAGTGAAATCCATCCTAGGATTATTAGAAAGATAGAAGGAGAAATTACAAAACTCTATTAGTGTAGAGATCTGTCTTCTCATACACTATGGAAAAAAAAAGTAGGAGAGATAAAGTGAGCTTTTCTTTCTCCTTGTCAACTCTTCACCAGTTTCCTGAAAGACCTTGGAATGAGGAACTTTTTAAATTATTTATTTATTTTTTTAAATAACCCCTGTACAATATGTTTCTCCTTTTATTCTCATGAGTAAAATATAAGCAAGTCATATAACCCCTTTGTACAGAAGGTTCTCTCCTTGTTAAACAGCACTAATGAAGTTTACCTATCACTCAGGAAAAGTCCCACGAAGACATAAGTAGGATGTACGTGGTATATAGGCCTCGCACCAGCTGTCTGACCGCACATAAATTTTGCCTTCATGATTGTAAAGCAGTATCAGTCTGGATGGAGGGCAATGTGCCAGGTACAGTTATGTTTAACACTTCAATTAGAAGATAGCATTTTGGCTTTACAGAAGGAAGAAGTCCGCTCTTATAAGGCCACATGTTCTTATACTTACTTTGCAGAGCAGATCTGTACATTTTTATAGCAACATCATCGACAATTTTATTGATGGCTATATTAGAAGAAACATAAATACTCACAGTTTTATGGCCATAATTGCAGCAGGGAGCTACTAGTTTCCAGAATTCTTTTTTTTTTTTTTTTTTTNNTTCATAAGTTTTTGTTTTTTTTTTTTTTCATCCACATTCTTGCCACTCTGTAATGAACTTTAGGGCATTTTCCTTCCATCCGAAATTGCTTTCGTGTCTCTTTTTGTCCTTGGTTCTAGTATAAACCAGGGACAATGCCACTGTAGTGTAAAATCATAATCAAATCTATAAAAAGACTTGAAAGCAATTCCAGAAAGCAAGACTGAGATGAGAAAGTCCTCATCAACCATCTACTTGTGAGCTGAGAGGTAGACCATAGCTTTGCTATAAAATGCCATCTTCTCCTGTTTCACAAATGTAAAAACCCTCTCACTGAACAAATTCCATTTGTTCTCCTCTGTGCCCTTTAATTACCCAGTACTTTCCCGTTAACTTAATTATTTAAGTGCTTTTGACTCCCATGCTGTTGCATGTACAGATGCTATGTGTATAATACATTAAACCTGCATAATTGACTTACATTTAAGTGTCACCAGTTGTGTAATGTTCTGTGTTTGTTTTGTATTCATGACACCGTGAAGAAATGAAATGCTTTGTGTTAGTAAACAGAGCTCTGTTTATTGCTGCTCAGAGCTGGAGCAAATTGGGAAAAAGACACTACTGCCATTAAAAAACATGGACTTGAGGAAGCTGAAGCAGTGATAACCACTCGATCATCTGCATCAGCATCATCTTAAACCATAAATGTCTTTCTGCTAAAATCATGGGAAAACATTAAGGACATATTTTGAGACTGACATTTTCCTGTATTTGAGAGTGTAGTCACTTACTTAGCCAGGAAAGTACATCTCTGAGGAAGCTCAACAGAACTGAAACATTACTGGCTGCATATTTCTTAATTACCTGAGGTCCTGAGTGGCCTGCTGAAAATCATACCAATGAGAAATACTTAAAAGGCAAAAGCCCCAAACCAGTAGCATGTCAATCACTTTCCTGAGTTTTTTCGTTACTTTCCATTTACCTTACCCAAGTGTTGGGATTAGGTGTAAAGTCTCCAGATAAAGCCAGAATCATTTATAAGGCCTTCTGGTAGCTGAGATCCCACCTATCAAACACTGATGGAAATACCTTCACAATATTTCTCAATGAAATAAAGATAGAGGGCTTGTTACCTTAAGTTTGAAGTTGTCAGTCGAGTATATCTAGCAAGGCCAAAATGAGCCAGGAGAAATTTCCTTCTGAGACAGGTCATCTCTGTGCATTTCTCATGGGTAAACTTGTCTTAAAGGCACATTGATCAGTAAGGGTTGGATAACTCATGTTATAGCACTGACCTTCCTCTCCCACAGCACAATCAATCACCAGATGCCTTCCACAATGAGATGCTTATGGTCACGGAGAAACAGTCTAGCCTAGCCCAGCAAGAACTCAAGAAAACCACTGGTATTCTCAGAAATAAAAGGAACATGGATCAAAATACTGTGTTTATTACATTTTTTGTTTATACCCTATATCTACAGGTTGAATACTGCCTGAGATTAGATCTATATGGCAAAACATACCTCTACAGTCTAAATATCTGTGACCAAGCTAGTTGGCTGGGACCCCACAAGTTCTTAGGCATTGGAACAGGCTGCCCAGGGAAATGGTTGAGTCATCATCCCTGGAGGTACTCAAAAACCACATAGACGAGGCACTTCAGGACATGGTTTAGTGGGCATGTTTGACGGTTGGACTTGATGATCTTAAAGGTCTTTTCCAATCTAAATGATTCTATGATTCTAACTTCATTAGAGAGCTAGTTCAATATAGTTAGCAAAGCTTAGGGTATGAGTCATCTAAAGTAGATCATACATTCGGTCAGACAATCTGTATGTAAAATCTGTGCTCTATAGTTCTTAATGAAGTATACTGCTGTCATGGATTAAGCCCAGCTGGCAACAAAGCACCATGAGGCTGCTCACTCACTTCTTCCCCCCGGTGGGATGATGAGGAGAAAATAAAAAAGAAAGCTTGTGGGTCGAGACAAGGATAGGGAGGGATCACTCCCCACTTATGGTCACAGGCAAAAGACAGGCTCAACTTGGGGAAGAAAAAAAATCAATTTAATTTACTACAAATCAATTCAAAACAAGGAAAATGGAAAGTAAAACCCAAATCTTAAAACACTTTCCCCCCCCGCTCCTTCCTTCCCGGCTCAAGTCCACTCCCTGTTCTCTCTACCTCCTCCCCCCCAGTGGCACAGGGGGATGGGGAATGGGGGTTGCAGTCAGTTTGTCACACATTGTCTCTGCTGCTCCTTCCTTCTCAGGGGGGGGACTCCTCACTCTTCCCCTGCTCCAGCGTGGGGTCCCTCCCATGGAAGACAGTTCTCCATGAACTTTTCTGGCATGGGTCTTTCCCATGGGCTGCAGTCCTTCAGGCACAGACTGCTCTAGGCAAGCTTTCCCATGGAGTCACACCATCTTCGGGGGCATCTGACTACTCCAGTGTGGGCTCCTCCATGGACTGCAGGTGGGCACCTGCTCCACCACTGACCTCTATGGCCTGTAGGGGGACAGCCTGCCGTCTCACCACGGGCTGCAGGGGCATCACCTGCTCCCCTGCACCTCCTCCCCCTCCTTCTTCACTGACCTTGGTATCTGCACAGGGTTTTCTCTCACATTCCACTCCCCTCTCTGCTGCAGGTTTCTCTTCTTACATACGTTATCCAAGAGGTGCTACCTGTTTCTGATGGGCTCAGCCTTGGCCAGAGGCGTGTCCAAGTTGGAGCCGGGGGAGCTTCTAGCAGCTTCTCACAAGCCCCACCCCTGTAGCCCCTCTTCTGCTACCAAAACTCCACTGCACAAACCCAGAACAACTGCTAATCTGTGCAAACAGCAAAACTGCTGACATCTATATTGTAGACATCATGTGCTCAATTCTGTTGCCTAAACAAAGGCATTTAGTGTTATATGAGATGCTGTAGTTATCCCACTTGTCTTCCAAAATACCCTAGCTTTCCTGTAAGTCTTGTGTCTTATGTATAAGCTCCATGCAGATAGCTGATACTTTGAAGTGTCGAAACTCGTACAAGAGACATGTGCGTAGGAAATGGAATCAAACTTTTAATCTCTATTTAATTTCACTCATAAAAAATTTGAGTTTGACTTTGAATAAACTGTAGTGAATAGTTTTGTCTGAAGAAATAAAAGAAAAATAGTAAAAAACCCTACCCTGTTTCATTTAACACTAGTTAAAACCCCTTTCATTTAGAAAAATAACCAGTCTTAGAAGATTTTAAAATTAGAAATTGAAGTTGAAAATCAAATTAAACCTTTAAAGTTTTACATTGATGTGAGTGAGCTTTTGTGTATTTTTGTTCTGCATTTCTCCAGGAATAAACACAAGGGAAAGAGTGTGAGTGTTTGTTTTTCATATTTGGGTAAGGCTGGTGAGCAATTACGCTCTTGGCTGTTGTTGTTACAAGTTGAATTGCTTATCTCACTTAACTTCAGCCATCTGGGGCTGCATGTATATTTGTAAATAAAACAGGACCAGGGTGTGGGCTCAGTCTCTGGTCTGTGCTTATCCTGTAATGATCATAATGTGCCAGCTATCACTGTCTTGAACAATGCCCAGTTGGTTCAGAGTCTAACATGCACCAGAGACAAGTCCCAACAGGCTGTTCAGACAATAATGCACCAGGTTTGGTTCTTTACACTCTACAAAGCCATCTAACACTGTCCCATCAGGATGTACACTCTCAAACACTACCATCTGCCATGCCCAAGGACCTGTAATATACACTTTCAAATTTGTGGTGTGAAAATACCATGGTGAGAGGTTGCTATATAGCCATCACATTATTTATGATATTTGAACTGGAAAAAAAAAAGAAAAACACTCACACAAAAATTATGTTTCTTTATGACTCCAAAGAGGCAATCAGGGTGTCCAGAGGAGACACAGTTCCAAACACTATGCCGTATAGACATGACTTGTCAGTGCAAATTTGCCTCAGAGCCAGAGAACAATCCCTGTTTAGCAGCATATATAGGACAAGGAAGATATTTACCCAGTCACTTCAGTAATCCTCTAATGAATGAGAAAAGAGGAACTTCTAAGCAGTCATATATATCCCACCCATACCAGAAGTATATCTTGACATTGAATCTATCATCCTCTAGAGTTGCCTCTTCAACAGGCTGTAGTTCTCTCCAAACAGATGTTGAACTTTTAGATGGATGAATTTAGCATAGATAAGTCATCCAGCCACGAGCAATCTCATAAAGTTATTGGATGGTTTCTAGTTTTCATTCTTATAATGAAAGATTTTTTCTCCCCCCCATCTGTAAGTTCCTATTTTTCTCTGCATGAGTTGTCTTTCTTTTGGCATCATTAAATCACATTACCCTCTAAGAAGAAAGTCAGCAGAAGTCATGTTTGTCATATAAAACCCAAGCATACACCATTCCCATGTTAAGTGGAATGAGATGTTAACATACCTGTCCTCTGTGTGCTGAACCACCCTCAAGGCAGATTTTTTTCTATCAATCACATGCATTTAAGAAAGTTCAATATTTTAAAGAATTAACAATGGAAAATTAAGCATACAAATCAGTGGTTTGCTCAGGATTTGTGGTAAATTAAATGGAGCTTGTTTGTCCAGATGAAATTCACCCACTGATTAACACAAAACCTCTTCAAAGAGTTGAAGGGCAATGTAACTGCTTCATAAGCCTGACTTACACATGGCTTACTTTCATTCCAGACTGTGCCATGAGGGCAAGATTTCTTCCTTCTTGTGTGGTTTCATTGACTGCCATATAATTACTCCATGAGATAATTTTGCCCTTTCTTTTTCATTAGTTAGTCTCATGTGCCCTAGATTCCAAGACTTCAGATGAGAATTACAGCATTTGCGTGAAACTGAGCTAGGAGATACAGAGATTCTAGTCACATGAAAATATGGGCACGAGAGCCTGCATGGTGTAAATGAAACATCTAGTAAATTGAAACATCTTTTTTCTTCACTTTGAGCCCATGTGTGAGGATTGAAAGCGTATTCATATTTTTGAAATCAGGGGAAGTAATCTCTTATCTAAGGTTTGACTTACGAGAACAACTGAAAACATTACATTGTTCTTGCTGTGTGTATCAACTTCTGATTCAGTGTCTCAGGCCGGTAAACCTGCTACTATGCATACACACATATACATATATCAAATGCAGATAAGACAGAAGAAATACCAAGTGCATATATCTGATGGTAGCCACTGTTTTTTATCAGCTGTGGAATAAAAAAGAGGCATAAGTGGATCATAAATGTTGAAAGATAAAGTATTTGAAAGTAAAAAAAAAATCAAATTAAGGACCATGTTGTGCATCTGATTGAAACCACAATAAATTGTGGGATGTGAAAGGAGCTACCCTGATACTGTCCAGAGCCTGACCTGTGAGGTTGCTTAACAGATTAAGAGTTTATCTCTATTATACATGCTGTATATCTTTTTGGTGCAAACGGTACTAATAAAAATAGCAAATGTCAGTTTATTATGCTCAAGGAGAGGAAAGAATATTACTTTGTTAAAAAAGCCGAGTCAATATGGAGTTTTTCATGTTTGTTTTTGGCATTTCCTAGTGTTTTTCCTAATTGCCTTTTGTGGCTGTTTCTGAAGGCAGAAGCCTGGAGTAAGAGGACCCCTTGCTGTACAATCTTACTGAGAGGTGTGAGGAATGGGGAAGATTTCAGCCCACCCTTCTTACAACAGCAAAGGCTGACTAAACCTCTGCCATCAATATGGGAGTAAGAACATATCACTGCACCTGGAATTGCATTCTGGAGGATGGAAAAAAAATGATTTTGTGTCCCATTTACTTTCTCTGATCTAGGAGTATCTCAGCAGGACCCTCTGCACAACCTAGTGGTGCAAAGAGATACTCAAACTGTTCCTATGGCAGAGTCAAATTACCAGGGAGTTATATCCTCGTTTCTCACCCATAGTTATTTTCTATCCAGCTATTTGCAACTTTGGTATCTATTTTTACTAAATAATGCATTATAATATGTAGACATGTTTTGCAAGGTTACCCTTTTCACAATTTGATAGCTAGCCAGGGCCTCTACTGAGGACGTCTCCAGTGGACTGGAGCACATTGCAGAGCTGTTTGCTGACTCGAGATAGTAGAACCTTACATTACAACTTGGGGCTCACTATGTTGGATATAGGGTCACTCACTCATAACACTACTCTCAGACGTGACTCACAAATCTATTTATCAAGGGTCACTTTTTGTTTTATTTGGCATTGTGTATTGGGTTTACATGGCTAGGTTTTGGTAGTGAGGGGGCTGCAGGGGTGGCTTCTGTGAGAATAACCAGGAGCTGCCCCCATGTCAGACAAAGCCGGGTCCAGCTTCCTCCGAGACAGACCCACTGCTGGCCAGAGCCGAGCCCATCAGTGATGCTGGTGGTGCCATGTTTAATAAAGAGTAAAATGCACTGTGTAGCAGCAGAGTGAGAAAGTGGCTTGGTGGGAAACTGGTGATTAGCCAGGGTTAACCTACCAGATAGAGTCACCTTCAGGTGTCCTGGTTTCAACTGGGATAGAGGTAATTGTCTTCCTAGTAGCTGGTAAAGTGCTATGTTTTGAGTTCAGTATGAGAAGAATGTTGATAACACACTGATGTTTTCAGTTGTTGCTAAGTAGTGTTTAGTCTAAAGTCAAGGATTTTTCAGCTTCTCATGCCCACCCAGCAAGAAGGCTGGAGGGGCACAAGAAACTGGGAGGGGACACAGCCAGGACAGCTGACTCAAAGTGGCCAATGGGTATTCCATACCATGTGACATCACATCTAGTATATAAACTGGGGGGAGTGGGGATGGGAGGAAATTGCCACTCGGGGACTAACTGAGCATCTGTCGGCGGGTGGTGAGCAATTGCATTGTGCATAATTTGTATATTCTAATCGTTTTATTATTATTTTTGTCATTTTATTAGTGTTGTTACTATCATTATTAGTTTCTTCCTTTCTATTCTATCAAGCTCTTCTTATCTCAACCCATGAGTGTTACTTTTTTTTCTGATTCTCTCCCCCATCCCACTGGGGGGGGGGGAAGTGAGTGAGCGGCTGCGTGGTGCTTAGTTGCTGGCTGGGGTTAAACCACGACATCAGATCAAGTGTTTCCATAACTGTGGAGGGAGTGTGACCACAGCCCTGACTTCATAAGCTTCTTCAACGAGCCCTATCCAGTTCCTAATATTAATTGGTTTTCACAGTGGAGCTTGTGATATTCATCTAAAATTACTTTGAAGCAGTGATCAACAAGATGGCTTTACTGTCTTACTCATCCTGTAAAATATTTTACACTAGTTAGTTCTTCAAACCAACTCTAGTGATTGGTGCTGGACTATTCTCCGTCTCCAAAACCATTACCAGCAGTGTTAGCTAAATTGTAAATTTTTAGTCTCTACTGTCTGGGTCAAGATTTTAGTTTTGAGAGATGAGGCATTTAAGGAATGGAAGGGTTCAAGTTCCAACATCTTATTTTGTTGTGGAACAGAAAAAAAAAAAGCCATTATGTTCCATTATTTAGATAGGTTATACAAACGCAACATCCATCCCACAGCTCACTGCCACAAATCTTTTCGTGTAAATTCTTTCATTAGATCATTCATGCTTGTAATAGAGAGAGAATAATAGTAATATTTAAACATACCTTACATATCCACGGGAAGATGTATGTACATTCACACAGAGAGAGAGAGAGATAGGGGTGTAAATCAATGGCTTCTCTGTAAAGGTTTTGATCTCTTTCATGATATGCTGAAACATTTGACCTATTTCTGGGGAAAATCACTGGCCAATGAACAAGAACTTAACATTGTTGCTTAATGATGCTGCTCAGTGGAAGATTTAAAATTCATATTTGAATGCATCACTTTAAGCAACTACTCAGAGTCTGGAGAAAAGACTCTTAAACTGTTTAAAATTAAAATATTTTCATATAATTTAATATAAATATTCTGATGTATGTATCAAATTAGGTGTAAAAAGTTATATGTCATATATGTGAAATTTGGAATTGTTTTACCTTCAATTATAAGTAGCTTGCTTTCCTCCCAACAAGTTCCCAAGTTTGAGCTAAGCTATGCTGCTGTGTCCTGTGTTCATGTAGCAGTTGTCCTGGGGAAAAAATGATAATTTAATACAAAAAACACAGTCAGGGATATGTGGGTGGCAATGACAATGGCAGAACCATGTCTCAAAACAGGAGTCAGACTTTGAATACCAGATTGCTGATAGAGCTTTAAAAATATCCCTAAAATATTCAGCTGAATATATGAATGTATTCATGATTACTTTATAATAAACTTGTTGCATGTGGGTTTATATCCCTAGGTCATTTTAATGCTTTTGCAGCTCTTTGTGACTGCATGCAGTGACAAGGTGGAATGTACTTGCTTTCTAGTTTCTGAGATGTTGAGAGATCTGTTTAAACTCATCAGAGTACCAGATTCTTCTCTGCACTTCATGTCTAAATTTATATATGATTGTAAAGATTTCTCCCATGAAAATTGGGACTAAGTAACAGTTTGGAATTCATTTTTCTCCAAGAAAGTTTGTTTTCCTAGAAATTACATTTTGAAATATCAAAAGAGTGAAATACCTAAATAAGTGATTTATTGGACATGCTAATTTTTCCAATTTTCTTATTTTATTTTAAAATACTTTAACGGTACTTTTTGTTGTGACTGTTGTATCCTGGAGTCCAATATGCTGTATGTTTTATCTGGTTTTTGCTTTTTTTGAAGAGGGATGTAGAAGAATAAAGTAAAGCTACAGTGTGTGAGAGTGACACATTTTTTCCTGTGCTGGAAACAGGATCAAGAGTGTGAAAAAAATAGAAACATATTTAAAAGAACAGCCAACAGAAAAAATCATGTGACAAATCATACATAGCTACCCCTGCCACAGACCCTTTTTTGGGGGATGGGGACTGTGCGCATGAGATGTTAATGATGATTCAGAAGCCCAGAAGAAGTCAACTGTATCATAAGAGAAAAGCAAAACTTTGTGGAGGTGGATAAGCAGACATGATATCTTAAAGACCCATGAAGCACGTCTTCTGTCCCACATGGCAGCCAGATCGTCTGTCTAGACTGAGATATCACAGCTGAAGAAAAATATTAGATAGCCGGACAAATAAGGCATAAGAACAACAAGACTGATCAGAAATTCATAATCCATTGTAAGAAAATAATTAAGTAAGTAAATGAGAGAAATCTTCAGTGAACAAAAACATCACTGAGAAATAGAGGGGGAATAAATCAGTTCCTGTATCTACCACAGATAGGAGAAGAAACAATGGCTAAAAATACAGAAGGAGAGATTAATGTTGCACGTTAAGCAAGATACTCTGTCAGTTGGAACACAGGAGAGTGTTGCCTATAATGGTTAGTTCTGTGGTTGGAAGTTTTTAATTAAAAGTTGAACAAATTTGTATACAGAATACTGTAGGGACAGTAGGTATCTCCTTATTTAGGCACATGGACAAAAACCTACTTATTTTCTATGATTTCCTAATGACTTAAGTACCACTTCAGAGTCAGCTGTTTGCTATGCACGATCTAGAGGTGATAAAATGATTAATTTTAGTCCAGTACAATAATATGCTGAGTCTAACTAAATAGATTTCACTAAGTTCAGCAATTTTCAGCAGCTCAAGAGACTGGAATAAATATCTTTGAATATACCTGTTCAATGACTTCTTAATCACTTGTAAAAAATCTAGGCTTCTTCAGGAGG
>VYZV01011514.1:11274-26106 GCA_013401275.1 Pandion haliaetus
TCTAGGCTTCTTCAGGAGGTTGCACTACATGTTTGTTCAAGAGAGAAATTCAAATTATCCTTGTAATACCAGCCAGCAGAAAGAAAAAAAGCCAGGAAAATACACAAAACTATTTTCCTAGAAAATTTGTACACTTACATTTTATTTTATGGCTCTTTATGGCTTCACTGGAACATGTTTTGCTTCCCCAATAAATTGTACTGAAGGAATAGTAAAATAGAGATACATATAAGTACTGAATTGCTAGAACTTATATTGAAGGGAAGAAGAGTAACTAAGTCATCTCCATAAATAAAGAAAATGTGGTTAAAATAGTTATTAAATGCTTTTGGAGAAGATTAAAAAATAACATTACCTAACAATATTAAAATATAAATGTTCGATTTAATATAGAGATCAAAAATGCTCAGTAATATTTTTGCATTTTGACAGTTCGAAATGAAAATATATGTACGAAAAATAGTTTCTATGACTTCTAGATACCTTTTAAACATATAAAATTAAAATGGTTTAGATAACTGTTACAGAACAGAGACCTAAAAGAAACCTCCTGGATCACCAAAACCAATCTCAATGCTATCACAGACAACCATAATATCTAATCCTTTCACTGAGTTGATAAATGTCCATTTTAAGATTCAAGAGAGCTTTTTATTCTCACCTGTCCTGCTGCAAAGCCCTTTAGGACCTCACAGCTGTGGTAGTTAGAAAATTTCTAATTTCCATTCCAAATTTATTCATGACCAATAATAAAGAATCATCTCACATTTTATCGGTGAGATAGTAAATGTCATTTCTCTGTAACAGGATGAAAGTCAGCAGAACAGATTGTGAATCCCTTAAGAAAAGAGTGCAAAAAAAAAGCTCAAACCAGATACAAATAAAATTTACCATCATGGTATATAAAAAAAAAAAATCTTGTTCATTTTAACAATATTCTTCATATTTTTTCTCAAAGTCTAATTATGAACAGCTTAGTTGTTAAAAGATGAAATGTTTAACCTGTGTAGAAAGTGTGGGAATTAAGGCACGGACTCCACGGTCTAGATAAGCGAAATCGTTTAATCCCCTGATTACAACAACTTATATAGACGTGTTACCCATTTCCCCTGACCTAAGCGGTATTTGTTAAAACAAGGAGTTAGATTCCAAAGCATATTTTTTATCTTTGACCAGATAGCTCAGACATAGTTTTCCTTTATCAGTCGCGTGGTTTACTTGGGCGATGCTTGTGTCCTTGGTCGGTTCCTCCTCATGCACTCTTCATGTACTTATCAGTGGAACATTCAGTTCAAGGATCTTCTTCTGTCCCATGGTTTCACCTCCTCACCGTTCCCCACAGAAAGGATGTTATTTTTAACTCTTTCTAACAATCTGAAATATATTCTTTACAGGAAGAAATTAAAATATCTGCAACCTGCTCCCAATGAGTAACTTGCCTAGTTATTTACTGCAAACATTTGGATCAGGTCTTGTCTGTTCTAATAAATTACACATCATATTGCTTATGAGATGACTACAGCTATGGAACTAAAAGTGCATGTAAGAAGAAAATTAAATTCAGAATGAAAATATATCTACAGCAAGAGGCAGTCAGTTTTAAACCTCTCGTTCCAAAAGGCTTGCACTGGTTTATACCAGTTAAAACTTTGGCTTATCGTTTTTCTGTATACCTTTTTATCTTTCTGCATTATGTATTAATCATCCTAATCTTCAGGCAGCATATGGAAAATGAAGAGTGACAGTTCTATATATCCCCAGATGCATCTTGTTGTCCACCCAATAATGAAGTGTCTTTTCAGAAGGGATTCATATTACTGAGCATTTTCCACAAGGAAATTTGCAGGACCGTTCACATTGTTTCATTATTTGGACACTTTTATGAAACTCATGTAATATTATTCATTATAGCTTTAGAGTTTCATCTCAGAGCTGTTTGCTCATGTGGTCAAAGCACAGGGCCAAGACTTTGGAGGCACAGATTTATTCCTACCATGTATCAGCTTTTATAGCTTTAAATGGTGTGAAGGACATTTTTCTTTCTTTACCTATAAATTTCTCTCATTATTACTTTGAAAAGGATGAGTTTTGCCATATTTAATAAATGTCTTTTTATACTGTGTTTGCCTGGGAAAAAAGACAACAGCAATTACAGTAATGGAAAAGAAAAACACTTAGGTCCTAAATTAGGAGAGATTTGAGCCTTTAGTTTTAGATTCTTCATTGATGCTGCGTAAGACAATAGTATTGTAACAGGTGCTTTTCATATTAATTTCTACTTCTGTTGAGAGCAGCAGCTGCAGGATGAAACCTTATTGAGGTGGCTGAATTTGTAAAACAGTCGGGTAATGAACTACATCTTCTTTTCATGGTGATTTTAAAACTTTGTGGCCTTGAATATTCCCAGCATACTCGGTCTCTGTGCCAAATTCCTATGCCTTTTCTTGTGTTGTTCAGCTTCTGACCCCTTGCATCACTTTGCTGATTTCAGGGAGGTTCCTAGTAGCAATTGTTATTTCCTAATTCAAAAAATATGAAAATACTAAGTGGTTTTGTTGTTGTTGTTTTCTTTTTTCTTCCCTTCAGCGTATAATATGTGATCCCTCTTGTGATAGGAGGGGGTTTTTTTAAGACAACTTTGTTACACAAGTAATTGAGCATAGCCAAACTTTCCTGGTTTCAGGGTTTGGGTTTTTTGTTAATTTGTTTGCTTGGTTTTTTTTTTCAAATGTCTTTTTTTAAGAATTCAGTAAAATACTTAAGAACTAGATATTTTCCCTCAAAATTAGTAACAAATTCTGCACAAATTCTGTAGCAGCAGCAGGAACAGGTTCCATTTCAGTAACCTCAATAAGCACTCTGCTCTGAGTCCCAAATTCACCTCAAAACTATTCACCAAAGAGATGCTGATGCAGGCACGCTGCCTTTTAAGAGCAGGCTGTGATTTAAAGCTGTGTCATCAGTGCTGAATGGCTGTTTGAGTGAATAGCAGCAGCAGCTTGAATGAGAGACTGAGGGTAGCCAAATTGGATATTGTACAATATATATTATTCAAATAGATGGAGGTGTGATGCTAACATCTGCCTTACTCTTCTTATGTGTGCCAAAACATTAATGCACTCAGCTTTCTGCTATTCCAGGAATCACTCAAGTGTGTATCATAAGTAGTTTCAATAAGCTGGAACTTTCTTTCTCAGGTACTCATCCAGCAGTCTGCTGCTGGCCTTGCACTGGAGGAAAAAAATCCCAGCTTTGATAGGAAGAGTCTGGTTTTCCCAAATATTTTGAGACACAGAAGACTATGGTGCAGGGTAAAAAAAGGTAGTATAGCCTCTACTGAGATTTGTTATCATGGAATGTTTTATAAACTTGGATTTTTAGATGCTATTTCCCTGGTGGGTTTTTCTTTCCCTCCTATTTTCACTTTTTTAATTGAGCATGAGAAGTGGAAAGAATCTTCTCCTACTTTCCCACTTCAGGAAAACTAAAGAGCTGTACTCAGTCAGGACTGCATGATAAAATAAAACCAGATGCCATCTCCTCTTCATGCTCTTAGAGGCTCCAGGCCTTCTCTACTAGGGATGCAAGAGGCTGTTTCCCCCTGTTGTGAGCTGGCAGTAATCAGGCCTTCTGGCAAGCACTCCTCTGTGTGTGTGCCTCATGGGGATGAGAGGATGCTTGGTCTTTTCCATAGGTCTTTCTTCCTTCTCTGCTAGGTACTGGAACATCACTGATAATCCGATATTCAAATACTGGATTTTCCAGGGCTGTGTCTTGAGACAAGGTTCATTACATTGCTATTTTTTACAGATAAAGCTGCCTCACACAAAAAAAAAAAAATCTATGAGGAAGGTTCAGTAGATGGAAGTGGAGCAAACAGGCTAAATGCTGTAGTCATTTTGATGCAGTGACACAGGGACAAAAGATGGTGTCAAGGCTGGGGTTTGAGTGGTGACTCTTGGTACAGTGTGTCAACCACCCGTATATGCTCTTTTTCTTCTTTTTGGAAGGAAACCTAATTCACCTGGTCAGGACTGAATCCAGAAAGACCTGTTTCTACCTTCTTTTCTGGAGTCCAATTCCCCATTTATTGTACATAATGATGCAAAAAAGGAGGAACAGAAAGTGAAAGGAGGTCTGTGTACACCACTGGTGTGATGACACCAGTCCCCTGTATGAGACATGTATTTGGGTTTCCTTCCCAATAGAAACCAAGGCACAGAGGATTTGTGTGGATGTTGTGTTTGGAAGAAAAAAGGTGGCTAGACCATACACTCAGATCTCGGATTAGTGTGCTCACCTGGCCATGGGGACTGCATATATTCTAATGATGGCAATTAACAATTACCACATGTAAATTTATCACTGCTATAAAATGACTGTGCAAAACAGTTTTGCCATGATGGTGGTGTGGGAGCTCTGCAGCCTCCTCCCACAGCATTCAAAAAAACATAAAAAGGCTTTCCTTGCATCTATTCTGCTGTTTCAAGCACAGTTTTTATTCAGGTAATAGAAATGAGGAATTGCTGGGAAACGCAGTTTCAAAAGGGCAAGTTAATGTAACTAGCTCACCAGTGAGCAGCAGGAGTCTGGGTCACTGATGCTGAACAGAATTGCAGCAGCTGGCCAAAGCCCAGCTACAGACTGGCCCCTAATTTCATACAGGTCTATATATTAAGTCAACAATGAACTGCTGTGACCCTCCATTTTCATCTTTGTATAACATGGATGATATGAAATAGTAATTTCTCCACTGAGTCTATAATGTCTATTTAAAATAAAATACATATTTAAAATGTGAAAAAAAGTAACCAATCTTGGTTTAAAGACTTCAAGTCAGGGAAATCCTCCTTGCCCTAACATAACCTTTTCCTTTGTAAAAAGAAAGTGTCTTGCTTCTAGCCCATGTAATTTCAGCTTCCAGCTCATCCACCCACCGATTTATTTCACTTCGTAAATGTTCACTTCGTTGTAGTCTGCTCATGGAAGAAGCACAGAGATCAGGCTTTGGAGCTATTTGCCTATAACTCAAGTTTCCTAAACATCAATGAAATTTCACAGTTACTTTAAAGCCTTTTGTGATTGGCAATTTTTTCCATATGTAGACATTAAATCAATTCCAGAATGATCTCACTACTATTTCTCTACTCCCACCTGATGTTTTTCAGTTAATGTATTCCAGGTTCAAGTCAGTCCCCTTTGCTACAACAACAATTTCAAATCTTTATTCAGCTAGCTACTTCTGTAATTTATAAGTTATTTCTAATGCTTCATTCCAAGATCTTGTTCATCAGCTTGCAAATTTGCAAGTATTCTGCAACATGCTGTGTGACTTCACTCTTAGTCCAAGTGATCCATCTTGGTCTTACTCATTTGTCAAACATTGCATCATTGACAATTTTTACCAGAAATAATAGGATGTCAGCATTGGGTTCCCACAGAACTTCACCATTAATAATTGCTCCCTGAAACTACTGCACCTTTAAACAAGTCCATCTCCCCTATTACATTTCAGTGCAGGTCATAAGTGCAACACCTATTTGACATCTTCAAAATATCATGGTGAAGGAGAATGCAACACCAGAGACAACTGGAGAGAAGATACCAGCTGGGTTTGACTGAGTGCAACAGTTTTGCTGCTGTGAACCCTAGCAGCAATTACCCAGCAGCACATGGAAGACAGCCCTAAGTATACTCTGGAAAGCATTTATTGTACCGACTTTCAACTGTATTGAGTTGAATCAAAAAGTAGGCATTCCAAAATGCATTCATTTACAATAATGTGTGCAGAGTCCTTCCGAGTTTCTTTCACGCTTTAATTCCCTTTTTATTCTCCATGAGGCATAACATGGGCAAGAGAAGTGAAGGAAATGTAATTCTTCCACAGGAAATTTGTGTGTTTCTTTACAATGAGTGTTGCCTTTGCACTTAGTTTGGCTTCTCAGAAGTCTGCTTGTGTGAAGCAGGAAAATGAATGATCAGATTCTCCATCCTGATATCTGTTTTATCTGCAGGACTTGTTCTCCATACATTGGTTTTACTACAAGTGATGAGGGCAAATTTTGTGAGAATTTCTTGTTCATAAAATGATGGCAAATTACTGAAAAGTGAAATCCCCTCTCCTTTTCTCCAGCTGTCTGCCATTCGTCAGTTAAGCCATCTCAGTATTTTCTGACATTTTCTGCTTTCTGCTTTAATGTGATTAAACTTGTGATACATTGTCAGAGGGTTTAGCCAATGGCAGGATTACAAAATGCCAGACACATCACTGCTAGTTCACTCAAGATCTCCTTAAATATGTTTCTTTTTGATACAAATTACTCATGATCTGTGGGTGGCAAACCGGATCCCATTGATTCCAGCAACTGCTGTGAAAGCTGAGAGGTTAATAGTTCATTTAGGATTTGACACAAAAATCTAGCCAACAATCAAGCAACCTTTTTGTTCAATTTGTAGTGGTGAAAATAAGGAACACATGTTCCCAAGCTTAATCTTTGAGACACATCCACAAAGACAACAAATTAATGTCATGGAATATACACATGAAGTCAGTAAAGATTTCCTGCGAAAATTATCCCTGCCTTCTTCAACTACAGTTTAAAACTAGTATATATATATACACACATGTGTGTATATTCAAAAATATATATACATACATACATACATACAATGTCCATTCAGGAGGATTGGCTGGTCACTTAGGACTGGAAGGTAAAATTCGTTCATCACTGAACAAAGGAAGGGACCCTTGGTGAAGTTACCTCTTTCCCAGATGCCTTCATGCTCGTAGTATCAAGTAAAAGTTGGCTACATCAGAGCTAATGGTTATTTACTCCCTTCCTCCTGTCCCTTCTTAAGCTAAGGTGGGAATCTGAGTGAAGTGCTACCTGGCCATCTCCTTTAGGCCTATCAGGACACATGGTGCCTGTTATGTTAGCTTTTCCATGGCATGCTGCCAAAGCAAACCTCACCCGCATCACCAATTGCTTTCAGTTTTTTCTGAAGAACTACGTCACAGTGGAAATGTGTATTTACTGATAACTCAATAGCATCTAGCCCTAAAATGGCTGTAAATGGGAACATGTACATTATTCTGATAGCTGTCCTGAGTGCCAACCCAACCATGTGTCCCTTTTTTTTTTTTCTTTTCACTTGCATCCTTCTGTTATCACTCCGTTGTGTGTGTGCTGTATCATTTTGTCCTATTCCTTTTCTCTCTATGCTAGATCACTCCCCTGGTGAAATGTGTGGACCTAAACATCATGATGTAGGACCTACCCAAGGAGGAAACAAAGCTGTAACCAGTTTAGGGGTGAAATGGCAAGATCCTATATCCCTTGACATGGTGCTATTTAACATGCCCACCAAAGTGGAGGGTTGTGAGATGATGAAGGAGGCAGGGCATGAAATGTATTTGACCGCAAGATTGGAAGAGTTATCACTCCCTGTTGGATGACAGGGCCATATGGGAACCTGAGATTTGTGTATCTGCATGATACTGAGGCAACTGTGTGGGGCAGATGGTTGTGAGGACTGCAGGGTGTGAGGCTGTGCCTGGAGATCAGAGCCTTATGGAGACTGCAAAGGACCTCAGGTTTTTAGGCTAAGCATCCTTCCAGCAGTGAAACTAACTGATAAACCTGAATCCTGCACCTGGCTGGCACAGAAGGGGCATCTTTGACACTTCCATGAAAGAAGGAATGATAATTCATTCAAAACCAAATGTTTTACTGATATAGCTTCATCAGTCCCCATTGCTTCTAATGAAGAGGAAATGCAAGCTTCTCTGCTAATGTTTTATTTCTGTGGTCCTGCTCTATTTGCTGGTGATTTACACAAGTTCTTGTAACACATACCAGAATGAACTTTCTCTCTCTCACCCTGGAGCCTCTGATGGGACAGAGAAGGCAGTGTGTCAAGTCTTCTTAAATGGTGGGTAATGACTGGTATGAAATTACTTCATCCCACACGTTGTTTGGCCATTGCATGTGATTAATCAAGAGCATATGACTGCTAGAAGACACGAAGCTCCTGCCAAAATATTCTTTAATTTGGCTGGAATATAAACAAACACAAAACAACAACAAAGACCCACAGTACTTATTTGCATAATGAAGAGCTCTGTTTGGCAGAGATCAAAAATGCATTTATTTAAAAAAAACCAACCAAACAAACTATCATTTTTCTCATAGTTAATCACACTCTAGCCTTAGATAATTGAAAAGTACTACAAGGTTAAGTACTGCATGGTATTTATTTTATTTTTATTGCCTTCTTTTCATATATATGCTATCAAGAATGTGGAGCATACTTAGTCAACACAAATCTTCCAGCTGGCTTGAAGAATATTTATTGGATAAGAATATTACTTTTTACTTTATTTGTATATACATAGCCAACTGGCTTTTAGGGATTGAAATGATGAAAAAAAAAACCAAAATAAAACAAAACCAAAGCTTCAATAAGGTTATACAGTTACTGTACTTTTTCTTAACTGCCAGCTGTGGAAAAGGGTAACATCTGAAACTGGGGCTGGGAGAATGGGATGTGCTGAAAAAGAGTGACACAGCGAGTGGGGATGCAAATACAGTAACTGGAGGAGTCCTCTTCCTTAAGGAGAACTGGACCATCACTTTTTCTTACTGTTTCTGAGCTGCCCTCTCTGTCCCAACAGACAGCAAGCTGAATGAGGGCAGCTATGACATTTGCCAAGTCCTACATTTTGTTTAAAATCATCTTGTGTGCTCTTAATTTCTTGAGTCAAACTAATTTCTTGAAATAAACATATAATTTTTATAGCTCCTAAGCCCAGCTCTCACTCCTCACATCCAGTTGCTATTGCAGTCAGATCTGTGACTCACAACATGCTGGAAGGAAAGTGTAAGCTGAAAAAGGGGTGAGTAATAATAAAAAGACAGGAGACTATATGGGATCTGAAGACAAGACAACAGCAATCTGATTGTGAGACTCATGCCAGGGTGTTAATGATTAATGGGAGCGAACATGAGCTAGCACATAGCTGTGAGTGTGTCCCTTCCCCTAATATTTCTAAGGTCATCTCCCACACTGCATCCCGGCCCTCTCTACCCACTCCAGCTTTGCATATTTGCTTTTTTGCCTACTCTGGCTTGTCTAATATATTCAAATTTCAAAAATGATGCTCTTTCTAATAGTGATGCCTGCCTCTGGCATATCTTAGGCTGTCAAATTTCCTTAAGTAAAGCCTGTCTAAGTCTGTTTGCAAAGGAAAAACATGCTACAAATAGCAGGGGAAAAAATGGCCCATATAAAAAAAAGGTTAAATTAGAGCTATAGACGAAAACATTATATGACTTCTTTAATATTAGGATGTCACTGCCTGTTATAAACCTCTCTTCCTGCACACTCCCCACCCCCACTATAAAAATCATATGTCTGTATGACAGTCTTATAGATATGGTATAGACAATGAGATCACCTCAGCCATGATGAGATCCACAATAAAAGAACAGAGACTGCAGATCTCTACATATTAATCATATCACAAGTTCTGAAATAATAGCAGATGTTGGACAAGGATTCTTTTTATCAGCTTTTAAATACATCCCATCTAAAAAGAAAAGAAAACTCACCTGTCTTTACTTCATACCCTGACAATTTTAGAGATGATCTACTTGTTCAGAGGGAAGGAGGGAAAGACGTGGTGAAAAATGGGAAAGAGTCTAGACAAAAATACTGAAAGATTTCAGACTAAAGTGAAGATGCCTTGTTTGTGTAAAACTCATTTCACGCTCCCTAATTACATGACCTCCACTATTTTGCAAATCATTTCATACAACAAAGCATTTCTGAAAAGACTTCTGAAGGAAAATAATGGACTTTTTTCCAGCCATGGATTTTTGGTGTCTGTCTGTTTCCTTGTTGGGTTTTTTTTTTTTTTTCCTTATTGAGAAACAAAGAGAATGAGACTGATGACCTTTTGGAAAAAAGACAAAAGGAAGATAGAGCATAGTTGAGGGGGAAAGTCTTTTGGAAAACAGTATTTGTTTAATAACATTTTTTTAACAGAAATATACCTTTAAAAATAAAAGGACTAAATCATAATTAATTGATGTGGTTTATCCTTTTCTTTTTCTTTCCCTGTGATCTAAGGATGATTTGCAGGTTGCCTTCATAGGCCAATACAAATATGCTCAGTGGAAATGATTGCCAGTCCTAATGGTATCATATGACTGCCAAAGAAACTCCCTTTCCCAAGTCTTACTAGAAATGATGACTGTGGTGGGTTGACTTTGGCTGGCTGTCAGATCTCCCCCAGCCACTCACTCACCCCCTGCTCTGCAACAGCATGGGGGGAGAACACAAGATGAAAATGTTCCTGGCTCAAGATAAGGACAAGGAGATCACTTACCAGATACCATCACAGGCAAAACAGACCCAGCCTGGGGAAAATTGATTTAATTTATTGCCAATTAAAGTAGATCCAGATAGTGAGAAACAAAGACAACAATTAAAATAACACCTGCCCCTTTCCAAGAAAGAACTGGGTTTCCTTTCCCCCCCACTTTGCCCCAGTCCCACCTTCACCCCTTCACTCCCAACTCCTCTCCCCACATGTTGGGGGATTGCGGTCAGTCCATCACAGCCCCTCTCACCCACTCCTCCCTCCTCACACGTCTCCCTGCTCCAGTGCGGGCCCTTCCCCGGGCTGCAGTCCTTCAGGGACAACCTGCTCCTGCCCGGGCTCTCCTCGGCTGCAGCTCCTGCAGGAAATATCCCCCTGCTGCAGCGTGGGGCCCTCCCCTGGCTGCAGGGTGGGTCTCTGCTCCAGCGGGGTCTCTCCAGGGCTGCAGGGGATCCCTGCTGTGGGTCTGCAGCATCTCCTGCCCTCCTCTGCCTCCTCCTCCTGCTACTCCAGCCTGGGGTCCCTCTGCTGCTGCTCCCTCCTTGGCTTCCTTGTCCTCTGCCTGTGCCACCTTTGGCCCTTTCTGAAACCTGTTTTCCCCCAGGCACCCCCAGCTTGGCTGAGGGGCTCAGCTGTGTCCTGTGGTGGGGCCGTTGGAGCCGGCTGGAACCAGCTGTGTCTGGCACGGGGGAGCCCCAGGCTCTCCCCACAGAGTCTGCCCTGCAGCCCCACTACCAGCGCCTGGTACAATGATATTTCTCTAAGTGAAAAAACATTAACCTTCTCAGAGATTTAAATTAGTAGGAATTAGCCCATAGTCACAGATTTTAATACATGTTAATTTAGAATTGCATTTTGCAACTTGCTAAATGTTAAGTTATGTGATGAAATCCCATATGCACACCCACAAAGGAACACAGAGGGATAACAGCAGAAGGGGGACCCCAAATAATACCCTGCCCTGGCTTCTCCCATGCCCATGCCAGGAGCCATCAGCACATGGGAGGTCCATCTGCACCAGCCCAGAGGAGCACAGGGGTACAATGGCAATGGGAACACAATTTAAGGACTCGGAGGAAGGGAAACCTGTCTGGCCGCCCCCCCCCCCCGAGGGCTGTGGCCTCAGGGATTTGTACATCCAGGTGCCAGGAACTGGGATCCAGAGGCGGTTGCTGGGCAGACTGAGAATCTGAGGCCAGCTGCTGGAGGGATCCACCTTGTATGGCTGCAGCTTTCTAAATTCTCACTAGTGGACCTCTATCCTGCTCAGCCAGAGAGGAGACCAGGATGAGGTCTTTGGTGCTGTGTGTGTTCATGTGAGTGCTCTGTGTGTCTGTGCGTGATCTGTGTGGCCAGCCATGTATATATATATATGTATACATGTATATATGAGGTGTACAGGTATGCTCTGTGTACCTGTCCTTACTGGGAATACATGCTCGGTCTTGCTACTGGTTGGACCTGGAGACGTGGAGCTGCATCAGCCTTGCCTCTCTTGGGCTGGCAGTCTGGCAGAATATATTTTCCTTTAATATTAAATATATCTACTGAACATTCTCATTCTGCTGTTTAAAGTACAGGATAATGCAATAACCTTTTGGTTTTAGCTAGTAAAATCTGGAAAGAAAACAGTGCTTTGAAACTGGGGTGGAAAAAGGTCTCTTTGTTTTAACAGATCTTTGACACAGTCATAGTTTCAGTGAAAATGATTCAATTCACAAAGCTTTGTTAATACCCTTATTGCGAAGTGTCACATCAGTTCAAAATTGTGTTTGGATACTGCAGCTGCCTCTCTGTCTCTAGATGTCAGAATGTCAAAATCTTATCAATTTTTTATCAAAAGGTGCTGGCAACTGCCATGATGGAGGTCTCTGATCTAAAAATACTTCCACATTTTGTGAAATATACCAAACATTTCCCTTCAGACTAATTGGAAGCAGTAGTTAAAACCTTTATGTCATATCATTTCCAGTGAGGAAGAGAAGATGCTGCCCAAGGAACCTGTGGCTTATCCAGAACCTGCTTTAGACCACAAATGGGTTCCCCCAGCTTCCAGCCTGAAGGATTTGCAAACAAGTTTTTAAGAGGAAAGAGTAAAACAAAACTTACCATTGAGTTTACAGTTGTTAGACATGGGGGATTTTCAAGGAAGGATTTCCATTTCATTGAGATTTTTAATAAAATTTTTTGGCTTTTAGTTTTATTTTTTCCTTCCTATGGTGAAATGAACATAGCTTTGTGCATTTACATTTCTTCCTTCCTTTCTTCCCTCCTTTCTTCCTTTATTGGTTAAGTAAATATGGAAACATCAAAACAAATTTCACTCAGTAGAATTCAAGATAGAAGACAACTCAGAAATACCAGCTAACCACTCAAATGGCAGTGCAGCCAAACCTTTTACATTAAAATGGTGAACAATTCCTTTAAGCAGAGATGAAACGGGGAATGCAAGATTTAAAGCCTTAACTTTCGTGGTATTTTTGTGATGTGTATCTCACAAACATCCTTACATGTCCAGTCTTCCTGTAGTTGCTCAGAAATGGGTGCTGCCAGTCCTGTTTCACTGTAGTATGCCATTTACTGACTCTCAACATATTTTTCAACAAGTTCCAGACACCAAATCTATCCTACACAGCAAGGATCTCCAAAGATTTCATAGGATCACAGAATGGTAGAAGACCTGTGGAGGTCGTCTTCTCCGACTGCCCTGCTCAAGCAAGGCCACCTAGAGCCAGTTGCCCAGAACTGTGTCTAGATAGCTTTTAAATATTTCAAACAAGAGAGACTCCATAGTCTTTCTGAGCAACCTGGGCCAGTTCTCAGTCACCCTCACAGTAAAAAAAGCATTTCCTGATGTTCAGTCAGAACCTCCTGTGTTTCAGTTTCTGCCCATTGCCTCTGGTCCTGGCACAGGGGCACCACTGAAAAGAGCCTGGCTCTGTCCTTTTTGCACCCTCCCTTCAGGTATTTATACAGGTGAATAAGATGCCCCCAAGCCTTCTCTTCTCTAGGCTGAACAGTCCCAGCGCTCTCAGCCTTTCCTCATATATGAGGTTCTCCAGACTCTTAATTATCTTTGTGGCCCTTTGCTGGACTCTCTCCACTATGTCTGTATCTACCTTGTACTGAGGAGCCTAGCGCTGGACCCAGCAGTCCAGGTGTGGCCTCACCAGTGCTGAATAAAGGAGAAAGATCACCTCCCTCAACCTGCTGACAATACTTTGTCTAATGCAGCAGAGGATTCCATTCACTTTCGTTGCAGCAAGGGCACATTGCTGGCTCATGTTCAACCAGGTGCCCACCAGGACACGCTGGTCCTTTTCTGCCAAGCTGCTTTCCAGCTGGGTGGTCTCCAGCATATATTGGTGCATATGCATGTCTGTATGCAGTCCTGAGATTATTTTATGTGTTTCCCTATTAAGACATGAAATTCAATGGTTCCATGCAATTAAATGATTAAATTCCCATCACTTTTTTGGGGTTTTTTTCCCCACTATCACTGGGGCCAGGATTACTCCCTTGTGGCTGTCCCATATAGTTTTTAATCAAAATCCCTGATAGTAAACCTGAGATATGTGGTCTCACTGGATTCAACAGGACTCCACATGCCTCTACCAGCATGTAAATAGCAGGATTAGTGTAATAATGTTTAAAGACAAAATATGACACAGTGGGAGATAATGTGAGAAAATGCAGAGGCTGAAAGAAGGCAGCAAACACAGTGATGATAGAGCACTCCACAGCACTGTTCCTCTTACTGCCAAGTAGTCTGCTTGTTTAGAGCCTTGCTGCATGTTACTTGGTCAAAAGGGATCAGAAGATCGCTGTTAGGAAAATGGTAGGCATTGGGGTATGCTTTGAAATTGTTCTTGATTTAGGGAAGCAATCTGGGATTAAGCACTTCTAGGGGGATCACATTCTGATGCCCTTGCACACAATTTTTACTCCAAGAGTGAAATCAGCCTCACTGATTTCCTTGGGTAGAGGAAATAACTATTTAACATGAATAGAACTGTCAACCCCCTGGGTATTAGTGAATTAAAGAAATTGAGTTCATAGTTGATTCTTTACAGATGCTCTAAATTCAGGAGAAGGATGCAAAGGTTGATAGAAGGCTGTGGGGAGTTTCAAATAAAGACTTTGGTGATTTAAAAATAAAAAAATCCATTCTCCATAGTATCAATTTTGCAACAATTCTTTTTAACTGTTTTGATTGCCCTCAAGAGGTCTCATCTGAAGCACAGGAAACTAATTCTAATCATGGGAAATTTATGTTGCTTAATTTTGACCTTGCTCAGATAGAAGAGTGTTATGGGTTTGTGTGGCGCGGTTTTCCTTGGTGGCAGGGGAGGGGGGCTGCAGAGGCGGCACCTTTAAGAAGCTGCTGGAAAATTCCCCATGCCAAAATGTCGGACGCGCCAAAATGTCGGACCCGCCTCTAGGAGGGG
>VYZV01011514.1:45630-57420 GCA_013401275.1 Pandion haliaetus
TCCGACATTTTGGCGTGTCCGACATTTTGGCACGGGGAATTTTCCAGCAGCTTCTTAAAGGGGCCGCCTCTGCAGCCCCCCTCCCCTGCCACCAAAGAAAACCACGTCACACAAACCCATAGCAGCTGATTTCATCAGTTCTTGCAGATTAAACAGGACTCCTAATCACAAGGACTGCCAGTCCTCAGGAGAATTCCAAACTCGAGCTTCTTGGCATGCACCTTTCCTCTCTTCTGCTAGGTGTTTGCTAGTAGCTGTTTCTACGTCCAAAACTATATATATCCACAGAGACCACCTGCAAAAATTCACACAGACAGGGCCATTCTGATGTTATCACTTCAGAGGTGGAGTCATGTTCTACAGTGTAAAATGTAAAAAAATTGTTGAGTAAATCCAGCACCAGTATTCCTGTGTTCTAACATGACTATTACTTTTTTTTTTCACCTCAAACTTGTTCCCATCTCAAAAACACATCTCAAAGAAAGTGGCACTACAAGAGTTAAGAAAATTTATGATAATTTTAAATTCCCTGTTGGTGTTTAATCCCTTACAACATATACAGAAACAAAATAACCTACTGTGATGCAATAACCAAAGGATATTTTCAGTTATGAAAAGGACACTCAGCTGTTCTGTTTTAGTTGTTTCATCCTTATAAGATGATTTGCTACAGATCTATGCAGGTGTTTTGGGAAAAAAATCCAAATTGTAAAGTTGATCCTGACCTTGGCTTAAAATAAGGCTGCAATTTGTAGGTACTGTTACACTCATTCTGAAACTCATGGCATTTCAGCCCAGACATTTGCTAAAAGGCCCACCATTAATTATAGCTATAGAGCACATTGTGTGTTTTTCCCTCTTGAACATAGGACTGAATAGACTGGGTCCCATTACCATGTCTGCATTAAATAATGCAGATTTTCATACCTGTAAAGTGCAGAATTATATTGTTCTCTGATTCAATGCTTGTCTATTTTAGAAATACTCCCTAGTTCTGATGTATTTGCTAAATGAAACAAAGCCAGCAGCCAACTTATTTGCAAGATAAAAAGACTTAAATAGGGCAGTTCCTTTTGTGTTTAGTCTCAAAAATCATTCAGTCTAGGAAAAAGAAGAACATCTGTTGAATCACATTGCAGGGAGGAACACAGAGTTACATGAGCTCAACAGTCAACATTTTCAAGTTGAAAGACCTTTGTTTTATAGTGCATACTGAAAAGCTGAGACTGCAGGAAAATGAATGTCTACCAAAAAAACCCCAACCAAAACCAAAACTTAAATTTAATTCAGTGCTGTTGGTAATCACAGAATTCCTACAGTGGCTTGAAAGAGATCATCTGGGATTTATGGTAACTCTATGGATATTGCAAATAGTTTAAATGGATTCTCCACCTCTGTTTGAATCTTTGTAATATGTACAGTGTCCTGTATTATGTAATGATTACAACACTGAACCTGGTTTTAGAATTCACATGGTAAGTAAAACATTCAGGTGGAGATTCCTGTTGTTACCTTAGGGAATTCATTTGGAACAAAGTCTACCAAACAAATTAGAAAAACGGAAGAACTTATGTTCAAATGTATGAAATTCATCTTTTGCTATTCCTATGTGACATAATTATGCATTACTACTACATCACTTTCTGTATTCACATCAGAAAGAACTATCCAACATTGATCAGTTAGAGAGCATCTGCAGATAAACAACCTGTGTCTGTGCCTCCTACCTTTCCCCAGAGCAAGTAAATTCCATCAATGTTTATTTACCTTATTCACCAGTAAATATTTAATGTAGAGATAACTACCTCATTAAATTTGTTTCTCTGCTCTGATTATAAGGAGCTTATGACCTACTCATGACATATGCATAGATATTGTAGACATCAGACCTAGGTGTGATAAACTCCAGTGTAACTTCCTAAAATTTTGGCCCAAGTTGTACTGGCTACTTAGACGAGTGAGTTGTGTTGAGTTCCCAGCTCTTGATTCATGTGTCCACCTAAACAGCCTTATACCACTATTCTTTCTATAAAAAGAATGGTGTATCCAGCATGAGTGACTGTTGTGTGACTACAGAGGTAACCATTTAAATTAAAAGCCACAGATAAGCTATTGACACATTAAAGGACAACCATTGCTGGTTAATTTCATGGCAGTAATTGTCAATAGCTCATTAGAATCTAATATGGCAGGCACACAACAATTTCTGCATGTAGAGCAAAAAGTAATTAAATCTTTAGCACCTGTTGTTTTGTGTGTTTCTCCCACCCCACCTCCAGTTGATAAAGACACTGTTCTATTATTTGATAGTATGAAAAGATTATTTGGACTGACTTTAGAGTACCCTGAGTAAATACATTCTAGCAATATGCCCTTAGTACAGCAAGCTGCAAATTTATTTCCTCATGCTAATGTGTGCAACACAGATAACATGCAATTTAGAGACAAAATGTGTTTGTTAAATAACTCCTCAGAGAGACCTGGACTGCTATGTTTTAAGTTTTCAAAGGGGCTGTGAATATAGCACAATTGGACTATCCACTGAGCATGTATTTTGATGAACTGGAATTGTGCAGTAGGTTTAGATAGATGGAAGAAATTACAGTGGGATGGGAATGTTTGGAAAACAGAGCAGATGCTTTCTTGCTATTAGAGCAAGTTTAGCAAAATAGGTTAGGAGAAGATTCAGAAATGAACTTACAGACTAGAAATATGTGTGCTAACAATAGGCTTCTATCTTTAAAAGACAGAAGAAAGCTTGTCCATCTGAAGTCATCTTGTCCCAAAAGTGTAGGTTCATTTTACATGGGGAAGTCTGCACGGTGGTAAGTAATCCTTCTTAAACTCATTTGAGATCCACAGTTAGATACAGATTTGTCTCAATATCCAAAAGGACATGCTCTTGTAAGTGTGTCTACAGGGTTATAACCTTTAAATAACAAAATAAAATGGATGCCTCAAAGTTGAATCAAAAGCATCTAAGTAAAATGTCCTACACATTTTCAGATATGCAGTCACATTTGGGACTTACTCCCATGAACCAATTAAAAATAAATCAAGTAGCAGTTACGAATGGCTAATGCCTCCCATCCCCAACTAGAAATACAACTTATTTTTAAATATGCAGCTATCAACAGAAGTGCCCGGTTTAGGGACGGTCTCAGTCTCCCTCTGTTCAGCTATTACTGGGCATCAGCAGCGCTTCTTTCTCTGTTCGCATTTTCAGGAGTCAACTCAGTTCATTCCTCCCAGGGAACACTTGTAGAGACCTACTTTGAAGACTGAATTCAAAGGTTTGAACAAAGCTACTACTCTTGAAGTCAAAACCCCCTAAAGGGTTAGGATTTCAGACACAACATGTGCTTCCTATTCCAGTTCTTGCTCACAGTCTAGGATTTATTGCTCATTCTAAGGATCCTAAAACTCTTCTTTTAAATATAGGGGGCCTGTTTCTGGATTTTGTTTGGCATTCACATAAATGTCTAAATTAGATACAGGATATGCAAATCTCATTAGTAGCTTTATTAATCTCTAATTGGAGAGAAGATCATATTAATCAGGCAATATTTGCATAAACATGATATTGATTATTCCAAAATGATACCATGAATATGAAAATATCTCAAGTTTGACTGGATCCTACACCAAGGAAAATTAAAAAACAAATTTTATATCACTTCCAGCAGTTAAAGTTGGAAACTGTTTGCCAGTTACCAATTTAATCCAAGTATTTGATCCCTTGCTTACTTTAGCTAATCTCAAATTCATTTTCTATTTATGTCTTCATATTGTACTTACTGTCAAGAGTATCAGTTCCTTATCTCTTTAACAAAAGGTCATATTCACTCAAGACTTGTTTTTAAGAGCTGATTTCCTAGAGAAGACTAATAGTATAAATGCCTCTAAATGCTGAGGTGGTCATGTTGTTTTATTAACTCCAATAAACAGAATGGTCCATCATTTCTAAGGGCAGCTGAGAAATTGTTATTTCTCTAGACTTTTCAGGAAGAAATTATTTCCATGCAGTATCATTTTCTGTTGTCCAGGAAATCAAAACGTTTATTTTATCTTTCATGCTCTACCCTTATTTGTTTCTTTTTCACCTTTTCTAGTGAAAGGCATGTTTCAGTATGATAACACTTGTGGGGTGTCCTGGTTTCAGCTGGGATAGAGTTAATTGCCTTCCTAGTAGCTGGTATAGTGCCATGGTTTTGAGTTAGGTATGAGAAGAATGTTGATAACACACTGATGTTTTCAGTTGTTGCTAAGTAATGTTTAGACTAAGTCAAGGGTTTTTCAGCTTCTCATCCCCAGCCAGCAAGAAGGCTGGAGGGGCACAAGAAGCTGGGAGGGGACACAGCCAGGGCAGCTGACCCAAACTGGCCAAAGGAGTATTCCATACCATGTGATGTCATGCTCAGTATATAAATTGGAGGGGGAGTGGGGTGGAGGGGATCACTGCTAGGGGACTAACTGGGCATCTGTCAGCAGGTGGTGAGCAATTGCATTGTGCATTATTTGTATATTCCAATCCTTTTATTATTACAATTGTCTTTTTAATAGTGTTATCATTATCATTATTAGTTTCTTCTTTTCTGTTCTATTAAATTGTTCGTATCTCAAGCCAAAAATTTTACTTTTTTTTTTCCGATTCTCTCCCCCATCCCACTAGGTGGGGGGAAGTGAGTGAGTGGCTGCTTGGTGCTTAGTTGCTGGCTGGGGTTAAACCATGACACGGGGGAAAGGACAGAAGGGACAACAGAATAAAAAGTCAGATGTGGGTTTCACCGAATAAACAAACCTTTCTGAGGGTGAAGCAAAAAAAAAATCTCAATTTCATAGATTCTATGGACACCATAGATTGTATAAGGACACCAGCATGCAACAAATCTTCTCTAGAGCAACAATTAATAGAATTGCTGTTCAAATGGACTCAGGGAATCCCCACTACTGATATCACTCTCTCTTGAATAAAAAAGCAATCACTTTAATTCAGAATCCTTAAGAATTTTGTATCTTGCATGGCCCAGAAACATCAGCTCATACTGAACAAGAAGCTGCATATACTGAAATGGTATTATGGAAAAAGGACACATTTCAAATGCTCCTTTTACTGTCAGTAGTTTGCTATACATTTTTCAGCTCACAATCAATCATTTTTATTTTTTCAAGTATAGAAAACTAGGTAGCTGAGGGATTTACTCTAGGTTTCTGTTTATGATGATTTCATTCATGATGTTTTCTATTAAACTAATCAGTAATACCACTTCAATAAAATTAATAAGCAATAAGCATATTGTTCAAGGATGTTAAATATTTCAGTTTATGTTTTTCAATGTTTTACTTGTTTTTCATTAACTTAATGTATCTGCCCAGACATTAACTAGGCAAAAGGCTTTTGGATTTATTGATATCACCAATTGTGTTCTGTTTTGACTAATCGATTAATATACATCAGATAATTGATGCAGTCTCAGCTATGGAAGAGGCAAATATAATCTCCAATTACATTTGGCCCAGTAAAGTTATTGCTTTGTTTTTCTAAACCTTCTTAAGAAGAAATAAAAATTTCGTGCTTGGAAATAAGATATCGAGGACTATCACTTTCAAAAGCTGCCTCATATATTTTGATTAAGATTTTTCCTTATCTTTTTCTTCCCATACCTACATCTGAATTCTGCCTTCCTGTGAGCAAGAAAAATCCTATGGGCTTCACTGAGGGCAAGTGGAGTTTTTACACTCACAGCATCTGAGGGACCACAAGATCATGATTCTGTTATCTGCCATAGACTTTTTGATTATTAGAAAATAATTTAGAATAAAATTCTAGAGGCACTGGACACTTTAAATTCCTGAGCAGAAGATCAGAACTTCTAAAAATCAAATCCCTACTCAGTTTCTACAGCAACTTCTGCAGTTTCTGAGATGTCTGTGAAGTATCTAAAATTCATACTCTTCCACTCAAAAACGTTCTGATGGCCTTGATAGATACTGTAGAAACAGAAGATGTTCCTTGAAAGATACTGCAGAAATGGAGGATGCTGCTGTTTTCACTACTCCACATAGAGCTTCAGGGGTTTCACTATAAGCCTTTAGGAGAAATTGGTAAAAGGAAACTAAGGTGGAGAAACTAGGGGCAGCACTTCCTTTTCCAAGATCTCACTTATTTAACGGGAAAAGTTCAGCAAAGTTTCAGGCCCTCTTTGTACCATACAGTGTTTGTTTCCTGCATGAAAGACCAAAGCAAAGATTACATGGTTGCAAAGAGCCATCCCCCACCCTCCTTACAATGTTCACAGGACCCCTAAGGCTAGATGCTATAGAGGATGTAGGCCCATAAACGCAAATCTTTCTTCCTCTCTGACTCTCCCTGGAATCATGTAGCAGAGGCTGCTGTGCAGCAGAGTAATAAACATATTTCTTTTTGTTTTCTTGTATCTTGTTTTCTTGTATTTCCCTTATCCCAACCCTTTACAGATATGTAATAAATAACACACTCCCTTTGGTTCCTCAATATATACAGATATGCCCATGTAAAGTGATTCAAGCAGAACAGATCCTGAAACACATAACTAGGATATGAAAACTGAGATTAGAAAATAATCAAGTTCCCCAATGATAATGCCTCGGGTATTTTATAATGCCTCTAGTTCTAGCTGGAGTAGCTTTTGATGACCTGGCAATGTGTTTACAGCCCAGAAAGCCAACTGTATCCTGGGCTTCATCTAAAGAAGTGTGACCAGCAGGTTCAGGGAGGTGATCCTCCCCCTCTATTCTGCTCTCATGAGACCCCACCTGGAGGACTGCGTTCAGCTCTGGGGCCCCCAACATAAGAAGGACGTAGACCTGTTGGAGCCAGCCCAGAGGAGGGCCACAAAGATGATCAGAAGGCTGGAGCACCTCCCCTAATAAGACAGGCTGAGAGAGTTGCGGTTGCTCAGACTGTAAAAGAGAAGGCTTCAGGGAGACATTATAGCAGCCTTCCAGTACCAACAGGGGGCCTAGAAGAAAGCTGGAGAGGGACTTTTTACAAGGGCATGTAGTGATAGGACAAGGGATAATGGCTTTTTTTAGGAAAAAATTCTTTACTGTGAGGGTGGTGAGGCACTGGAACAGGTTGCCCAGAGAGGTGGCGGATGCCCCATCCCTGGAAGTGTTCAAGGCCAGGTTGGATGGGACTTTGAGCAACCTAGTCTAGGAGAAGGTGTCTCTGCCAATGGCAGGGGGGTTGGACTAGATGACCTTTAAAGGTCCCTTTTAACCAAAACCATTCTATGATTTTCTGATTCTCTGATAGGCCCATTCAGGACCTCTGAATTTACGGGTTCTCCTGCTTACCTTCTACAAAGAAAACCACCAAATATGTGTCTCAGCTGTTCCTCACATGCATTAAGAGGATCTGACTCCTCATATCAGCCAGTTATAGTACCTTTTCCCTAGAGAGGGAAAAATGCCTCTCCATTGCTCTTATCAATGGGATTTCTTGGTAAAAAGTGAGTTCTGTTCAATGCTTTGGTCGTAGGTGTCAGTTTTCTAGATTCCCATCATTTATTTCCAGGCAGTCACTCAGGAGTTAGATATCCAAGCCTAAAGGAGGATCAGGGATATTGCCATCTTCAGTGCTCCTTATGCATACATAATTGCATCCAAAAAAGAAATGCTTAAAACAGAATATTGAGGGATACGCATTTATAAGAGAAGTATGGTAAAACTGAGGTCCATTATCAGCTCTAGCTCACATAGCATCCATAATCTGTTGATATTATTACCTCAACTTCTTTTTCCCTTAGTGTCACCCTCATCTCCAAGGGGCAAGAAAAGGAAGATAAGCTATGTCAATGATTGCTCCTCTTTGACCATTGACAAAGGTATTGTCTTGATCTGTAGTAGTTTTATGCTGACTTTATGAGGTTTTTCACCTTAACCTCATTCAGATTTTTCATCTAATTTACTTTAGCACAATCCTGTCGAAATAAGCCAGTCTAGCAGATAGGGCCCTTTGACTTTCTATTGGAAACTCTTTTACTTACAGTTTCAGGACTAGCTTTGGTTTGGTGGAAATAGACATTATTGATGGTCTATAGGCAAGACACTCAGCTACTGTAAATAAATACAGCTGCAACATTAAGTAGACCTGTGGTGATTTAGACCATCTGAGCACCTGACCATTATATTTTATGTTGGTATTCTCTACAGATATCCCTTGGAAAGTGAATCTACTTAAAACTCTGAGTTTTTTGTTTAATATTCTGATTAATTTTGTTCTGGGGTTGAGAGAGAGAACTGATGTAGAAGTCCTATAATGTCCCAAGAAGGATTACACACACAGGTTATGTAGTATATAAATGTGATGAAGTAGAAATGCAAGAATAAACTGTGCAACAAATCAATAGTCATTTCCCACTGCTGTTTTCAACTGTAAAAACATAACACAGGCAATGAGGGAGGCATATGATTTCTCGTTGAATAACGATTTGAGGCAGATACAAATATTTGCTTTTAACAGAAGCAATATTTCTATGACACATTCACATATGCACATGCAAAAAAATTCACTCAGGAGATCTGTAGAAAATACTCTAAAGTGATCTCACCTTTTCATGACACAAGGTGGTCCCTTCTGGCTTATGTATCTTCACTCTCCCTCTTTTCTTCCTAAAGGAAAAAGTATGTAAATACAACGGAGGGGCATTTTTTTCTAAGGACTTTGAGTACTAGAGATCTATTTTATTTATAGCAGTAGCACTAGCAGATGAGGAAAGATTTTTTGATAGCATGAATCAACATTAATCAAATGTTTGGAGGTTCAGATATCTGAAAGCATTTATGCTACCTTTCATTCAGTCACCCTTCTGAGGATCCCTGTTTAGCAATGGCAAAATATTCTTTCTTAAAAAAGGAAAAGAATTTGAGTGCATGAAAACATCAAATATATTCCATATATTTATTTATTTCCAACTTTTAGAGCCTCTTTCTGATCATTTTATTCTACCAGTAGAGAAAATGGAATTATATTAAACATCAAATTTAATTCTAATTTAATCCCTTTCGCTCTGCAGTGAACCAGACAATTTTGCTTATATTAAAAAAAAAAAAAGAGAGAGTGGAGGCTAGGAAGAGACAACAGAGTTGTTTTGTGTTTGGGTTTTTTTGTTTTGCATTCTGAGAAAGAAATATGCTAGACGTCACAGAGTGGAGAAAAAGGAACTGATTTGTCATGAAGCCCCCCTCCCCCACCTGCAAGAAAAGCAATTTCCACTGCTCTTGGTTTACTTGTAAAATAGTTTGCATAACATTAATCATCACCATCTGATTCTCATCCCTCCATTTCTTGGGGCCAGGAATATTCATCTCATATATATCACAAACAAATAGCTTTCTCTCTCATACATATGTTTTGGTCAGACTCACGTATTTGTATCTATGAACTGCCAGCCTTTGCATCACTCACCATTTTGGTTTTTTTCACTGCAAGGATGTTGTTAGGAGCATAAAAGCATCTCGAATTGGATTCTATTCAGTTTCAGTTTTGGAGTAATTCAGTCAGTGCTGATATGAGTTGTTGAAAATAAACACATTACCTAAAATTCTTCTTTTTAAGCATAAAATTAGTAAAAAAAATAAAAATATGTATATTAAACACAAGAGAAAAAGAAAACAAATAAAGCTATCTTGATATTGTTACATGGCGGAGTAGTACTTGCTGAAAAAATAAAAGTAAGAATTACCTGAAAAAAACCAAACTTGAACCTCCTCCATAACTTATGTGAGAATTAGGATTCAGGACTCAAGTGCATTTCCAGCCATTTTGGTGTCACTAAATGTGAATTAAACATTACTAGATACTAAGTGCTGTGAATATCACGTATGTGATATGGTTCAGAAGGACTTCCATGTAGAACACAACTGTGAGTATTTATGGTCAATTAAAATAGATTTGGGTTGTGAGAAACAAACATTAAAACAACAAATGCCCATCCATTTTGCCCCAGGCCCAGCTTGACCCCTTCACTCCCAACTCCTCTCCCCACGAGGGGCGCAGGGGGTGGGGATGAGGGTTGCGGTCAGTCCATCACAGCCCCTCTCACCCACTCCTCCCTCCTCACACGTCTCCCTGCTCCAGCACAGGCCCTTCCCCGGGCTGCAGTCCTTCAGGGACAACCTGCTCCTGCCTGGGCTTTCCACAGCCGCAGCTCCTGCAGGAAATATCCCCCTGCTGCAGCATGGGGCCCTCCCTGGGCTGCAGGGTGGGTCTCTGCTCCAGCAGGGTCTCTCCAGGGCTGCAGGGGATCCCTGCTGTAGGCCTGCAGCACCTCCTGCCCTCCTCATCGAACAAGGCATCACTTAGTAGGGATACAGCATTTGCCTAAAAAAGGCTTCAGATGAAGAGGCTGGAAAAATAACATGTTAATTACTGCCTCTACTGGGATCTTACTTACAACCATCTAAATGTAGAGTCTGGACAGAGCAATTACGCTTATTCCAATAAAATTTAAGGCAGAATTTGTCCTGAGCTCCCCCTTGAGCAGTTCTCAATTTTGGCTCAGATCAGCAACTGGTTCATAAGCACCTTCCTGGTTACTGTTTCTCTCTGATGTCTGCCTACGCAGCTGTCCCTTCACCTTGCTGATCCAAATCCCATAAGACAGAGCTCCTTTTCATGGGCCAGCATTCCCTATCATTGCCTGTTATACCTGTGCTGCCAAGTAAGCCTCTTCTCCTCTCCAAAATTGCATAAACTCAGATTTCATGCTTTATTCTCACCACTGGCACTGCTTTGGTTTGATCATGGCCAAGTCACTAATAACCTCACAAGTCAAGAGAAACAGCACATCTGTGGGCCTTCATTCTGTTCTGTGGCATTACTCCAGGCCTTTAACCACCTAGGTACCAAAAATTATGTTTTTGCCATTGTCAGGGATATTACAGTGTATTTCAGGCGTGGCATTGAGGCAACTGCTTTATTTGCTCATAGCTGCGTAGCCATGGCACTACAGAGATAACAGCACAGCTATAAACAGCCACCTAAAACTAACAGGGACATGGAGTGCCTGAGCAGAGATCTGTGCCATTAATGTGTCATGAAGGGTCTCTACAGAAAACCATATCATAAATCTAATTATAAGACTGTAAAACATGCTGCATAAGTAATTTTTTGGTGAAACATGCAAGCAGCAAATTTTTTTTAAGGAATGAAAAGGCTTCTCTAGCTGATTATGTTGCCTTGGAAGAAAAATAAAGTGCAGATACATGCATGATGACAAAAAGATCTTCAGGTATGTACTTTTCAAAATGTTACAATGGAAGTTTGTGGCTGCAATTCAGTTTAACTCCTGATGGAAAAAAGGAAAACGGTACTTTAGGGTCCCATTTTTATTCAGGTAAGAAACCTAATCTTAAATAAGCTTGAGAGTGTTTTATCAAAGATTTTAGGTACAAAGACCACCTAAAATCAAGGGAAACATATAAAAAGATCCTCTTGTTTACACAAGATGTAAAAGTAGCCATAAAATCTCCTGATAGAAAAAGAAGTTAACTTAAAAAAAACCAAACCCCTGAATTATTTAAAAGGGACAGCGTGGCTGAACTTACTTCTTAGGTAAGAGAGCACCTGAGAGCTCCCTTCCTGAAGACTGGCCGATGCAAGCAGCTCCAGTGCCGGCAGGATCAGAAGTAGGGCGCTCTAGTGGGGTTTCCCGAACGAGGGCAACCTGAGGGGGGCGGACCGACCCGCCGGAAGCCGCCAGCTCCCGCCACAGCGGCTGAGAGGAACTGGGTGGGGCCAGGAGC
>VYZV01011514.1:57564-72652 GCA_013401275.1 Pandion haliaetus
CACAGGAAGGGCACTGTAACAGCACTGTAGCTCTGCCAGCTCAAGCTGGGAGCAACGCCATCTGCCCAGCAGCAGGCCACGTCCTTGTTTTTGTCTTGTATTTCCCTTATCCCAACCCTTTACAGATATGTAATAAATAACACACTCTTTTTGGTTCATAACACACTCTTTTTGGTTCATCAATATATACATATATATGTATATTCTAGTTGGGGTAGCTTTTGGTGACCTGGCAATGTGTGTTTGCAGCCCAGAAAGCCAACCATATCCTGGGCTGCATCCAAAGAAGCATAACCACCAGGTTGAGGGAGGTGATTCTCCCCCTCTATTCCGCTCTCATGAGACCCCACTTGGAGGACTGTGTTCAGCTCTGGGGCCCCCAACATAAGAAGGACAGGGTGTGAGAGACTGAATTGGCATCTGGAGCCATTTGTCTCAAGGATTGTTTGCTGTGAGAGACTGAACCGTGAACTGTTTATCTCGTGCCATTTGTCTCTGGGATGGCTTGTTTAAGCAGGGTACTCCTCTGGCTGATAAGGCCACTGAGGCATCCAGGGGAGGAGACCGGGCTGGAGACAGAGAAGCATGCAGGAATGGGGAGACTACCATTGTCATGGAAACTGGAGTCTTTGAGATAACTACTGGTTTCTGATGTTGATCACGTGAAGGTCGTATGATAGACGAAACCTGCAGCGCGTGGACAGTGCATGAACAGTACATATGTGCATGCATCGGACTATGCCCTATAAAAAACCATGGAGACAAGTCGTGGTGTGCACTCATCACCGAAGAATTGAAGACTGAGGAACAACGGAACGCTGCTGGATCCATGCTGGTGACTATTCTTGCAATTCTATCCCAACTGCTTGCTTGAAATCTGCCTTTTTCTTCCATTCTATCCTATTGCTACTATTTTCTGCTTTTGACACTTTTGGTAATAAATGCTGGTTTGGGTATATGGCATTTGACCTCATTTGTGTCTTAATCCTGCTCTTGGGATCATGTCAAAACCTTCCCTGACATTGGATCGGGACACAGGGACCTGTTGGAGTGAGTCCAGAGGAGGGCTGCGAAGACGATCAGAGGGCTGGAGCATCTCAGCTATGAAGACAGGCTGAGTGAGTTGGGGTTGCTCAGATTGAAGAAGAGAAGGATCTGGAGAGACCTTATAGCAGCCTTCCAGAACCTATAGGGGGCAAACAAGAAAGCTGGAGAGGGACTTTTTACAAGGGCATGTAGTGATAGGACAAAGGGTAATGGCTTTAAACTGAGAGGATAGATTTAGATTAGATGTAAGGAAGAAATTCTTCACTGTGAGGGTGGTGAGGCACTGGAACAGGTTGCCCACAGAGATTGTGGATGCCCCCTTCCTGGAACTGTTCAAGGCCAGGTTGGATGGGGCTTTGAGTAACCTGGTCTAGTGGAAGGTGTCTCTGTCCATGGCAGGGGGCTTGGAGCTAGATGATCTTTAAGGTCCCTTCCAACCCAAACCATACAATGATTATTTTTTATTATTTGCCTTCCTTTCATAATTATTACAGGCAGGTTAGCATACTTGACACTTAATTTCATTTTTCATCTCTATTTGAAAGTTGCTATCTGATCTTGGGCAACTCATTAAATCTCCCTGTTATTTGTTCCCTATCTTTAAATGTGGTGGTTAGTGTTTCTCCATTTTATCTAAAGAGGAGCTAAGATACTATGGGGAAAAAAAAAAAAAAGAAAAAAATACAGGTAAACACCTAAACCAGCAAAACTCTTGGTTAATTCTGATGATTCAGAATTTGCAGAAATTGAGTTCACACTGTGAAAATTAAACCCAGCATGGATGGTACTGTGATATGAAAAATAAACTACAAACAATAACAACACCTTGGTTAAACAAGTTGTGCTTCAACAAAAGGGAGATGTATATGTCCTTAGGCAATTTTATATCTAGTATGCATAAAAATATTTTTTACCAAGAAATATGAGAAAATAATCATATATAGTAGCAAAAGTTATTCAGACTACTCTTTAAGAATCATGTAAATAAGAAGTGAAAGAAATTTAAAATTTCTGTCATGAAGAACTGACAATGTGATGCTCTACCTCCAAATAAGTACTTCATCTTTTTAAAATTACCAGTAAAACTAAATTTCCAGGATATTTGGCTTTAGAGAAAAATCACATGTGAATGTTGATATTTTAGCATGGATTTTTAACATAACATTTAAAATGCTATAGTAAATCCTTATTTTTTTAATTAGTTTATTATACCAGCTCTATTATAGGCAGGACAACATGCCTATATTAGAAATGCTTTATTTATTAAATCAGAATGTGTGGATGCAACTCTGCACTAATTGAAATATTATTTCTTCTCTACATCAAACTATTTCCCATACTGATAATTATATAGTGTTTTTCACTAGGATTTGCTATTCAGTGCCAAAAGCAAGTAACCCATTAAAATACTAGTATGATTTGAGTGTTACAGAATAAAAAGTAGCATCAACATCTGACCATGCATCTTCCCTACCTGGCTGCCTCTGTTTTTCATATCCAACATTACCTGAGTCTCTCACTTCTCATGTCACAAGTCTTATATTTGAAATTTTTGTGGTTTTATTTAGATGTGAACTGTGGTTTAGCTCGAAGTTTTGAGATATTATTGCATAGTGACATAACTTATGGCCTAAGTGAGTATATTTTAACCAGACCTGAAATTCCAATTTCCTTTGATTTCTGTCAATGTCAAAGTCAAGAAGCATAGTGACCTAAAAAGAACAGAAGATAAGCTGTGTCAGCTAGTAGTAACAAATAGATGTTCTCAATAAGTTAAATGTCAGAATAAAATAGAATAGACTGGTTAAAATACTATCATGATGGATCACCAAGTTATACATAGAGAATACAATACAAAATTGAAATGAAAAGGTCGTATTTTAATTACTGAAATGTTAAAGAATATTTTTAAGTAAATAAAAAATTTATGCTAAAACATTAAAACTCAAACAAAAGAATTCAAAGTTTTTATTTCATCTTTTTCAATTAAAATCTGATTAAATAAAAAAAAAAATCATCCATTCTAATTCCAGGTAGAAATTCAGGCAAACATTAGAAACCAAAATAAATCAAACAACTTCCCTTACAATATTTTAAAAGTATTATGACCCTAAGTAATTCAAAGGATAACATCAGAAATGAGTTCATTAACTCCCACCAGATAAATCTTTTCTAAGAGCTGTCGTGTTACTGTAGGGATCCATTGCTCAACCCTTCATTAATTTCTAATTTCTGTGAAATCTCATTAGCTGTCACTGTAAAAATCATTCTCTTCTCCATCATAGGAGCTGAGGAGTTGTGGACTGGAAGTGTCTGTCTGCAACACTGAGGCCAGTGCAGTGTTCCATGAAGTCCCACTATATAATGGCATTTCAAAAAAGTTAAGATTTTCTTGTCTCTGTAATGCTTCCTGAAAGGCCGTTCCCAAGTGCCACAGCCCTTGTTGTCACAAGCCACATTTTGTTCTGATTTACAAATACATTGTTTTCATTTGCTGTTGTGCCAAGGCTGTATTTCACCAGTAGCTCTCTCTTTTCTGCCTTCCTTCGCTATATGCACTCCCACACATCCTTCTCTCTAACCTGTATTTATAGATAGCAATCACATCCCTTCTTAGCTTTGTTTTACTAGAGTAATCAGGCCAAAATCTTCTCATTTACTCATGCAACAGAGGCTCTTCATTCACTTGATTACCCAAGGAATTTTTTTCTGCATTTCAATTGGTATTTATTAAACATGTTAAAAACAATTTGCACACATTTTCCAGGAAGTATCTTGTCTGAGATTTCACCCTGACATTAATAGATTTTTATTTCCCCTGTAAATACCTCTAATGATACATTACATTTTCATTGCTCTTGGCTGTATCACATTTATGTAGCCCCATAATAGAGTATTGCCATTCCTAAGCTTTGTGCTGATTTTGCAAGGCCTCTGGACTAAGGTTTGTCAGCTTTGCTCTGTGTGAACTTTTCTTGATCTATCTGCAGCTTTGTTTTAGCTTGGTTTACCTGTAACGACAATTTTTCTTCTAATGACATGGCTATGGCTGATTTATTTTGGTTATTGCTGTATGGTACTACTACAGTTTTACAGTTCTAAAACAATGACACGGTGTAGAGAAATGTGGGTCTGGTACAATACTTGAGGCCTTGAGAAGTGGAAAAACAGGATGCGGCAGACAAGGGTATACGCATGGGGTGGTAAGAGGTGGGGCACAAACTTGGCACTGGGAGACCCCACAGCTATAACCAGCTCACCCGTGGCCTGTTAAAGAAATGTAGACATGGAGTTAGACAAAACTGGTTTTATGGGTAACAAAGAGAACACAGAAGCAGTATCTAACACACATAAAAGGCACCATATATTGGGTATTTGGATGTAATATAAAGCTGCACACCACTGCATAAAGAGCAAAAGTGTAAAAGCATGTTAGCAAAAACATACAAATAACCCTAAGTGGTGTCCTAAATTGAGGAAAAAGAGACAAGCACCATTAACATCATATTCCTCTGTCATGGTTTCAGCAGGGATAGAGTTAATTTTCTTTCTAGTAGCTGGTATAGTGCTATGTTTTGGATTCAGTATGAGAAGAATGTTGATAACACACTGATGTTTTCAGTTGTTGCTAAGTACTGTTTATACTAAGTTAAGGATTTGTTAGCTTCTCACGCCCAGCCAGCAAGAAGGCTGGAGAGCACAAGAAGTTGGGAGGGGACACAGCCAGGGCAGCTGACCCAAACTGGCCAAAGGGGTATTCCATATCATGTGACATCATGCCCAGTATATAATCTGGGGGCAGTTGGCCTGGCGTGATGGCTGCTCAGGAACTGACTGGGCGTCAGTCAGCAAGTGGTGAGCAATTGCATTGTGCATAATTTGTTTTGTATATGCCATCATCATCATCATCATCATCATCATCATCATCATCATTTTTACCATTATTTTTATTATTGTCATTTTATTATTGTTATTATTATCATTATTAGTTTCTTCTTTTCTGTTCTCTTAAACTGTTCTTATCTAAACCCACAAGTTTTACCTATTTCCTTCCGATTGTCTCTCTCTCCTGCCTCACTGGGTGGGGGGGAGTGAGTGAGCAGCTGCATGGTGCTTGGTTGCTGACTGGACTTAAACCATGACATCCTCCCCGCAAAGAGTTTCAGAAGATGGTGACTTACGGTAACATCCTCATAACCAGTATCAGAATGAAAACATTGACTATATGATCAGGAGGAGAAGTGAGAGGACAAACATAACATCAGGGAAAGGGGTAGTAACTGAAAAGTGTGTGTAAATAAATGTTAACACTATTATTACTGTTTCTTTTTCTGTAACCATTAGGTCTGGACTAATAATGTTAGACTCCTAAGATTACAGATTACACTAACAATAAATTATTTGACTTTATATATATAAGGTGTGCATCCTCATTGTCCAAAAGATTCCGAGTGTAATGTGCATCCTCATTGTCCAAAAGATTGCGAGTGTAACCCAATTAGTATATGCCAGCCTTGAAATACGTGCAGAGCTCTTTCTATTTCTGGGTTACTTTTCATAGAACCATAGAATCATAGAATATGTCAAGTTGGAAGGGACCCATAATGATCATGGAGTCCAACTCCCTACTCCTCACAGGACTACCTAAAACTCAATCATATGATTAAGAGTGTCGTCCAGACACTTGTTGAACTGACAGACTTGATGTCATGACCACTTCCCTAGGGAGCCTGTTCTAATGACCAACCACCCTCTCTTTTCCTAATGTCCAATCTGAACTTCCCCTAGCACAGCTTCATTCCATTTCCTTGTGTCCTGTCACTGGTCACCAGAGAGAGGAGATCAGCACCTCCCCCTCTGCTGCCCCTCCATGAGGAAGTTGTAGACTGTGATGAGGTCACCCCTCTGCCTTCTCCAAGCTGAACAAGACAAATTACCTCAGCTGCTCCTCATAAGTGTTGCCCTCAATGTCTTTCACCATCTTGGTCGCCCTCCTCTGGACACACTCTAATATTTTAATGTCCTTATATTGAGACACCCAGCAATGCACACAGGATTCGAGGTGGGGCTGTACAAGTGCTGTGAAGAGTGGGGCAATCACCTCCCTGGACCAGCTAGCTATCCTGTGCTTGATGCATCCTAGGACACTGTTGGCCCTTCTGGCTACCAGGGCACACTGTTGACTTATACTCAACTTCCTGTCAACCCAACCCCCCTGCGTTCTTTCTGCAGGGCTGCTCTCCAGCCTCTTATCCCCCAATTTATATGGATAACCAGGATTACTCCATCCAAGGTGGAGAATCCACCACTTGCTCTTGTTAAATTTCATATGTTTGGTGATTGCCCAGCTCTCTAGTCTATCTGGATCTCTCTGTAAGGCCTGTCTACCCTTGAGGGAGTCCACAGCTCCTCCTAGTTTAGTATCATAGGCAAACATACTTAAATTACATTTTATTACTGCGTCCAGATCATTTATAAATCATTAAAGAGCACTGGCCCTAAAATCATGCCCTGGGGAGCCACACTGGTGACTGGCTTCCAGCCTGATACAACCCCATTTACTAAAACTCTTTGAGGCCGACCCATCAGCCAATTGTTCGCCCAACATATTATGGACTAGTCTAGCTGTATACCACCAGACATTTTGTCCAGAATGATTCTGTGAGAGACAGTATCAAAAGCTTGGCTAAAACCCCAAACCAGCCACATCTACTGGCTTCCTTTGTTCACCTAGATGGGTTAAAAACCACCTAGGTTAAGCAGGACTTTTCCCCTCATGAACTCGTGCTGGCTATGACCAATGACTGTGTTGTCACTCAAGTGTTTCTCATTAACTCCCAGAATAACCTTCCTATAATTTTACCAGGCACTGATGTGAGACTCACAGGCCTGCAATTATCAGGAACTTTCTTCTTACCCTTCTTGAAAATTGGTACAACATTTGCCAGCTTCCAGTTGACTGGGACCTCTCTAGACTCCCAAGATCATTGGAAAATAATGGAGAGAGATCCCATGATAACATCAGCCAACTATTTCAGTTTTCTGGGATGAATCCCATCATGCTCCATAGACTTATGTGCATCTAGCTGGAGCAGCAAGTCTCGAACAAGTTCAGAGTTGGCTGGGAGTTTATCATCCCCCAGTCATGGTCTTCCAACACAGGGCTCTGGGGGTCCCAGGGCCCATCATTAGTGTTGAAGACAGAGGTGAAGAAGGCATTAAATGTCTCTGCTTTGTCTACGTCCCTATTTATGAGGTGACCTACCTCATCAAGCAACAGACCAATGTTCTTTCTGATCCTCCTTTTACTGTTAACATATTTTAAAAAGCCCTTTTTGTTGTCTTTCACAGTGCTGGCCAGCTTGAACCGTAATTGAGCTTTGGCCGCATGAATTTTCTCCCTACAGTGGTGAACAGCATCTCTGCAGTCCTCCCATGTCACCTGTCCTTGCGTCCAACATCTGTACACTTTCCTTTTCCGCCTAAGTCCTAGAAGATCCTGCTCAGCCAAGCTGGTCTTCTGACCCATTTGCTTGACTTCTGACACTTTGGAATTGCCTGCTCCGATGCTCTTAAGAGATAGCTCTTAAAAAGTGACCAGAATTCATGGACCCCAGTACCTTCAAAAGCAGATTCCTGGGGGACCTTACTAACTAGCTCCTTCATCCTGAAGTCTGCTCTCTCCATGTCCAGGGTCACTGTGACCAAGACAGACTCCAATCACCACTTTGCCTATGAGTCAGTCTCTCTTTACAAAGAACAAATCCAGAAGGACACCTTTCCTAGTTGGCTCCTTTAGCACCTGTGCCAAGAAGTTATCTTCAATATGTACTCAGCACATCATGGAGCAGACTGAAGGACCTCACTAGCACACCATCCCTTAAAACATTGGCATGTTGCTCCCAGGCTTATCTCTAGCAAGTCTGGTTTTATCCCTTTCCCCCTTCAGATCTAGTTTAAACGTCTTTCAATGACCCCTGCTAGCTCCTGCGCAAAGATCCTTTCCCCCTTTGAGACAGGTGTACTCAGTCTGTTGCCAGCAGGCCTGGGATCTTGTAGACTGACCCATGATCAAAAAACTCAGAATTCTGCTGGTGACACCAGTCACAGAGCCAGGTATTGATCTGCTGGGTCTTTTTGTTTCTTTCTTCATCATTCCCTGCAACTGGAAGGATAGACAAAAACACAAGTTGTGCTCCTGATCCCCTAACCAGTCATCCCAAGGCTGTGAAGACTCTCTTGATCACCCTGGGACTGCTTATTGCAACTTCATCGCTGCCTACATGAAAAAGCAATAATGGATAATAGTGCAAGGGCCGTACGAGGGTAGGAAGTCATGTTGTCACATCTTTAACCGGTGCCCCAGGTAAGCGGCAGACTTTCCTAAGAGGTGGGTCTGGTTGGCATATTGGACCTTCTGTTCCCCACAGAAGAGAGTCTCCTATGAGAATGATCCACCTTTTTTTTTTCTTTTTATGGAGGCGGTTTTGATGCAGGGCGTAGGCTGACTTAAACTTGGCAATACCTCCAACCTAGATGAACCATCATCTTCGTCATTGTTCGGTTCCACTTTCAGAGCCTCGTAACTTTTATGCAAGGGCACCTGGGAAGGCGGGGGAGTCATGGAGGAGATGCGCCTGCTCTGCTGGGCAGGAACTTGTCACCATTGCCCTCTGTCCCTTAAGTCGTTGTATTATGCTGGGTGGAGAGAGGATAGGGAATCCTCCGTGTCTTGTGTCCTGACAGGCCTGTCCCAGGGAAGGTAGGGTGCAGTTCCAGTAGTCTGTCTCCCTCTCAGACTCCCTGATGCTCCTCAAGCTACTCACCTCCTCCCGGAGCTCTGTCACTAAGCTGAGGAGTTCCTCTCCCTGGGCACACCTCCCACAGGTATGCTCCCTGCTGCCGTCCTGTACTGGTGTAAGAGCAGGGCACGGCCTGCAGCCTGACACCTGGATGGCAGCATGTTGCTGTCAGAGCTCTGCCTGGGAAGCTGCATCAGTCATGGTGGGTGCAGACTTTAGAGAGGACGTGGCCTGCTGTTGGGCAGATGGCGTTGCTCCCCGGTCGAGCCGGCAGAGCTACAGTGCTGTTACAGTGCCCTTCATNTGCTCCTGGCCCCACCCAGTTCTTCTCAGCCTCTGTGACAGGAGCTGGTGGCTTCTGGTAGATCTCTCCACTTCCTTGGGGTTCCCCTGGTTCAAGAATGCCCCTCGGGCACTGCACTAGAGCACTCCACTGTGGAGTGTACCCACAGTGGAGCTGCTGCTGTTGATTGAAGAACTCCCATCTCCTAGGAAAAGATTTGTTATTTTTCTCCAAAGCTGGGAACATTCTCCGTGAACCTTAGTGGAGATGGCTGCATCTGAACTGACCATACAGATCTTCCCTAGGAATAAACAGATGCAGTCAGGATAGAACTCATCTGATCTACATCTACTTTAGGATGAGACAAATGCACTGTAGAGATGTATGTTCTTTTCTTTTGAATGCAAATGTAGCTAAGATAACTAGCTGGTAAAATGGTTTCTCTTAAGTATATTATTGAAATTCTGTATTATTGAATCACTGGATAATACAATAATCTTAGTTCTCAACGTCCCCCAGTTCTTTGCAGTGAAATCCAGGGCCTCCTCTTGTTGCATAGTGCTCTAAGTGCCTTAATCTTTGTGAAGCTAAGGAGCTTCCACTTGCAATTATGCAGCCTCGCTTTCCTTGCAACTCTTGAATCCTTCCCTTAATTACTGAGGCAGTTTTTCAGTGCCTCTGGGACAGTCTTTCCTTGTGGTTTCATGCTGTTGTCCTACTGTTGTTATGTTCACGGCCTCACACTTGAAAGCCCAGATACCATTTCCATGGGGGTTTCTCATGGGACATGACTGCCACTAGCATGAGACACCTGTGCCTGATTACGCACACTCCATTCAGCACTAATAGCATCAGAAACCAGAACAAGCAATATTATCACAGGCATCTTAATTGTCAGCACTTGATGCACCGGAGACAACACTGAGATGAGTATGCTCCTCTGGGGACATCATCGCTATTGTTTGCAGCTGGCTGCTGGGAATAATTTTCCCTTCCCCTTCCTCTTCCCTTTCCCTTTCCCTTACCCTTTCTCTTTCTCTTTCCCTTTCCTTTCCCTTTCCCTTTCCCATTCACTCAGTTCTGCTTCTCCCCAGAGGTAGTTTTAAATATTTGTATGTTATCATTTATGAACCCTGTGGGTAGAGTTTTGAGAATGCAAATCAATCTTTGTGCAACACTCTCTATTGTCAGTGCCTTTTTTTAATTAATTCTTGGTAGTGTGTCTTTTTTTTTTTTTTTGATGATGAAATTATTAGTGAAGTATAATAAACAAGTTAAAGCAATGATTGATTCACTCCACTGATAATTTCTTTTGTTGGGATGCTTTCCCATTTAATTTGTCCTGCTCTGCTTTAACAGTAGCTATACAGTGAATGCTTACTTCTGTGAAGATCTGTTTTCATGTACATTGAATAATCTTTCAGTATCTGAATTACAGTTTATCATGAAATTGGTTTATTGTGAATTTATCACAAAACTGTCTATGAAACAATTATTGCATAAATCAGTATTTCCTATGAAATCACACTGAGATCAATTCCTCAAATTCTTAGATTCTGTAGGGAAAATAAAAATTTTAAAAAAAGCAAATAAAAAGAAAATAAGATAATAAGCTAAACCCCTTACTATAAAGGTTTATAAAGTAATTGGATAAACCAGGAGACAATGATGAGAGAAATAGTAACATGGAAAAGCAACATAATTTTCCAAGTATAACAAAGCAGTCAAAGAAGAGATTTCATACTTCCTTCATCCTATCAGTGTCTTCTGCTAAAAAAGCAAGCAAGCAAGCCAGTAAGCAATCAAACAAACAAACTTTCTGAAGTATTTAGTAAGATACAAGTTGTACAGAATTGCATGTCACATCTTATTCACTGTTAGTGGTCCAAGAATTTCTTTTATTTCTAAGCCATATTCACTGCCATGCTATTTTAACACATTAAGAAATAGCTGACCATTCTTGTTTAGTGGAAATGTGGAAATGTATTTTAGTCCTCAATTATTGCTTCTAACATGGCAGAGAGGTTTCTGTCTAGTTAAATAAATTAGGATGTAAGATGAAAATGTCATCTTCTATATAATTAGATTTGATTAGTCAAGTCTGAATAATGTGAACTCTCTTTCCTTTATATTTTATAACATGCCTCTGCTTCGAAGTTGGTCACATCTTTCAGTTCTTTGTAATGAAAAATGACAAAACATACTTTCTTGATACTGGGTACTTGAAACCCAAGTCCAGAATTCAGAGAAATCAATGGAAGCTTTGAATCAAAGCCAGGAGGAATAGATCCAAAATTAGTTCATATTTTAGAAATCTTATTAATATGTCTGAACTATCTTTGGTTTCTTTTTTGGCACTCAGAACATACTGCATATTTCTTTAAATCCCTACCTTGTAATTCAATAATTTGTTAACCTTAATAGCAACACCAGTCCATGTTTGAAAATTCTTCATTTTTCACTCTAAACCTGTGCCTGTAAGAATACAGATGATTAGTATTAATACTATATTTACAGAAAATCTTAAAGTTTTGTTTTTTTCCTTTCCCCTTCCCCTTCCCTTTCTTTCCCTGCACCTACTACTATATTGATCCACAAACTTTGATAAATTCCTTACTCTTCTTTATGCTACCTGTGTTCATGTCTAAGTTGAAACCACTAAGTTCTGAGCTCTCAGATCTGAACGCATCTATTGACCATCATATCAAAGACATATCAAAGTGAAAACTGTGTCTACCATCTTTGTTGTAAAGGAAGCGCAGATCGCATAGGAACTATAGCAAGTTCTATCAGACTCCCAGTCTGGACAACTGGATACACAAATCAGAGAATCATAGAATCATTTAGGTTGGAAAAGACCTTTAAGATCATCGAGTCCAACCATCAACCATGCCCACTAAACCATGTCCCGAAGTAGAGCATGTAGTACAACATATAATCACAGGTGAATTTGAACAAAGCCAAAGTACTATGAATAGCCACTTAGTATTTCCAGAACTTCTGTTTATCACCTGTGCAAAGTCAATATTAGCATCTAATCCTCCAATCCTGAGGGATTGGAAACATGCATCCACACAATAGTGTTGTAACTGAATATATTTTTGTATGTATGTATAAGTATTTATCAGTTAGGAAACTAGAGATCACCACAAGAAGAGGTTTTACAGCACTGATAAATCAGATCAGCTTCAAATTTTAAAGAAAATTTTGCTAGATTAATTCATTAGCAGCACACTTTGTGCTAATGGTTAATCACTATTTGTACTTACCACTAAAACTGTTAGTCTTTAACACTTACTCTGCTAGTTAGCTGTGACTATACGTTACCATGGAAATGATGCTGTGTAGTGCTGATGGCCACCACCCTTGATGGTTGTTGGTCTCCCAGGCCAAGGTGATGAGGCTTGAGACCTCTTTGATGAACTAAGTCAAAACAAAAGCAGACATCTTCCCAAATTTTCTTTGCTTGTTCATGTGGTTTTATACTATACTTCCCCCTCCCAGTGGGGGGAGATGGGGGATGTCATCTGCTCCCAGGGCTCCCTTTCTTGTTTTGGGTTTTACTAGTCATGTTTTTTTTGTTTAATGGACAGGGTGTCCTTCCTATTTGTTGTCCCTTGTGCTTATCTTACACTTTGTCTTGCAAACTCTGTTACTTGTGTGGTAGCTGTTTACATGCTTTTGTATGCCTCTTAAGTGTAAGTACACAAATCTTTGCTTGCCCCCTTATTACTCACATTGCTCACATACTTACTGTAAACATGCTTAAACACTGTGTTTGCCCATGCCATAATACTTACAAAATACCTACATATTACCGTTGTTTCCAATATTTTATCATACTTATATCTTGATTCAAGGCAAGCTAAGAGTAACCACATCTTTATTAACACAATTATAATTTATAGATGTCACAGGCTTTGACTACAACAGCTCCTATCCAAGCTCTCTTTATTTCTATACTTGAAGGCTGCAATATTGTTTTCTCCTGTCTCAAAAAAGACCATCATTTTTGGTGTCGTCCATCCAAAATGTTCCTACAACAGTTTTTTTCATCATCTTTTCACACCATTTCCCTTTTATGTGCTCCTAACTCCTGACTTTCCCTGTTCTTTTGCATTAAGTTGAAGCTGGGTGCTTCAATTTTCCAGGCTCTTCATATGCACCATTACCCCATGTTTGCTTTTAAATAAAGACCAACTTCCTGCTCCAATATACCCCTATTGAAAAAATCCTGCCATTCAGTGGATAGATTTTCAAACAAATATTTTCTTATTTATTGCTCACACTTTCCCCTTGGCTAACAGAAGCTCCTGTAAGAGTAGAGATTTAGGGATACTTTCTCCTCAAATCCACAGCTATTCTGTGATGTCTATAAAAGACTTAGGTATGCAACTGGAGAAGCTGCAGGACTATTACTTCTAATTATTGCCCAAGATATCCTCTTTACTTAATTTTCTTTTTCTGTCTCCATCTATGGTCTCTGAGATTCAGGTGGAGAAGCCCTTACCCTTGATAATGCTGCCTTTCCATTACAGTTTGCACAAGGGAACATTAGTCTAAGATTTTTGACACTATCTCCGTAAAAATAATAGGTAAAAATAACAGATCTATTATATATGGAAAAATAGTTACACTGTTATAATGGCATAGAAATATAAATAGATCAGATAGCCTTACAAGGCGCTCATTATTTCTATTGCCTGGGAAAACAAAATAAAAGAAATTTAGGTATATATTAGTTTTCATCTATTACTTAAGAATGAGTCAATATGCTAGGGAGGTGCTGTTACAGTCATTCCAGAGCAGTCTGGTGAAATTTGTGAATAGATAGTTGTAACTGCCACCATGCTCAGACCCAGAAGTGCAAGTTCTTTTTGTCAGGTAAACTAGGAAGGTACAGGGATGTAAAAGTGGCAGATACAGCATTATTTACAATTTGATAAAACAACTTCATGTTGAAAGTCTATTTTCTGGTGTATACAGAAAAAGGTAGTGGCAAAAGAAGAAAAGAAAAGCCAGGAAATGAATAGAGGGAGCAGTGAAAGCTTCCTTTCAGCTTAGCCAAGCTTATTGAATTTTATGAATTAAACCTCCACAGTTTTTTTTCTTTCAGTTTCTGTGCTTGCAGGAGGGTTAGCATGTGGGATGTCCCTGATGGATAAACTCTTGTCCTGAAAGGATGCTGAGAAACAAGGGGCCATTCTGAATTTCTGTTTCTCTTTATCTCTTTGTTTACCAAACATTGTGTTACTTGTCTCTTCCTTCCTACAAGCATAGTATGTGTACAAGAAGTTAATGAGATCACTATTACTTTTAAAATTAAGTACAAGAGTAAGTGTTTGCAAGAACAAGAATGAGCATTACAAATCTCTGCCTTTCTCTGTCCTGGGTTAAGTTTTATCTAAAACTTAATCTATGCTTTATGTGGTGATTTTTTATTCAAAGCTTGTAGCTAGAAGAGTTCATTAGGGTTTTAGTGTAAGAGTTGTACTGGAACAGATAGAGACAGACCTTGTTTAAAAATTGGTTTAAATGTTAAAATTTTTGTTTTTTAATATTTCCCCCAAATTCCTGGTGGAAAAACTCAAAATCTGGAAGGTGGGTAGTGTGAAAACAGCAGAAGTGCTTCAGTCTGCAGCACTGTAAACTGCATTTCATGTAATTAACTTCAAAAGTCTTGAAACTTGTAACTCAAAAATGTGTTGTGTTGTTATTGTTTTTAAAATAATTAATAATAATAATAGTGATATTAACAGTGCTTCCTCAGTTGTATCCAGATTGAACAAGGGTGCATATACTAGTGAAGAGAGGTACGTAATCAAAATACTTTGAGAATTGTGCAGGTTTGTATTGTTGGACTCACTGACAGAGCCAGCCAGAAATACAAAGCTTTCATTTCTCATTGCTGTTTTGCCTGTATTACCTCTTCCTGCCTAATCTGTTCTTTTTTTTT
>VYZV01011515.1:5810-56763 GCA_013401275.1 Pandion haliaetus
ATTTTACTACTTCAGACTGTAATTACTGCTCTGTTCTAGATGTTGGAACTAAAAATTGTTTTGACTGAATTAATTCTGCCCCACCCTCTGCCCCTGTCTGGAATAGAGTGGGGATTGGACTTTTAGTTGTCTTGGGTTTTGCCCCTCATAATCAGAATGAAGGGGGCAGGGGAGCAGGATTTAAACTGATTAGCAGAAACTGGCAGTTAAAGTCAAATGCTTTGTGTTAGCCAAACCAGTCCAGGGTATGAATGCTTTCTACTGTATATGTTAACAGCTTAGTGCTAAAAAAAGTGAGCTGTTCCCATTAAATTTTTCATTACATTGTAAGTTTGTTATGTAGTACACGACTTCGTCCTTACCGTTGCCTGGAATTACAGGTCTCATGTCAAACTATATGAGTACGTTGGTAAATACTTCAGAAGTGATCTAAGATATGCAACAAACAAGATTTGTGCCTTAGTGAAGTGTTAGTTAGGTACTTTTGTCGTAAATACCAAGGTGAACCTTAAACCTCTAGATTCACACCTGTTATTTTGTGAACTTCATACTATGTGGTATCAAACTAAAAATGGCATCTCTTTTGCTAGTTTGTCTTGCTGCTGCTTTGGGGTTTCTTGACCCAAGACTAAGTGCTTTTGCAATGGGAAATACACTATTCAGTACCATCTAGGCAGTTTAAAGGACAAGGTTCTCTGGTATGTTATGGCTAGATTCCACAGAAGGTCCAGAAACACCTACCAGGAACAAGCAAACCTACAGACCTGCATGTTTCAATTAAAGCTCTTAACAAGGCCAGGAAAGCAGTCTCAAGTATGCAGCATGTATACCACAATCCTCCTGCAGTGTCTAAACTTAGGAATCAAAGTATGCTGAAATGTTTTCATCGGAGCATTGGGACATAATACTGAATTTGTTCTCTGGTGTGAATTCCCAGCATGTCTATCATAGACACTGAGTTCTCTGCAAAGTATAGTACCATCCATTTATAAATAGGGTAAAAGAAGGCTGTTTTGCACAGTAACTTGATGATTTAGGTAATTCAGGAACTCAAAGATCACCTGAAAGGGTTCAAATCACTATCTTCTCTCTCAGATGCCAAAGCCCATAGGTTGTAGACAAGACCAGGACCCAGGTCACTGTAATACGGGACACATTGTACAAACACAATACTATTTTTCCTTTTATGGTTGACAAGGACTGACCGTACATAGTCCTAGTATGTATGGGAGAGGGACTCCTCAGTCAGGCAGTTGTCACTGTCAGCCTTTGAACTGCAAGTTGAAAAAGTACCAAGAGTTATGAAAATCACCAAATCACATTTTGAGTTTTGAACTCTCAGTGTATGCAGCACTCTGCATATGTTAAGACAATTCTCCCTGACAAACAGGGTGCACCCTGCACTTCCAAGTTGCTTTCAGACCATTCTTAATACAGCACAAAGTTAGGCATACAAATAATTCAAGCTTGCCTTAACAAGTGACCGATTGAAAAGAATTCATGGGGAGGAAAAAAAAAAGCTTTAAAAAAAACCCAACAACCCCAAGCAGTCCCAGATCATATATAGCAATAATATAAAAGTTAGTTCTCCATAATGGTCCTAGCTGACTTCCTGATACCGCTCCCTTTCCTTCCCTCTGTCTGTCAATCTGCCAGGGGTTATTTTCTGAGATTATATTTTTTCTGTTCTGAAAGGAAACTTCTGAGGTTATTCAAAGCAACTGTGCTTTTTTTTTTTTTTCTTCCTTGGATCAAAATGGTGTTTTCCTACTCATTTTCAGTAACTTCATACCATGTCTAACTTTCTGGTTTCAGTTCCAATGTTAATCCAGATATGATCTGTGGATAGAGCTTAAATATGTTTGCAAGGATCTTGTTTTTTCTCAGATTTCTCTTAGAGTAAGATTTTAATGGATGCTGATGTAGTCTTTCTCTTGCACTAGTGTATTAGACTTTCTTTCTTACTTGAAAGTACCTTTGAAATTGTGTTTCTGTTGCATTAGACCTCTTTTTTTTTTAGCCTTTTTGTCTTGATTTTTAACTTTAAAAAAAAAAAAGATATTCAAAGTAATACTTTCTCTTACAGGACTGGAACATTAAAACTTAATTTTTGCTCTGCTGATTGTTCTTTGTGGCACACATGGCTACGTGTAAAGTAGTTGAGATAACAGGCATGTCCTTATTACCGCGTCTTTATTGAATTTCTTGGGGGTGAGGGGAGAGTTGCTGTTAGTCCTATTGAATCTAGACCTCTTAAACCAAGATTCTGGAAGGTAGAGGAACCTCCTGGGGTAATCTGCTGGGAGATAAGAGACCTGGACCTGGATTTATTTCTCCTGCTTTCTGAGAGTGCTCTAACAAACACTTGTTAACTAACAAATAGATGGGCAAGGCTACATCTGGCCACACATCAAAAGAAAAGAGCAAGATCATTACAAGTTCATGTGTTCTTTTAGGTGGGGGAAGGGTAGGGGTTTAGGTGGGGTTTTTTTGTTTTGTTTTGGGGTTTGGGGGTGTTTTTTTGTTTTTATGGTTTGGGGTTTTTTTTGTTTTTTTGTTTTTTTTTTTTTTTTTTAAGAAAATGAGTATCTGTTATCAGTAGATGCAACTTGCTGATCCTGATTCATACACCTAAGTTCTGTAGAAGGAATGAAAAGTCAGACCTATTCATGTCCTGAGTGGGAGGAGGTTTGCGGGGTGTTTTTGGCTAGGAGTACATATCTAGCTTGCTTAACTTTGGCTATCTACAATGTAGACGTCAAAGTCTGGCTGAGTTGTTTGATACTTGCCGTTAGAACAGATTACACCTGTTGTTGGCACCCTGCTCACACCAAGTAGGTGCTGGGCTCCTAGAATGGAATCTAGAAGTCCAGATTGCAGAGAGTGTGATTACATGGGAGTACTAACTGTTCCACTCCACTCTTGGCACAGTGCAATGTCCTGTACCTTGAGCTAAGCTGGGCCTGGCCTGGCCTAGCATCAGCTTGGTTTGATAGTATGGGATTATGACCATGAGCTGCAGGTCCTGATTACACCAACTCTGGTTGCCCATTAAAGTTGGACAGTAAGGAAGTTAGTGACTGGTCTGCTAAACACACCTGAGACCCAGTTAACTCTTCCACGCTTACACTTGCTGCAGCTAGAATACATTCTGCCACTTGACCAAAATTGAGCTTTGCCACTGCCAAGAATGTAAGCCAAATGAATTTCTGAGATTACAAAATCCCAGAATGGTTGAGGGTAGAACATGCCTTCGGAGGCTGTGTAGGCCAACAACCCTGCTCAAAGCAGGGACAGATAGAGCAGGACCTTGTTGCTCACGTCCATTGTTTACTTGGGTTTTGAATGTCTCCAGGAATGGAGACTCGACAGCCTGGCTTTCTTCACGTCCTCAGGAACCTTTTCTGACCAGTATGATGTTTCAAAGATGATCAAGAATGGCTTTGCAATAACACTGGGTAGCTTCCACAGCACTCATGGGTGCATCCTATCAGGCCCCATGGGCTTACTGTCTGTCCAGCTTGTTTAAATGTTCCCTAATCTGATTCTCCTCCAGGTAGGTCTTCCTTGTTCCAGATATCCCCATGGGCCTGGGAAGCCTGAAAGCTAATCTTACCTGTAAAGACCAAAGCGAAGAAGGCATTTGTCGTGGTTTAACCCCAGCCAGCAGCTAAGCACCACGCAGCTGCTCACCCACTTCTCCCCCACACCCAGTGGGATGGGGGAGAAAATCGGGAAAAGAACTAAAACTTGTGGGTTGAGATAAGAACGGTTTAATAGAACAGAAAAGAAGAAACTAATAATGATGACACTGATGAAATTATAACAGCAATAATAAAAGGGTTGGAATATACAAGTGATGCACAACACAATTGCTCACCACCTGCCGACCGACACACCCGGAAGACCCCAAGCCGCGACGCGCCCGTCTCAGTTCCTAAAATGTCATATGGTATGGAATACTCCGTTGGCCACCTTGGGTCAGCTGCCCTGGCTGTTTTCCCTCCCAGCTTCTTGTGCCCCTGCAGCTTTCTTGCTAGCTGGGCATCAAAGGCTGAAAAGCCTTGACTTTAGACTAAACATTACTTAGCAACAACTGAAAACATCAGTGTGTTATCAAACATTCCTCTCATACCTAGCTGAAAAACATAGCACTGTACCAGCTACTAGGAAGACAATTAACTCTATCCCAGCTGAAACCAGGACAGCATTGAGCACATTGGCCTTTTCTGTGTCCTTTGTCACCTGGACCCCTGCCCACAGCAGCGGGCTCGTGTTTGCTGTTGTCTTTCATTTGGTGCAGACATGCCTGTAGCAGCCCTTGATGCTCTTCAAATCCCTTGCTGGTTCTACTCCAGGTGGGCTATGTCTATCTTGACCCCATCCCTTCGTGCTAAGATAGTGTCTCTGTATTCCTCTGGGGCCACTTGCCCCTGTTTCCACCCCATGTGTTCTTTTTTACGTTTTGAGTTTAGTCAGGAGCTCCTTCTTCATTTGTGCTGGCTTCCTGCCACCTTTGCTTGATTTCCCATGCATCAGGATTGGAGAAAGCAATCACTGAAAGTCAACCAACTCTCCTGGACCCTTCTTCTGTGCAGGACTGTCTGCCTTAGTTTCCCTTCCAAGCAGATCCCTGAACAGGCCAAGGTCTGCTCTCCTGATGTCAGGGGTTATGATCCTGCTATTGCTTTGATGGCAAAATGGTATTTGGTTACACTAGTTGGCCTGCTGATAAGGTAGTCTCTCTGACTGCTGCTGAGGTTGTCTCTCTACTTAATGATGATTTTTTTGTTGAATTTGACCCTCCTAATTTAGTGTTTGTCAGTAGGGAGACTGTAAGCTCTTTGAGGCTGAGGGTCATCTTTTTGGTTTGCTTTAGTTAAACAGTCATGCCCTAATCCTCACCCCTTCCCCACTTTGCATCATAGCATTTGATATGTGGGATTCACATCTACCACTACATCCACTAGCACAGAAATTGCTTGAGTAGTAGCTGGAAAGTTGTGCAGCTAAGAGAAACATTCTCTTGCTGAATTCTTCTGTATTCACAGGGCACAGTAAGTCCAAGAAGGGAAAAAAAAAAAAAGGAAAAAAGTTGGATTTCATACGAGCTGTAAGATGAATGCTCAAGTTAAGCTTGTTAATATTGGGACAATCATCTTTAAATACATTTTGGGGCTGCAGTGTCAGTATGTCTAAGCATATTTGAGAAATTATTATGGATACTTTGGTGATAGTGCTTCATGTTTTGCAAACCTGCAATGTTCATGTAATATAATCTATCATTTTGGTAGACTATGTATATAATAAGTTTATAAACCAAGTACTTTCTGTCCTCTTTTTGGCAGATATCATACCTGGACTAAGCATATTTTTCTTCCTTGAAAAAAAAGAAAGGCACCTTAAATTAAATTAGTTCTGCTTCACATTAATTTTTTCAGTGTCTTCTAGGAAACTAGTCTGGATCTTGTTATTCTTGCCCATTCTGTGTACTTGTAAGAAGTTATTTCTAATTCAAAAAAAATTACACATTTTTTCGTTAATATTTCTTCTTAAAAAAAATTTGTCTTTTTAATAAAGGAGAATGAGGAGAAGGGAGGAGGAACACACATTTTAAAATAAAAAAGTAAGGTGGCCTGCATAGTGGTTTTGTTTTGTTTTGTTTTCTGGATAAAAAAGGCTGCCCAAAAAAGTGATTTGTGAATAAATTATTCAGTATTGTAACAGGAGAGACCTTGTGGGTCATGTTATTCTTGTCTTGCCAGAATGGAATTATTCTCTCTGTGCCATTTGGAAATGCAGTCTCCAATTAGAAAATTGGTGAGGTAATGTCTTTTCCATCATTCCCTGTTATTTTATCTATAAGAACATATTGTCAGGTGCTCATCTGGTGGTAATTCTTTCTAAAGACTAGCACAATAAATAAGAACTCTCCTGCATGCAGCTGTGACCATGGCCTCATTTGTTTGAGGTAATGCACAGACAAAAAAGGTGGTCCTATGTAAGATCTTTGCCTTGCAAAAGGTGGAAGAGGAACGGATTCAGGGAACTGAGACTCATTTTTGACATTTAACATAAATAATATGCAATTTTTTAGTTTGCTTTCAAAGTTTTGGTTCCTGGAGTAGGCAATGTCACATTTTCAAGCACTGAAAAGCAAAGAAGGCCATAAACTTCTCTTTATAAAGCATAACAACAGCTTTTTTCATAAGAAATGCAGTTATGTAAAGGAAATGGCTAACCATAATGCTTGGTAGCAGTGAAACATGTAGTTTCAGTGCTATGATCAACTTTAACTTGCTGTTGGGGAAATTCAGAATTTTTGCTGTGTGAGTGCATCCCCTCAGTGACTTTGTAACCTACATTGAGAAAGTTATTGTTTAATTTATCAAGTAACAGGAAGGTTAGCTGTGGCTGCTCAGTGTTGGCAAATAGAAAGATCACACATCACTGGGAATGGAGAAGAGGGAATGTGAGAAGTCATCAGGTGTATGAAGCAGCCACCAGAAGGGGGTGGCATGGCATCCACGGTCAGTGGCAGTCTCTTGGAGCTCTTTAATAATTTGTGTCCCAAGCACAAATATAGGCTGGGTGATGAGTTGATTGAGAGCAGCCCTGTGGAGAAGGACTTGGGGTTATTAGTGGATGAAAAACAGAAGATGACCCAGCAATGTGTGCTCGCAGCCCAGAAAGCCAACCATATCGTGGGCTGCATCAAAAGAAGTGTGGCCAGCAGGTTGAGGGAGGTGATTCTGCCCCTCTACTCCACTCATGGTTTACTGTGTCCAGCTCTGAGGCCCCCAACATAAGAAGGACATGGGCTGGAGCACCTCTCCTATGGAGGAAGTCAGAGAGTTGGGGTTGTTCAGCCTGGAGAAGAGAAGGCTCCGGGGAGACCTTATAGCAGCCTTCCAGCACCTAAAGGGGGCCTACATGAGAGATGGGGAAGGACACTTTAACTGGGAGTGTAGTGATAGGACATGGGGTAATGGTTTTAAACTGAAAGAGGATAAATTTAGATGACATATTAGGAAGACATTCTTTACTGTGAGGGTGGTGAGACACTGGAACAGGTTGCCCAGAGAGGTTGTGGCTGCCCCATCCCTGGAAATGTTCAAGGCCAGGTTGGATGGGTTTTTGAGCAACCTGGTCCAGTGGAAGGTGTCCCTGCCCATGGCAGGGGACTTGGAACTGGATGATCTTTCAGGTGCCTTCCAACCCAAACCATTCTATGATTCTATGAAACAAATACTTGCGTCTCAACTGCATTTTTACATTTACTCGTCTATACATCTAAATGCTTATGTTTATAAAGAATACTTCCATAGGTAGGTATATATATAGACCTATGTGTCATAGTATAGATAAACACCTTTCAATTGAAGTACTTCATAACTTTGTATCTTTTTTTTTATTATACATTATAATATATGCAGTGATTAAAATAAATTCTTCCTACCTGATGTCAACTTTGCAACAAGAAATTTGATTGCCGTGTGAGCTGTGGAAGGTGGATAAACTCTTCCCATGAGCTTGCAGAGGAGAAAGATGAATCATTAAGACACAAGCTGTTCTGTCTTTTAGGACATAATTCTTTTATCAATTCATTGCACACTGTTCATGTTCAAAGCAAACAGAGTGTCCCCAGAATAAGTTTTATTTTATGTTAAAGCTCTTCACACAGATGGTGTTTGACAGGCTATTTGACAAGACAGGCATCCTAATGGGACGACAGCTCTGGAATTCCTGTTTGGGAAAGAGCTCTGTGGCAGGCATGGTGCGATGTTGCTTCAGGCATTCCCTTTGTAGATGATAAATGTCACTGCACAGCTGTTTGCCCCGTGCAGAGATGCACAGCTGTGCTAGGCTGGGAAAGGAGTCTATCTCTCTGCGATGCTGTTTCAGTAGGTTGTGCTGCAGATTTTCACAACTTTTGTGTTGAGCCAGCAGAGGGTACTCTTAAGCTTCCAAGAAGAATTTGTTATATTGGCTGCTTCAGGAGGCCACTATCTGAAACACAGTTACAGTACTGAGGGGAGGGGCCAAAAATGTGATCTCTTTAATTATATGGGCCTGACTGCACTTAAGTAAAACTGATGAATAGGTCATATACTTCTTTGAATAAATCTTCTACACTGCATTTTTTCCATGAGATCTCAGTCATATAAAATAAAATTATGTTAGAAACAGGAAAATTCAGGTTGGAAGGAATTTCAAGATGTCTCTCTAACCATCTGCTGAAGCAGGGTCAGCCATGAGGTTTGAGTAGCTGCCTTACCCACTCTTGAAAACCTCTAAGGATGGAGACTGTGCAACCTCTTGGCAGCTGTCCTCACAGTCAAATGTTTTCTTCTGTATATCCAGGCTGAACCTGTTTTGTTCCAACTTAGAGCTGTTGTCTCTTGCCCTCCTGCCACACACTGCTGTGAATCCTTGATCTTCTGGCTCTGCTCGCATTACCTGCTGGTGGCCCTCTCTGCTGCTGGATCCCACCAGGACCCCCAGGGCCTTTTCCACAGAGCTGTTCTCCAGCTGTCAGTCCCCAGCCTGCATCATTGCAAGGGGCTCTTCCTTCCCAAGTGCAGGAATTTGGGTTTGTCCTCATTGAGTTTCATAAGGCCTCTGTCAGTCTGTTCCTCCAGCTTGGATAGATCCCAATTTTCTGTGAATTTTTATACTTAAACTTCATTTTCATTCAAATCAACAGTTCTACTGCCTTTAATAGAATGAATTACACGTATAAAGCCTAAAAGATTGTAGGCTTGTGGATTACAGATTTAAACATAAAGTTACTACAAGCAAAACTACGGAATTAGGTTTTGGATTTCTAACCTATTCAGCAAATAACAGAGGAACAGAGTTTTGTCTTTTTTTTGAAAAATAATACTTCAAGAGGAAAAACAGTCTTTCTTACATAGCTTACATACCTCTTGTGTGATGTGATAGTCAACGTACAAGACACAAATGCACAGTTCACTATACTTGACAGGATGATGTAAACCTTATTGTGTAGGACCTTGATTTTTGAAGGTTCATAATCTTTCTCTGAAAACCATATATATTTATGTCGTTACTCATCTGTACAAATACAGCTTATTTAAAGCACAACTGTTGCTCCCTCACTGGTTTTCCGTCTCCCTCTGCGAGTCAGCTGTACCACCAGTTGTTTCTATTGCCTACAGCTGTATGTTTGCTGCAGATTGGAAGCAGAGCAATGAGGTAGCCAGAAACACCTGGAACCTCTTCAGGATTCTTGCTGGCTGGTACATCTGGAGCTCCCAGGATTGTCAGAGCACTGAGACTAATGGAACCACTTTTATGATCAATTTGCAACCTGCCACCACCTGAACCAGATGAGTTTTAATGAAAGCTGATGACTCACTCAGTGCAGTATAGCAGTGTTTTGTACAAGACCCTTGACTTGACACTACAGCCAATTAAATTCTATCTTTTTCTTCCCAAAACCTTGTGGAAATGTACTGGGGCAGTAAAAATGTGTGGTTTTGTGAAGGTCACAGTCTAGTGTACTTCCCCTTTTATTTCATTGTTTATGGTTTGATAGTTACAAAAAGTAAGAGATTAGCAAGGAGGGAATTTTGTACTAGAATATGTATAGACCAGACAGCATTCTTGTTTCCTGAAGAAAGGTGAGGTCAGTCTTTGCTCATTAGAGCTCTTTTATTTTTCCAACGATCATCACTTTAAATATGCAATATTACTTTTTTTTAACTCTTCTTTGTCACTACCATAAGGACCATTCAAATATTTTGATAGAAATGCCAGATATAATAACTAGAAATGTCATTTCAGTTTGGCATGAGGTATACACATTGCTTCAAATGTAAAATCCTGGTGTTTGTATTTTGTGTCTGTACATGTGGTTTTTATTTCACCTGGTTTGGGCACTCTTCAGAAGAAAGTAAATCCATTCAAATATACACATGTACATCCTTATTCAGGAAAGTGTGTAAAGCTTAATTAGAAAGTACTCAAAGCCAAACATACATAGTCCTCTTCCCATAAAGTTTGAGGGGTTTAAGCAGAGATTTAACCAATTTGCTGAATCATGTAGCTCAGCATGGATATGTGCTTGATGTTCTTCGAACAATAACATATACGCTTCATTTTAAGGTTATGAATAATCTGTCTTCAGTGTGACTGGTGCAATTAAAATTTAATACACATGTAACAGATTCAGCACTGGCCTGGAGGGTTCAGGCATTGCATTGTGCTTTTGAAGAGAGAGATCTGTGTGGTGGCTGAAATGTTAAGAGTCTGTGGTAAGGGTCAGCAACATATGGCGTAAGTGCCAAAGGTGGGGGAGAGGCAGATCCTGGACGTCACTCAGGTATAAAGAGCAGGGCCTACTAAGTCCTGACAAGACATTTGGTGGCTCTCCCGCCACTTGTCAAGACATTTGGTGGCTCTGAGTTCAGGGCTCAGATGTCCCTACCTCACAAAGAGGACAAACAATCGGCTGCATCATCTGTTTCAGAGGCTGTTTTTCCTTGCTCCCACTGAGCTCCTTCCAGTGCAGTTAGCTTCTTGCTTGGGGGGGGGGGGAAGTAGTCTGGCACAGTGCACTTGAAAAGATGCTGACCCCTGTTCTACATCTCACACTTCTATGGGAAACATCCATGGTTGTTGAATTTAGCTATATCAGAGCATGTGTTCCAAATCCTGTGAACTTATGTGTCTGTTAACAGCAATTTAAAAACCTGCCAGATTTCATAGTATTTTATAAACAAGAATATGTAGTACTTCTGAAGAGTTATCTGCTATTACTCTGAAAATAGCATGGTATTTACCAGAGAAGTCATCACCAGTGGTAGTACACACTCCCTTTTGGCTTGTATTCTTTATTGTAATAATATTTGGGCTTCCCACAATGTGAAGTAAGAACACAGTGTTTACATGAGTTACAAGCAGAGTACTGGAAAGAAGTAACTATATGAGTTAATGTTCTCTGAATATCAGTTGAACAAACCTCCTTGGGAAATCAGTTTATTTCTGAACTTAAAAACGGTTCCAAGAAATATTCGTGCTGTGACAGTTTCACTATTCTCTGGGGTAGAGAGAGGGATTTTGTCACAGGATCATGATCTTCGGAGTTAGCCAGTGAAAGAATGGATGCGCTATACTTTTTATTCTGAGTCCTTGTGTTTACAAATATAAAGAAAGAGAAGAAAAAAACCATAATTCTGCAAACTAAGCTTGGCAGTTGTATGTAAGGTCCCAGGGAAGCCTTAAAAACCTTACAATTCCTAGTAGCAGGTTGAAGGAGGAGATGATGGGGATTTGTAAAAATAAGCAGTTGTGGGAAAGTCAGTGCTGAGCTTTGTCATTGCAAATATTGCTTCTTCTAATGCTGTTGTCCTCTATAAATAAGCAGTAAACATAAGATTTTTAACAAGGCATCAAAACTGTAAGTGAGCTTCACCTCAACGATTTTTTGTTTTTAAACCAATAGGACTATAGGAAAAAATAGTTGTGTTGATGTGTAGAGCAAAACATAGAATCCTCTGAAAACTAGAATAATCCTGAATATACAGTGAAGACAATGCCAGTGAAATGGAACAAGCAGGCCCTTGCCACAGAAGTAATTTCAATGTCACACTGACATTTTGCTTTAGTTCTTCCACAGAAAGAGCTGTGGAACATGTCTCTAAAGCTTTTTGATTTACACCTCTCAGCAAGGACAGATGACTGATGAATTAAGATATGTGTAATGGTGGCACACCGAGGTGTCAGTCAGTTGCATCCTGCAAGAGAGCAACAAAGATTGCTCTGAGTTTTTCCAGGGACACCTTTGAGGTACCTTTTTGAAAGCACAGGAGGTTCAGATAGCATGTCCATAAACAAATCCTTGGGGAAGGCCAGTCAGGTGAGAGTGCAGGCAGGGATGGGATTTCTGAGTTCTAGGTCTATCCTTGCTGTAAATTACCTGTGTGATTTTTGGATCATTTGCTTCTCTGAGCTTCATTCTTTGGGCAGGCCTGTACTTGATAGGCTGGCTTGGGGAGTGTTATCCTAGTGTGAGGTAGGAAGGCATCTCTCTTAATTTAGAGAGTGAAATGACCCCATTGCCTCCCATTGAATTTGGAGGCCAGACTCAGGAATAGAAAGCTTTGACCTTAACAAGGAAACTTAGTGGGCTTAGTGGCCACCCATAGTCACTGTTATTCAGAGCATCCTCATGGATTCCGGACTTGCTCTGGAGAGCCTGACATGACCGTGGCAGCCTGGACTTTGGATGAACACAGTGGCATCTGTTGTAAACCGAACACCTCTAGTGAACACAGGGATCAAAGCGATTTTGTGCTTTCTAGTGTTTCTGTGAAATTCATATTACCACAGAAGTAGGAGAAGCACTCAAATACCCCAATGAGAAGTGTCCAAAATGATGAAATAACTACAGGCTTTGGACTGTGGAGTGTATCTCATACCAGTTCAAACAAAACTGAAAATTAATGTGGATTTTGTAAGGACAGGCAGCTGCATTTCTGGCAAGAACTCAAGCAAAATACAGGCATGGAGAAAAAGTTGCTTTTGATTATACTAGATTTGGTCCTATGGTCATAACTGGAATTTACACAGCCTCTTGTTCAGGGAATCAGCACTTTGGTGCATTCCCACAGCAATAATGAAATAGATGTACAGAGAAGATGACAAAATGCAACATGACAAATACATACTGTGCCCGATCCTTCTTTTTTCCAAATGGAAACTTCTGAATTTTTCCTTTTTTTCCCTAAAAAGTACCAGTTCTAATAAACACAAAGCTTGTTAGGGGATGGCATTAATATCAGGACAAAATGTTCTTTCTTCTTAGCAAGACCAACTTTTCTTATGAGGACAGGTGACAAGAAATACTAAACTTCATGAAACTTCTTTAACCTCTCATTCTTTCATAGCGAGTGATGTATCTCCTGGTGACAAATGATGAATGATTTTGTAGAATGCTTGTTTCTACTAGCAAGAGTCACAACATATTTTCCAGGATAAAAGCGCTTAGATACAATGATTCCTGTTTAAAGTAGAAACTGATTTTCAGAATCTCTACTGTAGTGGAAATCACTGAAACTGGACGAAAGGAATTTTGATTCTTTTCCAGGTGCAAATGCAGCTTAAGTTATTTTACTTGGATGGCCTTCTACAGCTTCAAAGTTATGTACAAACATTTAGCTAATTAGAAGAGTTGTGCATGCAAGCAGGCAGGAGAGAAGTTGAAGAATGCTTTCCAGTGCCAGACAGGTTTTGGAGATGACTGGTGATACTGGTTAAGCAATGCTGAGGATCATTTTTTCTGGCTAACTCCTTGGCTTTCTCCACCCCTTCTTCCTCACCTGCCACATTCCTCCCCACTCCCTCCTTGCTTTTATCTGCAGCCTCTCTCCTTCCTCAGACCACAACTGTCCAAAGGCCTTTGCTTGCTGCTTACATTTTTTCCACTCTCAGTCTCAGCTTACCTCACTTCTGTTAGCATCTAAAGAGACATATCGGCTGCTTTTCCTTGCCAGTAAAATCCTAGATGATCCCCAGGGATTCAACACCGCAGAAGGGATGGGACTAGTCAGCATGTAAGTAGTCCGAATTGTGCAGCCAACCCTGTCATTTTGGGGTATCACTGCAAGTAAGGTGTGACCATTGCTGTGATCAGTGAAAGATTTGCCCACAGCTTTTAACTGGACCATGACTGAGACCTTAGGGCACTGAAAATGAATGAGAAAAACTAGAAACATTTCTGCCATTGTTTTAAAGAGGTCTGTTGCAAGGAAAGTATCCTAGTCATTGGGTACTCGTCCGTATTGGAGCAAATGAGCTTTCAGAAAGGAACAAAACCTCAGAAAAGAAAGAAGAGAAATAGATTTTATCTGAATACTTGATTTAGAGTATTAGAGAATAGAGTAACAGAGAAAACTTTATTTAGTCTGGTCCTCTCAGAAAGAAAAATCTCAAACTCCAAAGAAATGCAAGAATAGGGGTTCAACAAAGGAATAAATACCAACTACTGAATAGCAAATGGTTTTGCTTGCCCACATGTAAGAAAAAGCAAAGTACCTTTAAAAGCCAAACCCTCACATGGGAAGTTCTTGCAAATAAGGACTGAGCGTGACTGGTGGCAGGAATTTGGATGATATTGATAACTGCATCTCTGGGCCTGCAGATGCAGAATGCCTCTGAAAAACACTGTCCTCCCAAAGCGCCGGGCTGGAGTGGTTGAAGATCTCATGGTACAGTGCCAGTCTATATTAGGTGCTCCACAGAGATGTTATGAGTTGTTTATTATGATTGTAGACTTTCTCTACAAGGTTTAAGCAGTACTGAGCAGGGCTGGCAGCGTGTTTATACAACTTAACCAAAGCCTGATAGTCTGCTGAGTAAAATTGCAAATAAAAATATTTATGTAACTGTTGTCCAAATAACATATAGATAATATTTTTGAACACAAAGGCTATTACCCATAAGTGAATAAAGTGCTGCTATCTTGATGATGATTTCTTGTTTTGGATTTGTCAGTGGCTTAATGCAAAGTCAGACTATTATATCCCTGATGAAGCTGAGAAAACAGTAAGTAGCACTCAGCAAACAAAATCAGTCCCTCCCATTTTAGAAATTTATAGTCTTTTGTCTTGCAGGGAGGCTTAATTTGGCTTGAATTAGCAGAGATGTCATTGTAATGGGTATGCAATGATGGAAATCAAGTCTGGCTGTGCGGTACTGCACCACTTCGAATGCAGGTTATCACAGACTAAGGGTACGAATGAGGCTTGGATGCAAAAGCACTAAGACTTCAGAATCCGCATGTATTTTTCAAGGCAGATCTGCATTGCAGTTTCACCATGGAAAAGAAGAGAAAAATGTGTCCTTTTTTACTGGAAATAGTTCTGGCAGACTGAACACCCCTCATGTAACAGACACACATATTTTATAAACTGTTTTATCACATTGGTAAGAATTTATGCCTGCAGAAGCGTTACGGGACAGAGCAATGATAATTAATCCCAAATCCCATCAGTTGTATAGTAGTTTTAGTGCTATGCTATGTTAGTAATAAATAGCATGCCATTTCTCTAGGGTGAGGCTTCTCATGCAAGGAATATATTTTCAGTGTAAGATTCTATTGTTATGCTGCTTGAGTATGTCTACCAATTCAGTGAATTATATTTCTCAACCCAATTTTCCATTATTATTAATGAAATAATTTGCTATTCAATTATCACTGGTAATAATTGTCTGTGAAAGTCTGCTTTCTGTACCAATTTTATACTTTCTCCAAAAATGACAAAAAATGTACTTACGGGGGACAGTTTATGCTAAGTCAGACGCCTTAGGTACCAATCAGGACCAGACCTGTATTTTGCAATTAAATTGTTCGGTATTTGTGATCACACCTGCTTAGTACCTTCCAGGTCTTCCAAAAGAAATAATGAATTTTCTATGTGTCCAGCTTTGTGTAGATGAAATTTGTGGTGTCCAGCAGTGGTAGCGTTTAGGGCTACTTAGGCATTCTCTGCTTCTCCTATCGAGGCTCTTAAAAATTTTTCAAGTGTTGATGTTGTATGTAGTTTACTCTACAATATCTAGGGTGCACTGTGTGATAAGCTCTCCATATGGAGGTAACCTTGCTGCCAGGGCTGCTTAAAAGAGCCAAGAGATGCTGGGCATAATGTGCTCAGGGACTCCTCAATGTCGATGTGTTGGCTCTGGATCAGCACTCATGTCCAGCACTGACCCACCTGCGTGCTGGCTGTGGGCTCCCCTCAGAGCAGGAGCATGGGGACCCCAAGTAAGCTTTGTCTGTGGGCAGCAGCAGAGTTTGAGAAATCTTCATCTGGATGTCCAAGAACCTCATTCAATAGCAAAACCTTCAGATTCAGAAGCTCTGGGCGGTTACACTTCGCTCCAGGCCTCATGAGGGCAGCCAGGGATTCTCTTGGCATTAGAAGCCACTGAAATAGATTTAATACAGTGTAGCAGCAGGAGACATTTTTTCCCTAATTAGAAACATAGCTCTTAGGAGCAGGTCTCAGCCTGCTAAGTTTGAAGTAACCTATGTGCTGTTATAAACTGCTGAAGGAATCACTTTTGCCTCTTGTTGGGCTGAAGGTGATTGAAACAGAAGTACATCATGATTTCCTATACGCTCCCCACTGTGGAAAGGCTGCCTGCTCCTTAACTCATGGCAAGCTGAACCTTTCCTCACAAGGCCCCTGATGGTAAATGTGTCAGTCAAACCCCATAAATGGCCCCTACCCACTGCCTGCATGAGCATCTTCGGTCAGAAACAAACCTCTGTATTGGAGAGCTGTTTTATAGAGTAGGGTTAGGAATTAAGTCATAAAAACCACCTGTCAAATGCTAGAGAGTCATTGCTTAGAACCAATCGGAAGAGGAAATTACTTTCTTCTTAGGTTATACTCCTTTCCTGGACTTACAACTGGGCAAAACTATGGTATGAAGTGCCCACTCAGTGAGACAAGAACTTGGTGAAATACAGGAGAAAAGCAGATCTTAGTTCTCTTAGACTTCAGAGTAATTAAACTATACTGGAGAAATGCCGTCTGTGTTGATGTCACCGAGTACTTGCTGAGTGTTCATTTAAAAAGAAAAAAAAGCAGAAAGGAAAGCATCCAGAAGACAATTAGATTCTTGCAGAATATAGCAATTCATCAAAAGTGACCCACAAAAGTAACTGAAACCACCTGTTTCCATTTCCTCCCTAACAAAGAGAGTACCGCAATGTATAAAGCACAGAGCAGTGAATGCAGCAAGTCCTGAAGATGAATCATGGCAAACACAGCCGCACAGAACTTTTTTAGCAGGGAAATGGCATATCCCCTGCTTTTTCACTTTAAATCCAAGCATTTGTATTCACTGTCTTTTGTATAGCTTCAGCCTGCTAGATGATAAACCTTACCTACTAGAAACCTGGCCTCAGATTATCTGCGCTGTAGAAATTTTTTTTTAAGTTTTACGATTCTTTCCAGGCTTTATAGTAATTGAGTTGTGTCTGGTTTGGAATCCAAAGATGAAAACCATCACAAGTTCTCACTGAAGAACACAAAATACATTTTATTCTCACTCCAGCTGAGGAGGTAATGAAAGCTACCATTACAAAAACTTCCATTTCTTGTGGTCTCCTGCTTAGGTACAAATTTAATACTGATGTTAAATGGTGCTTTACCCTGTGAGTGCCCTGACAGTTCATGTTGACTTCATCTGTATACTTACTGAGTAATTTGTATCTCTGGCCAGCAGATGATGCATTCGTTCTGTGTGGTCTCCTCTGTTGCTGACCGATACTGAGGTGTTTTGAAACTTTACTCTCCTTGCATCCTTTAAAAGACTGTAAAGAACATTTTCAGACATTGAATACATAGCTCTCATTATCACTACTGCCTTTATCAAGCCAATCCTGACATTTGTTTTCAGAAATGCCAGGTTCTGTTGTTTCACTTCATACACAGCCTTTGCCTTATATAAAATAGGTTTCTTTACTAGTGTGCTCCTAAAACCGCAACTAATTTTTGCTCTCGTATTTGAAGCCACTATGTCTCCAAGTATCAAGACACTTACTTAGACCCTTTATCTTTTGGTATTTTAATTAACTTAATGGAATGAAATAAGTAAAAGAAAAACAGAAAAAACCTGTCTTTGTAATTGGCCAGTTCCTCAGCTGGCAAAGTTGCATCAGCTTATGGAGTGAGGCCTTCAGACACTGGAGAAATTGCCTCTGAGAAGTCTGTATGCTATATACATTACATATATAGTGGTTTGCTGTACAATAGCTGCTATTTGATCATAAAAAAACAGTTAGCAATTCAGATGACATTATGTATATTATACATTTGCACTTCTTGATCTTCCCTTCAGATGCAGTTATGATGTCCTGTGATTGACATTTATGTTGTGAGCACTTACTCTGCAGCATGCATAGTGTAATAAGCATTAGTGTTACAAAATCTGATTTTAATATCTGCTCAAAACCCACAGTTATCCAGCCTGGTTCATTGCTGTAGCACTGGCCTGAAGTAAAGATGCGGGAGCTTGTTGTCCTGGATGGTGGAATGAATTTGTGATTTGATTCCCGAGAGCCGGTTTCCTTTCAGTCCTTCTGTAACATGAAGGTGACTCAGCAGTGTTGGTAGCCAATGCAGCTACGCAGAGAGTGTTTCTTTGGTGTCTCTTCAGAGTTCTGTTCAGGTTTCCCTGGGGGGACAAAGCAGTTCAGGAACAATAGTGAAATGTCATATGCTTGAACTAGGAGCACATGGCATCTGTAAAACTTCCATCCTAAATGGCTTGGCAGTGGATCATTTGGGAATTGGGGATGAAAGCAACAGATGTTATGCATTCAAGCACCTGGATAAAGAAATGAAAACCTGAAAACTACATATATTATTTTGACAAAGCAAAATGGTGAAGCTTGCATTTGTCTGTCATGTCCCATCCTATTCAGATAAGGTGCTGTTTGTTTTTAAATGGAAATACGGCTTGGCATAACATGACAAAACCATAAAGGCCCTTGTGGCCATGTTACATCTGGGTCAGATGTATTTGATGTTCTTACTTTGATCTCCTGTGTAATCAGTGTGTTTTCAGCTTAGATCTTGAATCCACATCTCTTGTAAACAAGAACAATTCCCAGACCTTTTGATCTGCAAAATGACTCATTCTTCCACAACTCTACTCCAGGACAGCAGAGAGAAGTGATTCCCATTCCTAGGGGTTTCTTTGGCATGCTCCTCGGAGACAGAAAGCTCTCTCCTAAAAAAATTAAAGGGGCTAAAAAGGTCTTTACTGGATCTCTTGGAGCTTTTTCCTTGACATTCTTCCCATGGCTTTCCTTGGGACTTTAAAATCTTGGATAAAGTTCCCTGTGATGACTGGATTCATTGACCGCATTGCCTGGGACTTGTTTGATAAGGAAACTGGGACTGTAAAGTAAGAAAGGAAATAAAGGATGGTATAGAGGCTGATGGATTGTGAAGGAAGCAAAGAAACTGGGCAAGGATCAGGAAAGTGCAAGATGAAGTTGGACAGAGGGAGGACAGAGACTGCAGAGCCAACAAGGACTTGGTGATAGGTGGGGCTTTGAGATGGACTAGGCAAGGACATGAAGATGAGGGACTGAGGTGCCCAGGGCAAGGGTGTTGTGACTGGCTGAGGAATCTGAAGGAGAAATGAGAAATCTGAACTCAGGATGGAGACCTGTGGGTAGGGAGAAATGATGGGAGGTGGGTGAGAGGGTAGCCAGGCTGCTTGAGCAGTCCAGGGCAGGGGGAGCGGGTCTGGCTCGGGGTGGGACAAAAAGGAGCAAGCCTCAGAGGCGGGGATGTGGAAGAGACAAGACTGAGGCCAGCCCAGAGGGAGAGGGAGCCCTAGCAAAAATGGGTGAGAAGTGGTGACCACTAAAAACACACTCTTCACCATATGACCACACTCCTGACCTTCACCATTGTCACGTCCCAATTTCTCAGGATGATGATTCAGATTTGCTGATTACCAGGTCAGGATTAAGGTCAAACAACACCAGGGATCCTTTAACTCACAAAACTAAATTTTTATTTGCTCACAACAAGAATTGGCATGGTCACCACCAAAATTGGTATGCTCACAACAAAAATTGACATGAAACTATGTCAGTAAACTGTGTAACTTGCTAACCATACATGTACTACAGGCCTTGCTTATCTGGGAATCAGTTCAGGGAAGACAATAAGGCGAGCCCTCTCGTTGAGTCACAAGGTTCAGAGCAGACCCCCTTCCTTTCTAGACTCCTTCTCAGTGAGGAGCCTGGGGGCAGCTGAATCCACTCCTAGTCCCAGACTTGGTCAACAGTTTATGTCTAAAGGGAAAGAGAGAGAGAGAGAAGAGAAAGTTTTCACCGGTCCTGGGTCCAGCATTGGTTCAGTCAGCTGAGGGGTCTGGTTCCAGTGAGCTTGCACACATGAGGCTTCAATTTGTGTCCTTTTATCATCCTTGCCCCTCCTGCAGGCAGGCACTCGAACTCATTAGGCTAATTAGGTAGCCTTTGGGCTGCAGGCCTGGGGGGTCATTTGGGGAGTAGCTTCCCCTTCCCTGCAGAAGTGATCTTTCACCATACACGGTGAGCTGCCCTGTTCAGCACATCAGAACAGCACAGCAGAACAGGGAGCTGTGCACCCTCCAGCACGACCTCCCCCTCCTGTTGCTGATGGGCGCTGGTGGGCTTCTTTTCACCTATGGTTCCTTGCTAGCCAGAGAGTTGTTGTTATGCAGTTAGTCGTCAAGCCCCCACCACAATGTTTGAGACATTAACTCCTTCAGTCTCTCACAACCATTCATCCACACTTACCACTTTTTGTGGTACAAACTGGCAAAATGTCCTGTTCCTTTCAGAGCTGGTGAAAATCTCTCACTCTCTTCTATGAAGTTAAGGGGTTGGGGTTTGTATTTTAAAAAACCACACTAGCCTTATTAAAAGTGTGAGGGTTCATTTCAGTTCAAAAAGAGATTTTTTTTTTTCTTTGAAAGCTTACAATCATTTTGGAAAAACATTTTTTCCCACCTATCTCTGTCCCATTCAACCTGTGAGTACTAAATAAGATATGAATCTTGCTAAAAGTAGGTTGAGATCATCTAAGGAAAGACAGTGCCAATGCATTTACAGAAGTCTGAATTACAATAATCCTTTTTTCTAGTGCATTTTGACTTTTCAAATCACTCTTAATAGTACTCTTTTAAAACATACTTTTCCATTACTGGATAGAAAGATTCTACCTAATATACTGAGACATTACCCACGATTTCTATTTCTGTCTGCCTCCTCTATCGTGCTGCTTTTGTGTGATATACTCAGAATGTGGGTAGTAGCTGTGAGCTATTTTTCGTATGTAATACTACAGATGTGAGCAATGGATCACGTGTTAGAGATGGAGGAGGATTCTGCAGAAGGTATCTCATTAGGTGCTATTAAAAGTATATAACTCACAAATAATGTGAAATGCAGCAACCTCCCAGGACAGACAGCAAGGCATGAAACCTGTTTGCGCATAAGCAAACAGAAAGCAGTGCTGCATTTTTCTAATTGATGGTGCCATCCACCTTCTAAACTGCTTATTTTGACACAAAGTCACTACATGGGCACAAATCTTATTTTTCACTTTGGTTTCCCAGTTAAATTTCTTTCTGTTTCATGTCTTTTCTCAATTAGAGAGAAAGCAAGTGTCTTATATGTCCTTATCTCATTTCTTTAACTTTATGTGGTTTTTACCTGAAAAGCATTTATTGAGGGCTGTGCTGGAAAGCTTGCTGTGACATGTCATCCTGGAGCATTTTGGCAGCTGCGTATCTGGGATCTGTGGCGTCCAGGAGGTCATAGAAATCCAGGCTGATGAGTTTCCCTGGCATGGCTTTCACATCATGCACAAACACATGCTTAAAATACGCAGTGTGGGCCATTTCAAGGCACCCCTGTTGCCATTTCAAGGCACCCCTGTTGCCCTTTCCCTTACTAAAGGTGCTGCTGGCTCACTGGGTCATTTTTAGCTTTTGGCGTAGAGAATTGCTGGGGTTTACTGGGAGGCACTGGGAGTTCCCCTGGTGTTTTCCGTTGGAAAGACCTACATCCTGTTGCTGGGGTGCTTTTCCTCTTCCCTTTGCAGAGTGAAAGAGGTCCAGGAAGGCAAAAAACTCTTTCTGGCTCGTGTCTGTCTACAAACGGCAAGTGCCTAAATAAAAAGGAAAAGCTGTCTAGTAGGGCGCTGATTTAAAAACCAACGCAGAGTGAATGGCACTAAGAAATGTATACGTACATGCAAGTATATGTATATGCATGGGTATAAATGTATTAAACACTGTGTGACTGATGCTAAAAAGCCCATCCTTCAGGCCTAAAACATCTACATTCCTAACTGAAAATTTCTTGCATATGCCTATCTTTACCTTTTTTTATACAGCATATATGTATGTGAGCGTGTATCTGTTGATGTCGCTGCATTACATATAGCTATGTGGACCCAACCTTTGGTCTTTTTAAAATGCTGGTGAGGTTTCCACGGTGTCAGACATCCACTAGAGGGGACTGTGACTCTGTGCCGGAGAGGCTGGATTTAGGGGCTTTTAAGCATGGGCTTTCTGTTGCTAATATGTATTTGTTTAATGTTTCGTTGAGAGGTCTGGCCTGTGTCTGTGAAAAGTCCCGCACAGGCAGGAGGCAGGTTGTGCCTGGAGCTTTGCCTTTCACCCAGTTGGAAGTTGGAGGGTGAAGAATGGTGTTTCTGGCGGTGGCTCCATGGGTGAGAGGCTGGACGGGGAGGGAGGCTGCTGCCCTTGCACCAACTTCTGACCACGCTGCAGGAGGGAAGGGTGGCCCCGAGACCCCCGCTGCCCCTCCCGGATGTTTTATTCTAGAGATTTACAAGTGCACGAGTGATGTGTTTGGTGTGAGACTGCTGGATTCACAGGGAAACCTGGTAAGAAAATGAAACCTGGTCAGGAAAAGTTTGAACCATACATGTCCCTGACCCCATTTCTGTAACACCAAGATAGAAGTATTTGCATGCTTGGCCACACAAGAAACCCACTGAGTGATACTTCTTTAAATGATAATGAAATTACTACTTAGGTTTTTATGGAAAGGAGAAAGCTTACAAAGTTTGTGCATTATCTAGATATATTTGGGATATAGCAAACCTTCATACAGTTACAGTATTTATTCAGGTTAAAGTAAGCCTGGACAATAAGCATCCTAATAGAGTTGAGACACCTGGCTCATGTCCACTGTTGTTTCCATGTCCCATAACTTTATTGCAGAGACATGTGACAGCTTACAAGAATAAACCCATGTTGATGAAATACCTTTGCTTCCCTTGGGGCAAAGAGAAGGCCTCTGGGCTCAGAGATATGGTAGTAACAATACTAATACCTTTTCCATTTCTTCTCAGGGTAAATACTACCATCTTCTCCTCCTGAGGCATTCCCTGTTACGGCTGAGTACCATGCCAGATCTCTGGCACATGGTCCAAAAATGTCAGAAGCCCTCTCACCTCCCCAGTTCCTCCTGGCTTGCTTTACTGCACTTCAGTGATATATCATTCCCTTAAAGCTACCCAAAGCTCTGAAGTGCCCTGAAAACTTTTGGATGTAGTCCAGTTTGAAGGTCAGTGGAGTCAATTAGAAAGGTTTCACTGACTTCAGTTAATTTGGACAAAGCTTCCATCCTGCTCTAGAAGTTGCAATCTTTGTCTCATGTTTTTTCAAGCATTTGTGAAATGGAGAAGCATGCTGATTAGCTTAGAATTAGCTTCCAGCTGTGTGAACCATCACATGTACTGCACTAGAGTGCCTTTAATTTATACAAATGCCTAAGCATGTGGCAGTTGACTCTCAAAGTCTCAGTTAAACAGCAAAAGCAAGAGCTAGGCTCCTAGAGCACCCTCCATGCTCTCAGAGCATACTGGAGATTTGTTTGTTTCTAAAAATCTACCTGAAGACTTCTTTGTCTGAGCTCTGGATGAGTTTGGTCCATCTGATGGATGAGGTGTCTGACCTTTCAAAAGCTTTCAAAGGGTCTGGCATAACTGTGGGACCATACGGCGTACAGTGGTACCGGGCTGGAGATTCCCAGCTGGGAGCTGCCTGAGCTGGTATGTAGGAGCCTCTCAGCTGGTGAAAGGGACCCATAAGCAGGGGTACTAATTCTCTCTGGTTTGTGCATCTCTACTCTTGAGATATATTCAGAGAACCAAAGGCACTGGAGAAATCTGCAAGATTATTTAGTAGCTTCTCAGAAACCAGATGATACAAGAAAATCAGCTGGAAATCCCTTTTCTTAAAAAAAAAAAGGCAGGCAATTGCAAGTCAAAAGTGCAGAGTCATTGTAGAAGGCAGTCCAGGAAGGGGAAAGCGAGGACAGCCTAGAAACAACTCTTTTAAAAGCAGTAAGAGAGGGAATTCCCTGAGCTGTAATTTATAAGGAAGTGTCAGGTGGCAGGCAGGAAGGCTTTTGTGGCTTTCTGTGGTCACCCAGGGTCTCTGTGAGGTGACTTGACATTCTAAACACTGGTGGTGACTGAGGTGAATCACCCAGGTAGGAGGCGAGTGAAAACTCCACGGTCATGTGGACCACATCCTGGCCTCCTGAATCCAGATGGAAATCTGCTACTCCTTGCACTTCCAGAGAGTCCCAGGTATTGTGATTTTCACTTTCCTGACAGTGCCTCAGAGGCATCCTCGGCTGTGGTGGTGGCTTTAAGCTTACACCAACCACACTACAAAACAGCTTCTGAGTAACCAAAGTATGGTAAAAAAGTTTCAGCCCCTGGCTTTGAACAGGTGATTAAGTGCTTTATAGCCTGTGCTGTGCACACCAGACCCCATCCTACTCATATCCACACTAAGCAATATACACCATTTCCCTTTTTTTACTTATTTATCTTTGTGAGTTTTTATTGGGGTGTTTTCTCTGCTTCTTGGTTACAGGTTTGTGTTGGACTGTGAATAATTAATTGCTTTGGTTGTTTTCTTGCTTGTTTAGCCTAACTGATCTCATTGATTTAAAATGAAATTAAAAAAAAAAAAAGGTCCAAATGAATGTAAGAACCAAATTGACTGCAGAGCAAGTTGTTTTCAATATCCTCATTTTCAGTTGCTATTTGACTTTGGTCTGCCGTGAAGGGCCAGCCATCAGCATTTGTATCTGCACACACACATGTACATGCACACACACACAGGTACAATGAACTCTTTCATAGCCAGGCTTTACCAGTAAATGGAGAGTAATGTTGAGTGCCTGCTGCTCTTCTGTTCATTCAATTAGTTTGGATTTGATTGTACGTGCTTTTGAATGCTGCCTGTAAGGTACTTTGTGACCTTGGATGTCACACAACATCCCTCTCCCATCCGATGGTTAAGTACCAAGCTGCTAGAGCATCTCTGTGTGAAGTGGATTTCAGACTCTCTGGAAAAGATGCTTTTTATTCAAAAATTCCTTATAAGTATGCTCCAGTAAATGTTTCCTTTAGCTTAGACAAGGGAATGAAAGGCTTCGCTTAACAGTATTACTGAGGTCATGTAGTAGCGAAAAATGTAGGAGCCCAAGAATTTGTTTACAGCAGGTTTTTTAGCAGGTTGAAAGTAAAAAGTATAAAAAAATATCAGTGCATATAAATACTCCTGTATATACATTTTATGGTGCAAGAGTTCAAGAAAGATCAAATTCAACACAAATTTTATTCTTTAGATATAAGTGTCAATTTATGAGCAATGTTGTAGCCAAATCATATCAGTGTGGAAAGACAAGGGCTCTCTTGCTTACCATGTCTTTCCAAATTACCTGCAATGAGTTATGCAGACATGTATGAAGAAAGCCCAAATTAATAGTTTTCTAGGTACATTGCAAACGCCAATTTTTATAACTGATAATCACAAAGGGCTGGCTTGGGGACTGAGAAATGAACTAGATATAGGGTTAGTTGAGGACGTAAACGTCAGGCAGAGTATCATGCTAGTAAAATGTGTGTATGGAATAGAATGATTTGAATTTGCATATTTGGCGCTGTTTATTTTTTAGTTCCCTAAAGCATCAAGGATAGACATATCATATCAGCCAAATCTAAAAAAATTGGCTCCTGCCTTGCACTAGCATGCTGTAAAACATGTATTTTAAATCCTAGCAGCAGTCTCCCTTCTGCTCTGCAAGTACAATGCCAGCTGCCACTGGTCAACCTGATCTTGCACACTTGCAGAGTGGTCACCGAGTAGGAGGAAGGCCGTACTGCTGAACAGCAGCTGGGATAAGCACGTACCCAGCCCAGAGCCAAGATAACATTGCTGTGAATTTTTTAAAGCATAGTGACTGGTCTGACTAAAGCTATCTGGGACTCAGACATGCACCTCCTATTCATGTTGAAGGCACATACGGGGTGTGTGTATTTAATGCCTGTGTATCTAATGGCTGTGATCTCGTACTCTGCCCGGCCATTTGGGAACAGGAGGTCACTGGTAGTTAAAACCATATGTGTAATGCAAGCAAAGTGATAAGAAAATGTGGAGGAAACATATCTTCATTACATGAACAAAAATGGTAGGAACAAAGTTCATCTGATGGAAGATGCTCAAAAAGTTAATCATTTAAACCTAAGATGTCAAAGTTCAACTTTATTTCATCCTAGATTAGACTCAAGTACATCTGGATTCAGTTATCTAAATGTAGGTCCCGTGTCATTTCAGCATAGGTCATGTGTAGTTTTAAATGCTTGTGAGACATCCCACCTGCTGTTCCAAAAAATTTCAAACCTTTTGCAAATTCAGTGTCATATGCTAGCCCTGTGCGGATGCCTCAGATGGCTTAGAGTACCTAAGTACTCTAAAGTAGCACAAGACACCTACAAGTATTCCTTGAATACTTTAAACACTTTTGACACCAAAACCTAGTTGTCTTAATCCAGTGCTAAATCCCACTGCTAAAATTCAGTGACATCAATTCCAATCAACAAACCTCAAAACTTCAGCTTTGCAAATGTCCATCAATATGCTTGTACTAGTAACTAGATGATCAGTATCACACTGATTTAGTAATGATGAAGGCTTTGGACAGGAGTAACAGGCTTAAACTAAGCTGAAAGACAGTAGATCTAATTACTATTCTTTGAAAATATGAAGGAGTTAGATTTTTGCTTCCTTGAATGGCTCAGGGACAAAAAAGCCTCACAACTCTTCAAATTTGGAAAGTAAAAAATATTGCTTTACGAATAATGATGAACAGTACAGCACTCAGTATTCTCACACATAATAAGCTGTCATCAGTTTCTGAATCCAATCTGGAAGCTGGAGATGTTACTGTGGTCCTTTCTGGAACCTGCTTTATTTATGTAATGCAGCATTTCATCCAGCCATGCTGCAATGTCTCCTTGAGCCTCAAGTTTGTTCTGAAATATGGCAATTTGTGATTGTTAACGAAATGAAGTTTGAGATTCCCCCCTGGGAATGAGACCATCTGCTGTTATGATCTCATGGATAATGGCCTTTTCCATGAAGGAATAAAGCCTTGCCTGCATGAGATGTCCTCTCCTACACAGCTGTGTCACTAAGGCACACTAGTGCAGATGCAATGTATTCTGAAGAGGAATTTTTGGTTTTTTAAGGGGAACTTTACACTTTTGCTCAGATCCATGAAGCCCTCCTGTGTCTCCCCTCCATTGGCATGGCACCTGACTATATGTAAAGCTTAGTATAGTCTGCAAACTTTGGGATTTCACCGCACCCTTGCTTCTCCAGATCATTGATGAAGATGTTAAATAAAACTAGTTCCAGCAGCCGTACCTGGGGACACTCCGGTGTTTTCTCCATCCTGTAAGTGACACTTAAGCCCTTTTTTTTGCTTCCTGTCTTTTAACCAGCCCTCAAACAATTAAATAATGCTTCCTCCAGAACAGTGCCATCTTGGTCTTGGTAACCTTTGGTGCAGAAGAACTTTCAGTTAGTTTTTCTGGACTGCTGGTTGTGTTACTGTATATTTATTGCTTCTGACCTTAATTAAGATGGGCAGATTTCCATGGCAGACACTATCTCTTGATAGTGTGTGCATGGCATGTTGCACAGATCAACACTGCCCAGGCAGTCCCAATATCCTTTTTCATATTACTGACAGATGATCAGCTCCCACTAAAAGATTTTTAAATACTGTGCTTTAAAACTTTAATATGCCACAGAATTGCCCAGACACAGGTCTCTGGCTGTCGTGGTTTAACCCCAGTCGGCAACTAAGCACCACGCAGCCGCTCACTCACTCCCCCTGTGGTGGGATGGGGGAGAGAATCAGAAGGATAAAAGTGAGAAAACTCATGGGTTGAGATAAAGACAGTTTAATAGGTAAAGCAAAAGCTGCACATTGAAGCAAAGCAAAACAAGGAATTCATTCGCCACTTTCCATCAGCAGGCAGGTGTTCAGCCATCCCCAGGACAGCAGGGCTCCATCACGCCTAACGGTGACTCGGGAAGACAAACGCCATCACTCCAAATTTCACCCCCCTTCCTTTTTCTTCCCCCAGCTTTATATGCTGAGCATGATGTCATATGGTCTGGAATGTCCCTTGGGTCAGTTGGGGTCAGCTGTCCCAGCTGTGTCTCCTCACAACTCCTTGTGCCCCCCCAGCCTCCTCACTGGAGGGGTGGAGGGAAAAGCAGAAAAGGCCTTGGCTCTGTGTAAGCACTGCTCAGCAGTAATGAAAACATCTCTGTGTTATCAACACTGTTTCCAGAACAAATCCAAAACATAGCCTCATACTAGCTACTATGAAGAAAATTAACTCTACCCCAGCCAAAACCAGCACACTGGCACACGGACGTAGACTTGGTTTCCATCAGAAAGTACATAGGACAAAATCAACTCAGGACCTTCTGTTACCCAAACATGCACATGAACACAGTTCACCTCATTACCTTGTGATGACTATGGCAATTTCCAGCTTGAGCTAAGTACGGTCTAAGCAATTTAATTTGTCAATAAATGTGGTGTTACTTCTCACTTCTGTATCACCACTAAATATCATAGTGTCTGTTTAGGACGCAGTGTGGAACTGCATGTGGAATATGCTTCATGGTGTCAATTAAGCTACAACTTTTGCTTCTACTGCATCATTTGATCATTGATAATGCAAAGCCTTTGACATGAGAAGAGTCTTCTGCTTTTATCACTCATCCTTTTATTGTCTTGGTGTTTTCTGGATAGTGTTGGATAACTAATTATGGTTTTGGTACAGCGGCTGGTTTCTGGGGATGAGCCCCATTTGTATACAAAAGCACTCACCCAGTGTTGGTGGAGCAGACCTGTCACCTGGGAGCAGCCAGACTTTAACAGAGCTAATTATCAGCTGATCCAAACAGACACACAGCTGAAAGAGTATTTCACACTAGTTTTTAGACTTATTTGAGAATGCCTCATAGTTTGATTTTACCATTTTAATTTAGACCATTTAGTCTGTAGTAACTGATGTCATTGGTTATAGGGACTTAAATCTTTAACTTAAAAAGTAAGTTTCTACCTATGAAGTATAGGGTATTTCTATTTTGCTTTGTGTGTTTTGTAGGAGGCAGTCTGTCTCTTCCTCTCAAATGTTCCTGATTGATTTTCACATAAAAAATACACCTCTAATTTTGTAAAATGGAAAAAAAAAATATTTTGTTACCTTGACAGAACTTAGGAATGGATGGAGCAATTTACTGAAGCGTCTTCAAAAATATTTCACCTTGGGACAGAAAGTAAGAAGGAAAGATTTAGCCTATAGCAAAATGCTGTATAACTGTGTACCTATATAGACATAGCAATCGAAAAGCAGTATTTCCCAACAAATCACAAGTGCATTATATGGTTTCTAACAATGCATCTAAGGTAGCTGTGTGGTTCCATTATCCAAATATCTGCAAGCTTCACAATAATGTTTCCTCTCATAACATCCCTACTAAGAAGAGAATGCCTCTGTCCTCCTTTAGCAGGCAGTGAACTGGGAGGGAGTTCAAAGCATTGCCTTACAAAGACTGCTGCACTGAACTTGAACATCTGAACTTGTTCCTGAATTTGTTCCAGCACACAGACTGCTGTGGCTTAGACCTATGTGCTGTGCTCCTTAGCCATCCCTGCTGCGGGGACAGGAAACATCCAGGAGGGAATACATCTGTATAACACCATAAGCAGTCATACAGATGGGCATAGCTCTGCTAATGCAGGCATCAGTCCTGGCTAATGTGAAGCAATGTCAGCTGGTCCAGACAAACTACATGGACTGCAGAACCTGAACCAGGTTGTTAGAGCATGCCTGGGTGCCTCCAGGTGACCTTGCACTTCCAGAGGTGGTCAAGGCTCTGTGGCTTGTGCCTTAAGGCACTGCTGTCATAGATAGTGGAGCTTTCTGGCACCTGTCTTAAATCTAAGCCAATCTGGGAGCAAATTAGACTCATCTAGGACACACTGTGGGTATTGAGTTCAGTGCACAGCAAAGCAGCCATTTCCAAACCACAGCTAAAGAACACAGTGGTAGTGCTGCACTTCATTTTGTATCAAGTTTGGACACACTAATCAAAAAGGTAGAGATCTGGTTTAATATTCTTCTCATCCTGATGAGATTCAGATTGTCCCTCCCAGGAGACTGCAGTCCTTGGCAGTCCACAGACAAGCCTGTGGTGATGGTCTACAGGCAACATGTGAGACTGATGGGAGCACAGAAAGCAAAAAAGAGTCTAATTTTGTGGGCTATTGTTTATAGGTACATCCTCGGCAAGGAGAAAACCTTGATTCTGCTTCCCGCTTCCATGTCGGTTTGTGCACTTGATCCAATGACCTTCAATGAGCTAAATTCAACAGAACATGGTAAGGGTTTTATGTTGTATGAGATAGTCATAGCAAAGTGTAGAATGGAGCAACGTTAATCAATAGTCACCATGATTGGTAAGTTGTTTCTCTCGGTCAGTGCTGGAGATTGCTGCTAAAATATTGCCAGTAGTCCCTTCTCACAAGGAAAGTGGTGGGGGGTGGGGGGGCTGTTAAGGCATATGAATGGGATGAGGGCAATAGGTTAGCAAATTACTTGGTATGAAAGCAGGTGCTGGGAGTGCTGGAAGACAGAGTTATTGCTGCTGCTGCTGGTGGCACAGGACAAATAGGGAATGAGAACGAAGAAGGAGCTGTGTCATGCAGGCTGTTTGCAGAGAGAGCGGGCTGTGCCACTGTGAGGAACAGCGTTAACGGGGAATTGGTGTCTTCTTTCCTTGTTCCTTTAAGTGAAAAATGAGAATAGTGATCTGTGCAGACACCTAATCTTTCTTTTACTCAGTGTATATATAATTTTAATTGAGAGCTGCATGTCTCCCAGGCTGGGTTATATAATGGTAGTGCTTCTGCTCTCCCCCCTTGGTGTTGGGTCATTCAAAAAGGGAAGGAGCTGGCCATAAGGCTGCTACCCCAGCTCTGGTTATTCCTTGACATTCGGGACCTCACTACCCAGGCTGTTGCAACTTCTGTTTGTCTCTGCACCCTGCTGCCCAGACACATCCACTCTGATTTCTAAAGCATGCGAGAAGCTTCATTCCTGTGCCAAAGATGTAGGTGACCAGCACTGCCGCAGCAAGCATCACCTGAGCAATTTTCAGCGTGCAAAGCTGGGTACTGTATGGCTGCATGAAGTCAAAGAAGTTTTCATTTCCAGATGGAAGGATATTCCTTGGACCTGTCCACATTTTAGCATATATAAAAGTCCTTCAAAACAGGTGATCATCTTGAAAAGATTTGAAGATATTTCAACAATTAAGTCAGGCAATGTTTAAGATTAATTGTTTTCATACCAAACCGTGCTCATGGTGCTAGTCATCTTCTATTCCATGGTCTCTGTTAAGACACTGGAGGGAATGAGGGTTGTACTATGAACTCATGGAGTTTCCTATTTGTTCTTCTTCAGGTTTGTTTCTCTTTTCACTGGGATGGGAGAGGGTTTTTTTAGTTTTAAATTTTAGTTTTTAGTTCTTTTAAGTCAGATTGCAAAACTGCAGAAATCCAGGTCAATCTTTGCAGCTCCAGGCTAGCAGAGAACAGAATGTTTGAGGCACAGAAGCAAGCAAATCAATCAGTCAGTCAATCAAATGGTTAGGGTCCTTCTCCAGTAGGCAAATAATCCATAAAACATAATGTCAAATACTTTAAATAAATGGTCTCCCCTTAGTTCAGGGACTAATGCAGGGTGTGCTGGCATTTGTCTTTATACAGGGTAATATTGCTTGCTAGAATGGGAGACTTTAATGAAGAATTTTGGCAGTGTCTTGAATTATAGTCAGCTGTCATTTATTATCTATGGTTATAGCAGCATGACAAGTATTTCTTGGCATGCTGGACACTTTCAGAGGACATTAGAAAGATCTGTAAGTTGGGTGAGAGATGCAGTACCAAATGAGGGCAGGATTTAGAAATCTAGGGATTAAGGGAGAGGATGTGTACGATGACTAGAAAGCTCCTATCTCCAAACTGCCAGTGGCTGGTTAAACAAAATTTGAAGCAGTTTCCTTCTCGTTGGTGGACACCAAAGCCTCCCTTTTGGTGGTCACTGAAGCCTGATCCAGCAACAGGATAATTGGTCATCCTTCCAATTATTCAAAACCCTCCTAAATAACAAATGCAAAGCTGAAATGTTAAGAAACATTAGGAGTTGTCATTGGCCAACATTTACATAAAGAGTAACTGAGGCTGTTGGTTTAGGAAAGTTATAAAAACTTTCCCTTAGGACCACACTTGAAACTAGTTACAATACCTCTTTTAAAATATGTCAGATCAATCATCCTGGATTGCTGAGTTATAGAACAGACTCGATTAGTATTCATTGTCTCAGGTAGCATCCTATGACTGTTTCTTTGCACTTTATTTCTTAAATAGTCAATTATCAAAAGTAATTACACTTCACAATTTGAAAATAGTTTAATACAAAGAAGCACTAAATTTACTTCAGGAACGTTACCTCGGTTTTCAAAGTTCACTAGGAAATTGAATTTTAGTATCTACTTTTTTTTCCGTCTCTATAAAAAATGTGTCCAAGTGCAGAAAAAATACTGGGAACTAAAGCAAGTAGTTGTACAGTAGGTCTAGCAGTGAGCAGGGAGTAGCTGAAGCAGTAAGTTAGACATCAAAAAAGTCAGCATTTCATTTCTGATCCTTGGGCTTTAGTCTGCTACCATGGAGGCAAGACTAAATTTTGCAATGGTACATGCTCAAGAGAGGCCTAAGCTAGCACTGAGTGAAAGCTGTGTCAACAAAGCGTAACGCCACACTAGACACAGATATTTTCTTGGTCATAGAAACAATATGTTGCTATGAACGCTGCTCTGAGCCCAGACTAACTCTGCTTCTAGCTTGGGTTCAGGGCTGCACAGCCATCACTACAGTACTTGTACCCTCCTGGCTGCGAGGATCAGCTACATGATGGCTCTGCCTGGAGTGCCCTGATGCACTGCCAGCATATCCCGGGTGCTCTGCTGGCCTCAGGTCTTGCTGCTGCAGATCTGCACAGCTCCACTTACCTCTTGGTTACGTGCCAAAGAATGGACAAGAAAGAGAGGTTTGCTGGGCTTTGTTTTGTTTTGGTGCCAGTGCTTTTTGAACGTTTTATAGACAATTCGGCCTCAACTTATAGTGAACAGTGGTGAAGAACATCTCCATGTCTCGCTGGCCATGTGTTGATACCTGACCTTCCTATATAGTTATGCTGTGGTCGCTCATCAGCACATTAGCTGTTCTTCCTTGCTTTACAACTTGGCTAGTCAGAGATTTTTAAAAATAGATCATCTTCATAACCATAGTGCATCAGAGGAGAGTAACTGTCTTCCTTCTTTCAACTTCGAATGAATCATGGAGTTAATCACAGACGCTTAGAAAGCTGTATTTCCAAATATCAGGCAGCTATTTAAAACCTGTGATCAGCTGTCATTGTGTCCTGATGGAGGTTGGATGGCTCTGAAATGTTGACAAATGCACTATTTGAAAATAAAAGCAAGTTATAACACACCAGACTGTAAGCGTCTGTACTGTGAAGGCTGGATGCAAAGCTTAGAAAAGAACGCGGAGTGGGATTGCACACTGACAGTTCTCAGGCATTTTTATTCAAATGTTTCATTTAGGATGATTTAAGACCTCCATGAGCAATGCCAACAAAATAAAAAAATAAATGCAGACAGACTAAAAGCATGCAGCTGTCATGGGAGAATGACAAATACCCACATATCACGTTCTAATGGGGTCCCAGCTTGTCCACCGCCTTGGTGCAACAGGCTCTGTGGGTTTCTGAAGTGGTATCAAAGCCATGCACTGACTCCTGATGGTGTACAGATGTGATGTCCCTAAACACTTGCAAGCATGTGCCTGTATGCACACATGCAGACATGAGCATTCCCATGTCTCTGTGATTCTGTTTGTGAGGACAACACATTAATAGGAGAATAAGCAGCACAGGAAACCACCTGGAGAGCTGAGGTGGCAGGGAAGGGAAAAAGCAGAAGACATAGCCATTGCCTGGTGCCTTCTCCCTTGCCTCCTGCCCCAGGAGTCCCCTTTGGTACAGTCCTCTGTGCCCAGTTACCTTCCAGTGAGGCCAAGGTCAGCATTATCACAGTGAAGAGAACTGTGGAGCCCCTCCTCATCTTTCTGTCCTTCACAGCGTAGCTCAGATGCCTGAATCAATCTTCTGATGATGATCCAAAGATTGTACTAGCCCTGTTTGCCATGGACTGTTGGAAGAGCCCGTGGACCATTCAGCTGATCTCTGGTCAAACTGATCCTTCTGTAAGGGCACTTGAATGCCTTCCTCTCACCTCAACAACATCCCTTCATCTCGGCTCATTGTCATAGAAATGTTTAAGGAAAATCATAGGAACAGGATAGTGATCCAGTGATAAATTTCAGAATATTCTTCCAGCCATCCAGGGGCTTCCTGAGGTGGACATAGTGTCTTTGTCTGTAACAGCCTTTTATGGATTTTACTTCCAGAAATTTCTTTAAATGATTTTTGATCCTATGACAGTGTTCGACATCTACTCTAACTTGAGACAAAGAAAAAAATCTGTAGCTTAACTCTGCACTGGGTGGAGGCATAAATTCTTGCGTTTGTTTTACGCTGCTTTTGCTAATGCTGTGCTCTTCAGTTGTGGAACTCCATGACAGAGCCTCACTAGCTGAGAGAATGATCAGCATTCTTTGTTTCTAGAGGTGTAACTTTGTACAGATCTCTGTTAATATGTGTTTTGAAAGGCAATAGGGAAAAGTGTTATACAGCATCTAATAGTGGTGTTATGGCACCTTTGAAGGACCCTGAGCCAAGACTGTGGATGCACTGTGCTAGGCACTGTACATAGATATAAATAAATATGCAGACCTTTGGTACCGAAGGCGAGTGTTCACTTTGGGCAGAGTTCTTTTCAAGGGCAGGCAAAACCAGAATGTTTTCAAGCTAAGAGGACTTTATAATTCTGTAAGTGTGTTTCCTAGTATCTACCTCTTATAGTAAGACTGAAACCTTAGGAAAGGCCAATAAAAGAGTAGGAGAAAACCTGTATTATTAGCCACATTTTACAGGTGGAGAAAGAAAGTACAGAAGAGTGCATGAACTGCCTGAGGTCGCCCAAGAGATGCTTGTGCTTCTGCTGACCTGTGGCTCTTGATGAGATGAATGTTTGTCAGAGCATTTTCAGCCTGGGAATCTCCTGAAAAGGTGCGTCAGGATGCCAGGGAGTGAGAGAACAAGCATTCACAGAACGGAATGAACACTCAGGGCTTTCATACTGCCTGGCGGGTGTCATCCCTCGAGGGAGAACATGAGGGGAGAGGGCTTGCAAATTTGTGCAGAGCTAGAGAAAATGTCTGAAGCCTGAAGCTTGTATGTCCAGCATAACAAAACCAAGAGTGGGCAGATGAGCGTCTCAGTGGAAGATGCTTTAAGAGGCTCATGACACATCCCCCTTCTTCCCTTTTACAGTCCCATGATATCCCTTTCCTTCTCCCATTTTAAACTAAGCTTCTGTTCCCTTGATACTAAACAGTTACCAAATTTTGTCAAAGCGGTTGCAACAATTCAGCACTGGATGAACGGATTTCTTTGTCTCAGTCTTCATCTCAGTTTGTGTGTGAAAAGAGCTGCATGATCTGTTAAAGAGGGAAGTATAGGTTAGGAAAATTCAGGGGATTAATCCTACGGCCTGATGGGTGAGACATTCATCTGTGTAGGTAAGAAATTTCTTCTGGTCTTGGAGAAGTTTTTAAATACATCATACTACAGAAATGATTAAGAGAGTCCCATGGCTTTATGCTTCGGGAAAAATCTCCTGGATGATGGGGATTTAAATAATAAGCACAGACTTGAACCTGCCACATCCTGTGGATATCCTAGTTGACTATTATCTTTTGGCTTAAACAAACCCACCATCATAGTCATATTATGAATCTCGTATCTCCCATTTTTTTCCCAGCTGACAGTAATAAGCAATAAGCCACTGCTGTAGGAGGCCATGCAGCACCAGTGTAAAGGGAAGAACACAAGCAGATCAGTAATTGTAAAGGATGGGCCTTCAAGGTTTGCATTTTTTTAGCTTTTTCTTCCTTATCATTATAGTATCGATTAAGTTTGTATTAATGTATACTACAGCATCTGAACCAAACTAAATAGTTGTCTTTTATACTGCAAGCCCTTGCAATGCTCAGCCCTTCTGAAAGAGGATACGTGAGACCAAGAGCTTTATTTGAGCTTATTAACTCATCTTGTCTTACAGATGAGTTAAAAACTGCAGCAATTTACATTTTTAGTTAGGAAAAATCCAAACCTAATCTTTGATGTTCTTTGTTATAATCAAACTGAGATTAGAGTATATCTGTGTGACATGTTACTCTAGATTTTTAGCCTCTCTACTTTGGCCCCTTCTTGTGTGTTCCCTCTACTCCAAAACCTAAAACCAGATGGAAACTTGCTGGTTCTGGGACAACATCTTCCATTTAGAATGTAGCCCAGTGGCGCCTATGAGACACCCATTACAAAGTATAACTGTAATAATAGTTGACACTCCAGAAACTCAGCAGGAGTCAACCAGATTTACTTTTCCAGACATTTCCCTCCTCTCCCAGTTTTTGCTTTTGAAGTGTTTGAGTTGATCCCTGACATAATGCAAAAAATAATCTTCTCACTTGATAAGAGAAACAGTTTCTGGATTTGTGAGAAAGTTGTGCAGTGGTGTATAAGAAATCTTTTAGTAAAGACCTCACTATACTTCTGCTCTTTGGCACTGCGAGCATAGAAGCTGTTGGTTTTCTCTACAGTAATCAGGGCTACATGACTGTAATAATTTGGTCAATATAGCTATAAGAGAAAAAGACATTTGTGAGTCTTGGTCCCAGTGTGAAAATAGAGTTTTTCAATCAACTTGTAAATTGATTTATATAATCTGGGACTCTCTCGCTTTTGTAAAAATTTATCAATCTGAACCAGTGCCTAAAATTAATATACATCCAATCAAATAAATTTCTTCAAGCAGCATATAGGAATTTCATGGATTTTAACTCAGTTCAAAAAGTTTTAGTTACATTGGTGTAATCTCTGCATAGAGCTAGCCCTTGGTCAGAGAGTTAATCTAGATGACTTTCATAGGAACTTTGCTTCATCTTTTATCTTTCTACCAAGCCAGCAGAAATTAGTGGTTGCATTGTGAGGCGACCCAACAAAAATAAGACAGCATTAATCAGTTGGAACAAATCTTCATTTGCATAAATGTAAACACATTTCCTGAAATAAAGCAAACATAACATAAAGCTTCACTAGCCTGTCACTCCCACATCAACAGGTTACAGCACACAGCCTTCTCACAGAAGTGACAGTCTTCCTGGTGACTTTTCATACATCACTTTCTTCAAGAACCTGCCTAACAGAAGGCAAAGAGAAGATGGCATTAACACCTAGCCAGGAGCAAACTGGGTCCCTGATTCATGCATGGAAACTTGGCATTAGATGATGATTACCCATGTTAGCATGTGTGCTGCAGCAGTGCAGCTGAGTTAACTAACTTGGGCACCTTGTGGCATTGCACTACTACTCTGTTGTGCTGGAGAGTGTTCACAGGTCTCGGATTTCAGGATAACTGATACCAGTGTAAGTTACAGCAGGATTTTTAAGAAAAAACAGAGATGTACCCTGGCATGTTACCTCCCTTTTTACATGTTTCAGATCATAACTCCCAAAACATCACCTGTCAAAGGCCAGGCAGCTGAAGGAAGACAGGCAGCAAAGACAGGACTAACACAATTGTGGGAAGGTACATACCAGTGGAGGACTTTCCACAGCTAATCAGTGGCCTTTTATGACCACTTTCTCCTAAAGATGACTCACATGCCCCACACTAAAAAAGGCACAGGTGTTTTAGGAGATAAAGGTGATAGAAAGGCCAAAAACTATTCTTGGTTCTTCTATTGACTTCCGTAGTGTTCTGTGAGAATACCCTGACTCCTGGGATAAAAGGGGCTGCTATTTATATTTGAACTTGTGTTTGAAGTCACTGTTGTATACACAGGAAATGCAGAGAATAATAGTAAGGTTGGCAATAGAAATAATTTCACTATTTTATCACACAAAAGGCCTTGGACGCTGGTGAGACTTTGATTTCCCCTATTGTAAACAGAATCACTGATTGAGGTTCAGAGTATTTTGGTCTAAGTACTTAAGAGATAAGCTCAGGCCTGGATCTAGCTTCTGTGTTTGGAGGTAGTATTGCATCCCGCTGTGCATTCCCACATCCCATCCCTCCTTCTTGTTTAAAGATGGAGCAACAGGGTGCAGGCTGCAACAGTTATCCCTTTGCCTGACTACAAGAGCAGCAAGCTTTGGGAGAAGGAAAGAGTAGAAAACTTCACGTGATAAGCAGTTTAGCTCAACTCAGGCCCTTTGAGCCCTAAAATTAAGTATTTAAACTTTTAAGAAGGGTATGTCAATGAATTGTAATGACCTGTGATGTGTGAGAACACAGACTAAATAATCAAGCCTTTTCTGTAGAACAACAGGAGTTATAAACTCTGTATATACAGTACTCATTGCTGTTATCATTCAAGTGAATGGTTTAGATTTGTTCTTAGCACTGCTTCTGATCGTCCCAAATTCATGTGTCTTGGTAGGGAAGTGATGTGCTAGGTTTTGGATTGCATGCAGCTGGAGGGTAGATCTATTTTGTGCTTATAAAGTACAGCTGGGATGCAGAATTTTCATATATTTGATAAATGAATCAGCTAGATAGGACTAAGGAAAAAACCAAAATAAAATAAGGTGGGTTTTTTTTTCCTAAGGAACTGCTGGAACTAATGTAAGTTTTTCTAAACACTAAAATATCTTTTTTTTTTTTAATTTGCAAGAGATCATTTGTCGGAAATTAATACTACCAATAGCCAGATATAAAACTGATAAGAGCTAGAGGGAGACAATCTAGAGCAACATACAGAAACAGTCTGGACTCATGGAAGCTAAAGATTAACTTGCGAGATCCCCGAGCTGCTTCTGCAAAGCCAAGAAGCTACCTGGCGGAAATGCCTCGGAGGAACTCCCTCACTAGGGCTGTCTCCTGAAACCTGCTGAAGTTATATCCTACAAGTGGCAGCACTTATTGCATCCACACAGGTCTTCTCTTCTTGGGGCTTGTTCTTCCACCTCAATGCGGGAGGAGATACATACCTTGTGTGTTGTGCGTGGCAGGCTGGGCTGGTGTGAATATGGCGTAACCAGATGCAGCCCCACAGAAGCAAGGCAAGGAAATGCCAACCTGCCTGGCAATTTCTGCTCTCTTGCATGAACGAGGTGAGCTCTTGCAGGATGAGCCCTGGATCAGGACAGATAAACCTAGCGAGAACTGAACTGACTTTATATGCAACTGCTAGAACCTCTCTGCAGTATGCCAGGCAGCCTGACCTAGAGGTGCTAGAGCTGACACCTGCAGAGACAGCTTAAGCTCATGGCTTCGTAGTTATCGTTCCCCGTCACCTGAAGCTACTTCTGGGTAGGAGCTGCCCCTGTGGCATGGATCCAGCCTGGTGCAGTGCTGGGTCGCTGGGCTCAGCGTGGATGCCTGTGCATCCTGGGAGCTGTTTATCCGGCATGCAGAGGTCTGAGTGTGAGCTCTGTCTCGTCTTGCACGGTACCGGCATTTTTTGCTCAGCAGATTAAAGCCATCTGAAGTTAACTTGCATAATGGCAAGTTTTCTGACTTAAAATTAAAAGGACAAAAATGTGTTGAGTCTCATTCCACAAAGCCATTGATGAAACTCCACCAGGTCCTTGCTCAGGTTGGCTTGTGACTGCGTGTTGAGAGTGATATTTAACTGAAGGGGATTTAAACACTCAGTTAAAGGGGGTATTCCTTAGTTGGCCCTAAGATGGAAGCAGTAGTGTGGCTTCATACACATTATTAGTTATATCACATCCTAAATATAGCATATGTTGAGAAGTGGTGAATGAAATCAAATAAACTGCACAAAAAAAATCCTTCCTATAATTAGAGACAGACTGAAAAAAATTCCATCACCCAAGTAAAACATAAATGCTAAGTGAAATAATATCATCAGGTTTAATGATTTATAACCCATTATTTTGTATACATCCTGTAACATCAAAACTATTGCACATATTTAAAAACAAAAGAAGAAACAACTTATGAAGATATTGGTGATTAAATAGCACAGACACAGTGTTGCTTTGATGCCAAGTCATGTAGATTCCTTTTCAATAGTTTGTCTCTCTGGATTTCATCCCTATCTGTTTTTGTTTTTATAGATATCCTTGTATTTCAGCTCCAGCCTTGCAAAAATACAGACCTAAGTGGAAATCCGGACACATAGGAGTGCTTTACCAGGGTTGTTTTATTTTGTTTAACAAGATTTAGGCAATATACTTTAGGCCGTTTTAATAGTCTTGATTTAGTATTTTTCATTCTTCTCAACATTTAAAAAAACCTTCACTTTATCCCTATTGCCCAAACATTCCCTTGATGAAACCAAATTTTTGCTGTGTACAAGTTGCTGGGGGCAAAATCATAGCTCTTCTGAAATCAATGTTTACCCAAAACTTAAATGAAAATTGTCATTTCTGAAACTCTTAGGATACAATCTTGCCTTGCAAGGAACTGAAATAATTTCAAGTGTGATAGTGAATGCCAGCCTCCATGCTGCCTCAAAAGCAGTTTAATGTTCTTCTGATATTAATGTCTACTATTAAAAATAGTCTATAACTTCTTCCAGTGTGAAGCCAAAATAAAGCAGGCCAGACCCATTTATCCTTTCACTGCTGTTTTGAACTTTTGGCTTGCGGTGCTGAAGAAAAAAGGTACAGTTTTCTTTTAAACATGAAGCTTAATGTGATCTTTGATCTTTGCACTTCAAAAAGTTTTTTGCCTGGAACAGTCTTCCACAGATGAGTTATAAATCCCTGAAAACAGAAATTTATAATGGAAGAGCTGTCACCATATTAATTATGGTAGCTTAAATGTGGTACTGCTTGTATAGCTAGTCATTCCTTAAAAATAAAAACAAGGAAAAGAAGATGTTCTGACATGAAGTCTATCCTCACAGTACTCAGTGTCAAATGGTCAATGTTTAGTCAACTGTTTTTAAAAAGTGATAGCTATAGTGCATTCCTTTGCATTTTTTTTTTCTTTTGAGAACTTTCATTTGTTGGCATATAAAAGTTTACATTTCCACCAACAGATAGGAGTTGGAAAAGAGTGAAGATTACACATATAAAAAGCTTCATTGCGTGATAAAAAATATCTTGGATGTTTACTTAGGAAAGCCATTAACTGGCTTACTTTTTTTTGACCCTGCAATCTTTGTCAGCAGTTTGGATTCAAAGACTCTAAACTTAAAATTTCCTATCGATCTCTTGTAGGTCTTGGCTTCCTTCTGATTGCTTCTGGACTTATGCTGGATCTTTAGGCTTTAAATGAATTTGGAGGAGAGGAGTCACTTAAACATAATGTAAATGATCTAATGTGGTAAACTTTGTAGGCATTTAATAGATTGCGTGTTTGTATTTGGTTTAGACATGATACTGAGAGCATATGTTGTAGTATATTAGTATGTATCTATTTGGCCCAGGGAAGAAACATAAATCATGGAACAGTACAAATTTCACAATGACAATCTTGCAGGGAATATCCAAAGAAAATTCTAAAGGAAAAGTTGTCTGGTGATACAGCATGCTGTGCTGAAAGGGTTTCTGGACTTCAAAAGACATACAAAAAGCATAACAAATAAAAACTGCTTATGAAATGGAAATAGATACCTTTTGTGCTACAAAGTACTACCATAAAGCTGACACTGCAATCCAAAGATTTTGGCCTTGGTTGCAATATTTGTGATCCACTGAATTTTAACTGTTCGCAGCATATGTATTTAACTCTTTGCATGGTTCAGAATGCAACAGAAGGATCTTTTAATATGACTGAACATAAACAGAAACAGAGCAGCTAGCTGTAGCAGTCCAACTGAGGTATCTGTTAAGATGCTGGATGTAATTTTTTTTGGTTTGGTTTGAGTTCTCCCAGACTCCTCTCTGTGAAGTCTTCTGTGCTGTTCTCTTTCTGCATAATTGTGTCATAATCATCTTTTCTATTTCCAACTCTGCTTTAAAACACATTTCTTCCTAACAGACTACTGCACATTAAACCTTCCATGGAAGGATGTAATTGTAGGAATCTTCGGAGGGAGCAGCCCTTCTCAGTACTGGTTCTGGGCGATGTTACGGGATCCGGCAGTACTGCAAAACATGTTCATATAATTCCAAGCATTGCTGGGCACAGAAAAACTGTTAAGTACATGTTGAAATTAAAGTGTTTTCATCATTATCATCTCATTTACGCTACATTTTGACTGGTCTTCATTTTCCTTTCCTTATGTCATAACACACAGACCAGCCAAAAGTAAGTGTGAAAAAATGCTGTTACTATTGGCCATGGTCACAAACCAGCATAGGCAAAATGAGGTGTTCTCCTATCTTTGTATAAAAAAAGCAGCAAAATACCAGTGTCTTCTGCAGAATTCCTTCATTCTACCCCTGTGCAGGAAGTCCGAGTGGTATCTGTCATCCTGGGATCCTGCCTAGGTATTGCCTCTGAGAATGTGCAGTGTGCTGGCAGCACAACCAAATGATAAGTGTCTTAACATCCAGTGCTTTAGTATTTCTGGTTTTTTGAGGTTAGAATTAGGCCTTGCTCAGGTACTGGGGTATTTTCCTCACTAAAGAAAAAAGGCATCTGTAACTCAGAGCAATTAATGCACAATAATACTCCATTGAAGACAGGGTAGTTTATAGGCTTCAAATAAATTAGACATTGAGCTGAAGACCATAGAGAAGCCATATGAAAACTATGAGTTTCTTTGCCTTTGCTAGGATTTTACCTTTAGTGAACTAATTCAAAATAAGAACATACCTTTTTTTTTTTTTTCCTTAGTGAAGGCAAGACCTTGCATCTGACATACCAAAGCAAAAGAACATTTAATTCAGGATCCAGATTTTACAATTCGGGTCCATCTGTGGTAAGAACAGAGTGTGAACTCATGGAAATGCTTGTGTGAATTTTTAATAAATTGTCACTAGCCCATTATGATACAAGCTAGAAAACTGCACATAAATGCAGCAAGGAACTGCCATACAGAAAAGAGGTGCTTCCTCAGCACAGAGTCCAGCCCAGCCCAGCCCAGTCAAGTCCAGTGCTTCCCAGCAAGGTGCAGAGAGTAACAACTCCTCACAGCAGCATTTGACTCTGTCTCACAGAGCTGCTGCAATGTTAGTAATGGGGCATGGTCAGAAGCACTAAGTTCCTTAAAGGCAGGACACAGAACAACAAACACTAGGAGAAGCTTTTATATTTAATCTGATAACCTGAATAAAACTAGTTGTCTTATTTTCAGCAAAAAGATTGCATGTTAACAAATGTAAACCTTTGTAACAGGTTAAATATACTAAAAGAGCCATAAAGTCTAAAAAAAAGACATTTCATTTCTTTCTGGTCCTCAAATGATTTGCACTGATTTGTCTGTTTTTCCAAGGAAGTGAGAAAAGAAAAGTTCATTTTAGGTCAAAGTGGTTTTTTATTTCATTATTTGATCATTTTTGGCAACTAAACCACACAAACAGATATTCACATAGTTCTAGTCTGTAGTTCTGGTGATGGCCGTTTTCCAAGATGTATTTGGGAAACAGTTAGGCTCCCACAAGTCCATTTATTAGGAAGGGAAGTATATTTGGGATTTTGTAAGATTTTCTTTCATACTTTACTCTTGTATTCTGTTTTCAGGATTGCAAGGAAGGAAAAAATGAATCTCTTCAAGATGAAGCACACAAATTTAAACTTAATATGCAATGTGAAGAATGAAAATTCCTTTCCTGGGTAGAATTTGAACACTTTTAGTAAATTTTGTGGACACACGGTAGTAATCAGAATTATGTTAAGATATGCAAATAGTTTTCTATGGAAACTAGAAAAAGCTGCAAACTTTAAGTCCCAGATGGAGTTCTTATTAAGGAAACATCGTACTTTTGAAAAATCCTATTTCTCCATCTGCTTGTAATATCTTTCAAGTGTCTCTCTGTATAATTGTAATGATGATTTCTTTGGTTCATAATCTTTATTGTTTATTACATAATTCCACTCCTTCTCCAAAACTGCAAATATTCACCTTACCAGTCAGCAAGGACTACATACAATTTCTTCACGAAGCTGAGCCGGGGAAAGTGATATAGTTGTGACATCTTGGCAAAAGCTCCACAAGGGGAGTATGCGGCTTGAAACTCTTCTTCTTCAAACCCTCTGCAGAGAGGCTTTGTGCCGGGGCCCTCTCCTGTCCTTGTGGTCTGACTCATTCTGACTCACTGAGTTTGAGAAAGCAGTCAGCTTTACTCCTTTCTGGGAAAGTGCAAAGAAGGAGCAGTCCTGCTCCAAATACATGCAAATAAGTAAGCTGCAAGCATCTGGGAAAAAAAGCAGTTAGAGATGTGAGATCTTATTTCTTATTATCCAGTATTCAACTGTAGTGTAATTTTGGTTATCTTATTTTTCTTTCCCGATTGAGGGAATGAAGGTCATAGGTTGTGAATCCAAGCTCAGTACACGATTTGGGTAAATAATAGGCCACATTTGGTTAAATTTCTCTTTCAAACTGTTGTTTGGAGGTACTTATCCAGTCATTTCAGTTTAAGAATGCAAGCAATTTCATTGACTTCAGTACATTGTTCAAGTGCATTAACTTAAGCCTTGGCTGATTTACTTGGAGAAAAGTTAGGGTTTCTCAAAGAACATGCTTGCCTCTCACCTTATTTGCTTGCATGTTCCTGAGAAGATAATACAAAAGCTAGAGGTTCACCCTGCAGATATAAAAAAAATCCAAATCAATATTTACAAGAAACTGCTTACGTTAGGTGACAGCTTTTAGCTGGGAACATCACAGAGCTGTGGTAATGAAATAACTGCACCTGCCCTGAGACCAGTGATGGAAGGAGGGTGCCTGCCGCTAAGGACCCCTCAGCTTTTCCAGCTTCTATAGAGTGCACACGGGTGGTGCTGGCTGTTCACTGGGGATACCCCACTTGGAACTGGAGGTCGAGATACTGTATTTTTCTAGGTATAAAAACAGTATTTCACACAAATGTTGTAAAGCCTGCAAACTCTGTAGTAGCCAGATGGTGTCAGTCTTGTACTTAAGCTTTACAATTACTCTCCCCTGGTGCTCAATAGAATACAATAAATTTTGCCGCTCACATTTTTTTCACCTGTACTTGCCTAACAAAGAAAAAAAGAGTGACTTGCCAAAATCTGCTACGAGCAGGTCACACAGACTGTCCTTGAATTGCAGTGAAATTTTGCAGACCAGAGTGCAAAATCTGCATTTCCTTAAATCTAAGAGCTCTTCTCTGAAAAATTGCCTGATCTGTCTGTCTGTCTTGATTTTATTGTCAGAGTGACCAACTCTTGTAGAAATGCTTCTTATCAGAAAGAGATAATAAAGAGAGAATAAAGAGTGCCTGCAAGACTTTAAATGGACTAAACCTACCCAGAACTGGAAAAAAACAGCAGCAGTGAATGACAGACCATTTTAAGGCAGGCACCATTACCAATAAAAAAAAATAAAAATCTGATAATATGCAGAGCCACACCACATCGCTAAAATGGTAATTATTATATAATCCAGTAATTAATGCAGATATTACGGGCTTTTGGATGAGCTGTAAAACCAAGTCTTGGCCACTCTTAACCTTCAGAAGTGCTTTGGCACTTTGGCCAAGAGCTGGGGTGTTAACACGAGGGCTCTGTCCAAATTCCATCTGGGTAACTATATTTTGCCTAACTGACATTTGCATGTAATGATACCTTATTATTCCTTGCTTGTCTCATACTGTAGTACAGAGCTGCTGTATTAAGAGCTGCTGCTGTCTTGCCAGAGGTTTTAATAATCCAGGGACCAGTGAAGGGATTCCTGTTAGTACCAGAACAGGGGTTGTGGTGGGGTTTTGGGAGTTTGGAGTGAAAGTGCTCTATAAATAAATGTCCACAACCAAAGCTCTGTTTCAAATATCACAGATACCCTGGAAGCCTTGGCATTTGCTAGCGATGCTGAACTCCTGAGACTGCTGGCAATGTTGAGGGAACTGGTTACATCCTTGCCCAGCCCTGAATAAATAAAACAAGAAAACTGGTAAGAGGGCTCAAGAAATATATGCTGTGTGTCTTTTTCTTAGTTGAATGTAAACTATTTATTTAAACTATTTATTTTCAAAACTCTCCATTTAGCAGTCTATCCAAAGTCTGTACACTGTTTCAAATCTAAGCAGCTTCTGTCTCCAGAAGCAAACTTGACAGGGTCACTTGGCCGTTCTTCTGTGGGGACTGGGTAGGGGTTTGTGTTATGACTGCATCGTTATTTTGCAGACAGGGTGTTTTGGAGGGTGTCTTTAGGAAATTTGCCCTGTCTTGTCCGGAAGGTTACTCTCTTGCTTCATTCTCTGGAATAAGAATGTTTTGTTGTCTGTCTTTTGTGTACATCATCTTAAATATTGTGACCAGGACTGTTTTAGGGACAGGCAATCATCACAGTAGCCAAGGCTCCTCAGAGCTTGGTTATGCAGGACTTTTGCTGGGGCAGTCTGGGCTGCACTGCGGTGCCAAGATAGAGGAGGAGCTGCCCAGGGCAGCTAGCAGAGGGTGAGCCCCAGTCAGAGCAGTCACTGCTGAGTCCTGCAGTCCCTCCTGCCTTCTTGGCCCTCTGAAGGGCCATGTGTATACCAATAAAATGACCGTGGCTGCAGTGAGGGTTGGGGTGCTCTCCTACGACTGCCCACGGTGTCTGGTAGCGCAGCCCATGGCATGTGTTTGACTGAGCCACCCAGCACGCTCCCAGGCAGTACCTGGGCTTGTTTCTGGGGATAGTGTGAGCCTGGAACTGTTCCCCCTCTGTGGCACCAAGGATGGGACCACCCTGCTGTGGAGGGGCAAAGAGCTAACCCAAGTGGACGTGACCACTCCAAAGCTGCTTATGTCTGTATTTTGGGAGCAGAAAGAGAATTGGAGATGAAACCAAGCTGTGAATACCAAATTGTTGTGATTGTGTCCCGTGGCTCAGGATTGCTCTTGGTTCTGTTCACGATAAGCTACTTCAGTCCTGGGAAACCCAAGACAAGTGGGGCAGGGGAAGACGCAGCAAAATTTTTCCTGGCCCATGGATTACATACCCTGTTCTGCCTTCATAGCTAGCCATACAAGAGACTACAGCAGCCTGGCTGGTTTGTGCAGGAAAGCTGAGATCTGTCAGTTCTGCCTAACAGTCAGGGACTTTGGGACCTCTTGAGGACTAAGCAGGCCATGGAGATAGAGAAGCTTCTGACTACTGTGCTCTCACAGCTTGCATTCACCAAGGCAGAGGACCCCTCTGAAACCCTGCAGCTGCTTTCCTCCCCCTGCTGTAGCAAACCTCTTTGTTAGTCTGGATTTAGCTTGCTCATTTTATGCCTCTGGCAAAATGGTGACACCTCTCTCTTCACAACCGGACATCAGGGGGGACTTCCAGTCACTGACAATTCATAGGCAGTGTCACCGTGTGTGGCACAGGAGCTGGAGATGAAGCCGTTGGTTTCCAGTTCTCCTCCCTCTTGTATCTTGCCACTGTGAAATAGGTTGCTCTCTTCCAGTTGCAATGACCTCTATTCCCTCCATCCTTCTATCGTTAAAAACATACCAGGCTTGGCATTCTGTTATTTAGTCTTCTGTCTCACTAAAAATACGATGAAACAAGCAGTGAAAGCTGGTACTGTGTTGTATATAAAGAAAAAGTGATACTTTATGAATTTTATGATGTAGAGCATCACTTCCAGTGGGTAGCTCTCAGTTCATCACGCTTGTTGCTATGCAGAATCTGGGGAAATGCTGGCTCTCACACGAATGAGTTTACAATGTACTTTATGTGTTATAAAGTCAAAAGCACAACTTGTTTCCAAGTGGAAATAAATACAAAGAAAACCTATTATGCAGAATGGAAGCTAGATGATTCCGATTTTCCCTTTTGCTCTGTTGGAGTTTGATTTCTTCTCCCAGGAGTGCTACTCTTAAGAGTTATAATCTAGTAGTACCCTATTTGTGGTTTTGGTGGCTAAGAGTCCTAAGGAACCTTTGTCTTTCTGGATAACTTTTTCCATTGAGTTCACAAGCCTAAAAAAGGGTCTTCTCAACTCAGTTGTACTCTTGAAACTGTGAGGAATTTAAACAAAGGGGTATATTCTGTTTCTGCCTTACTGTGATGGAACTCCTTTCACTTCCAAGGAGTTTTATCTGGATCTACATAAGTGTAAATCATACCAGAATTTGGCCACTAAAAATGCAGCTGATTTAGGCATTGGCTTAGCGTGGCTGGCATGAATGATCTCATTATATATTTAGAGATCCAGCCAGCTCTCTTCCAACTTAATTTCCTTTTAGATTTTTTTTATATCCCCTGGTGGTAATATGGGTTGAGATGATGGGTTACCTTACCTAGCAATGCAGGATACAGAGTGACAGAAAACATTGAAACAGTGGGAGAGTGTTGGCTAGCACGGATGGTAAAAGTGCCATCCACACCCTGTGAGTGCCTGATTCAGTGAAGACATTAGACATTTTCCAAACATGCAGTACAAATTAGAAAAAGGCCTTTTATGCCCTTGTTATTGCCAATGCTGTAGAGAAAGGAAATTAGCAGATTGAAACCAAGGGCCCTTCCCAAAACAAGCTCTTCCTTATCACAGGACAAGCCACACTTAGCCCTTGTTACAACCCAGCTCATTTTTGGCTTTCACGAGTGAGAATGAACTTATCTGTGATTTTTTTCATGTTTACTCAAGCTCTCAGCTTGATAGTGATGCACGACTAATACTTGGGTGGTGCCACATTCCAGGAGATTTGTAAAGTAAGTGAGACAGACCTTTATTTATATTAAGTTAGTTTTGGAGCTTTGCTTTCCACAACCATTGCTATAAAATCTGCAGGCAGCAACTTCAGCCCCATTTGGAACCCTTTGTGCTCTGCTGGCAATGCAGAGGGTCTCAGAAGTTGCCATCAGCAGCAAACTTTTTTTTTTTTTCTGGCTGCAAGTTGCCATTTGGCTGCATCCTTTTGTGGACAAAGGAAGATTTGCCCGTATATTCTGGGGCAGTTTCTGTAGGGAACATGGTGAGGAACGCTGGCCGTTCAGCATGGGTTAGGCAGCCCTTAGAAGCGTCCAGATCACACTGGGGATAGAGTCAGTATGGAACAACCTCTTGAACAAGAAAGTTGCAAGAAGTTTCTGCTCCTTTGCTACTGCGTGGGTCCTTTGAGTACTTGCTGGAAATAGCCAAGGAAGGAGCCTGCTATCTTCTGTTACTGCATATTTAAGTACTTCCAAGAAAATGTAATATGATTTTTCTATCTAATGACCATGGTTTAGTTTATTTTTTAGTTTTAAATGTAAGAAATCTAACTGGAAATGATGGTTTCTTTGGAAACATCAATCCTCGATGTCTTGTTTTTATAAATTCTTTTGTTACAGTATAATTACGAGAGCCTTGGAATTGCCAGGTGACCCTTCAGGAAGACTGGACCTTTACAAAGATATAAGTAAGGTGGTTTTATTCTGAAATAATGGACATGTTTTTTTTCTGAATTTCTTTGATTATTTTTGGAAGACAAGGTAATGGACATGTATTTTGCTTGGTGCTTACACAAAAAGCAAAAAAGAAGAGCAGCCTTGCTTTTATTAAGTATTTCCTTGTGGTAATGGTGCAAGATATTTTAATGTTTTTTTCAGTTGTTTCTTGGTATCTCCCCTAATGGATGGTTTTTCCACCTTCTAGGCGTGTTTGAGCAATGAAAACACGAACCAATAGGCTATTTTATTTTCATGAGATCTAAAAAGGATAGACAAAATAGTACACTCTCCACCAAGTGATCACACTGCCACTTACCACTTAGTCTTGTTGGTGAAGTCAGCACAGGAAAATCTTGTGGAAGAGGCCTTATTTCCCATTCACAAGATGGAACATGTATGCAAAGTAAATTCTCTTCACACGGCAGTCCTGGGATTGTCTGCTTGTTGACCAAGTAATCTTCCTTTGGCCTGTCCTATCACAGTGTTCCCAGTGGCACACTGGTCACAAATTCTTTAACACAGTGTTTCTACAGAGGGTAACCTCTGGTGTGCTCTCTGGCTGTCTTGGAGCACATCAACTGGTGTATCAAACGATCTGACCTCCAGAGACCTGCACTGTCTAGGGTTTCTCCCAGTCAGAGCGGATTACCTACCCTCTGTCATATTTGCACCATCGTATTAACCTCAGAGCACTCAGTCTTTCTATGCATATCTCAGGAAGTTGTTTTGTGTAGACTGCACCCATATGCATGACGTGGTTCTTCAAAAACTCTGTTGCAAGAACACATGGCTATTTCATTTTTAATGTAACACCTTCCTGACAAACATATCAGCATCACTTACCTTTTGGGTGAAAGGGAAAGACGGATGGACATGCAGAGAGTCCCATGGATTTGTGTCCGTAAGTACAAACACAGCATTTAGGCTCCATCACCCCAGAGCGTGAGGTGACAGTCATTGATATTTTGCTGTAGTGGGCCACGTCGTCTCTCCAGTACACAGTGATAATGCATGGTATCATATACAAAGATCAGCTTGGGGGGGGGATGACGACGGACGACTAGTTAGTATATAATTTTGCAAATTTCCATGAGAAGATGAATCACAACGGACTTGCTCATGACAAATTGCTGGGCTAGAGCTGTGGGAATCTGGCCAGATTACAGAGAGCAGTGCCAAACCACTTCTGGCCAAAACCAGATGTACTGCCACTGCAGAGCTTCTGGCAAAAAGAAAAAAAAAAGCCATGAGATTTTGCATCATGAAATTAGC
>VYZV01011515.1:56812-80569 GCA_013401275.1 Pandion haliaetus
GCTCTGCCTTTCAGTTGCATGGCTGGAAGAATGGACCACATGCCTCCTGGAGAAGCAGCATAAAATTGGATGGAATAATGCAAAGTGCGTGGGAGGGCAGGAGAGTATGTTTATTTGAAACAAGTGCATAGTAATTCTATATTAGTGAGGAGAGGTGTTTGCTCTAGTGAGGAGAGATGTTTGCTCTGGTCACTGGTCCTGTGGGAATGCTGAGTTCCCAATGATCCCTGTGAACATCCTACCTCTACATCTCCCTAAAGAACACCTGCAAATTCATTAGGCCAGATAAATAAAAGGAACTAAAGCACCTAGCAGTTAACTACTTGGCCTCCTGACTGGATACCTTAGCTCACTGTTAGGCATTTCACTGCTGTGGAGAGACTTCCAAACCCACTAATATGCTGAGTGCACTGCTACGCAACTCTAACCACCAGGGTATGCTGAGGATGGTAGCATGTCTAAATCTAGATCCTTATTCTCCTTTTCTAGAAATACCCACAAATTTGCTCTGGAGATGCACACTTTTCTTTCTACACATGCATGGAAGAGGAAGCACAACAACAATTTTTGCAACACTCGATTAATTACAGCTTAAGTTCAGGGAGTTGAAGACTTTAGTTGTACAGTGGCAGCAGTTTGTGATGGTTTGAACTTCCACTTCTCCAGTGGAAGGCATTTCTCTAACTTATTGCCTGCAGTATCAGGAAATGCTTTTCATTATATCTAGTGCTGTGTTTCAATGATATGTTTGGTGTGAGAAAGCTTAATGCTGCAGGCAGGGTGGGTTTCTGACATCCCTCTCCCCTTTGGGAGTGGGTATTACTGAAATAGAGACAACTAAATTCCACCTACGTCTATCTTAGGCAACATAGTAGGTACTCAGAATACCCTCTGAGTCTTAGAGTGTAGTAGATCTTCCCTAGTTCACAGACTCTGAGACAACTGGGTCCTGCTGACATCGTATAAGGACCATCATTTAGCAACTATCCATCCAGAAAACAACAGCAAAATATACAATCATGAGCCACATGGCAAGAAGAGTTTTATATCAGTGATGGGGACGCTACTACCCTCCCTTCAGCATATTTTAGCAGGGCTTGTGAGTGGATGTCTCTGACCAGTTCTTTCATAGGAAGCATCTGTACTGTTTATATAACTATGTGGTTAATGTGTCTTGTTTTTCACACTCATAAGTAAAATTTAATAATAGTATGCTGCAGCAGAGTGCACAGAAAATCTGATGAGTGAAGTTTCTTACCTGAGCAATTTTTAGCTTTTAAATTTTCTTTAAAATTTAGCTTTTCAGGGCTCTGACACATAAATGTTCCTCTCCTTTTCAAAGTGAGGGTGATATTATTACTTAGGAAAATTGGAAAGTGGGACAAAAAGCTATGCAACTGAAAAATGGGATTAATAGCATCTCTAGGAAAGCTCAATCTTTTCCTCTCTTTCTGTGTTGTGGTTAGACAAGAAGGCCAGCAGGCAGGTATATTTTCAGCAGGGAGGTATATTTTCAGCATAGTCTGTGATTCTCATATTAACAAACATGGGATCATTAAAATTAGAATGGTGAAAGAAATCAGTGTGGTACCCTTCACATTGACTGTGGAGCTGCTGCTTTCAAACCAAATACTCTGTCCTAATCAGCCACTTGATATACCAGAAGGCAGCCACAGTAACATTTACAGAACAGTCAGGCAACAGTACTGCTCTTAAAGCATCTGTGAACAAGGGTAAGAAGCCTCAGTACAGGTAAGAGCAAACAGCTGAATAAGGGAGAAAAAAAGGAAAATGAAAGAACACAGAAATAAGGATGTAGAAAGATCGTTTGGTGTAAATTTAGAGTAAGTTTCAGTGCAAATCACCAGGACTATAATGGAGGTTGACAAACCTTCTAAATTATGATCCAGAGTATTTAAGACACGATTTGTAATTCTTTCCATTAGTACCAAGGTGATACTAAAGTGATACTGCTCTGAAATGGAAGTTGGGTTGACTGGTAAATCTGGATATTTTTAAAAGGAATATTATTTAGCTGGAAACTTGGTAAAATATTTCTGCTTTTTAGTTGTGTGTTGTCAATCACAACTGAAACAGTCTACATTTTAAAAAATACGAACCAAAACTTATTTTAAATTATGCAAACACTAATTTTTTCATTTGATTTAATGTAACAAAAATTGATTTTGAATTTTTGGCAGAAGCACGGAAAAAATTACTTGAGTTTATAAACACATTTTCAAGAGTCTTATCTGACATTCACAAATATCAGTGGAAATTTAACTCTTTTGTAGGAAATTGTGTCACATTGTATTAATGTAATATTTTAAAATATGCCAAAGGCTGTTGGAGTGGATTTCAGGATTTTTTAGCAATTCTGGCAATCTCAACGAAATAAAATAAAATAAAATAAAATAAAATAAAATAAAATAAAGGATGGAACCATATCAGAGGCTGTTTTCAATAACAAAAACTTGTTGTCAGCTTGGTTCAGAAGACCATGTGGAAAAGCATGAGCAATACTTTTCAAGTGGTTACTGAGTTTGTAGTTTCAGTAAGTACTGAGGGTTCTGATTCAGGTCCAAACTTCATGATGCAGAATCAGCTTTGCCATAAATTCAAATATACCAAGGTCCAGTAAGGTTTAGTGCTAAATCCAAATACCAGAATGAAGACCCATCTTTAAGTTTGAGAAAGCTCCTAACATCTGCTTGACATCCCACAATGCTGTCACTAGAGAGTGACTTCATGAAATGCACTAATATAAAAGGTAAACTTAATGAGCTAATGTAAAATCAGTGTAATGGCAAGAGAATTGGGTGGGTTTTTACATGAAGGTTTAAATAATTCATTTTCTTCTTCCATTTTTGACATGTCAGCCCAGCTCAGGCAAAAGTGTGGGCTGAGAAGACAGCTATACTAGGTAGGCAGCCAATTAAAACAGACTTTCATAAAAGAGCAGGATTATTTTTCAGGACAGGCATCGTTATTTTGTGAGCACCAATATAACTTCCTAAATGTCTCACAGATGCAGTCTGAAAGAAATTTCATCCCCCTCCCAGTAAAAATATCCTAGCCACCTCAAAGAAGAGACCATCTGGAGGCTTACTCACTTTGGGAGATGCTGAGTTAATTGAGTGAAAGTCCAAATAACTCTTTAGGAAAGATATGCTGAGGAATAACAGTAGACTCTAGAGTGATTTAAAGTAATGTATCTCCAAATGACTTTGCTTCAGTATTGCTATTACTCAGTCAGTTATATTATCACCATACTTGGGAAGCCTAGTCATAGATCAGAGCTCATTTTGAAGGACTGCAAAAAGGAATTTGCTGAGTACTGTTATATGTATTTAGACTAAAAAGTCAGTCAAAGTCCGCTAATATTTCAATAATAAAATCAATGCAGTTAGTTACAATTTGCCCTGGCAACTCTGTTTTCAGACTAGTTTAAAGTAGCTTTCAGGTAGTTTAAGAAGTTTAAGCTTGTTCTCAGGTAGTTTAAGAAAATAATATTCACAAAGCTGCTGAAATGATCTCTGAATTAAGACATAACTGCTGTTAAAACCAGCCAAAAGTTTCCAATGAAACTTCTATATGCTTCTTTGAAATCCAAAGGGCAGTGGCTGAAGAATCAGAGTATTACAGACTTTTATCCACATGATTTTCATTAAGTTTAATAGAAGTCATACAGATCAACAAAATGTTTCTAACATTTTGAAGAAACATACATCAGGCCAACTATTGGTCAAGGCTGGGGCTAATAACTTTTAATCCCTTCATTAACGATGGAACAGGATGCACCCTCAGCAAGTTTGCAGATGGTACAAGACTGGGAGGAGTGGTTAATAGACCAGGCAGGTGTTCTGCCATCCAGAGGGACCTCACCAGGCTAGAGAAATGGGCCAATGGGACCCTAATGAACTTGAAGAAGAGGGAAGTGCCCAGTCCTGCACCTGGAAGGAACAACCCCAAGTACCAGCACAGACTTGGGGTTGACTGACTGGAAAGCGGCTTGGCAGAAAAAGGCTTGAGTGTCCTTATAGATAGCAAGCTGATCATGAGCCATCTACATGTCCTTGGAGCAAAGCAGGACCTGGGCTGCAATAGGCAGAGTGGTGCCAGCAGGTTGAGGGATGATTGCCAGCTTTTCAAAGCTGCCATTTGTCTGATATGTTTTGAGAATTTTTGTACTTCAAAGTGGTGATACTGTGTTGAGGGGGTGCTGAGAACTTTCAGTTGAGAAATCTCCAAGTATCATTTAGACAATTTACAGATCACTCCTCAGGCTGCTGTCTCCAGCATGGAATCTCATCAGTCCTGAGCATTATAGATCCCTTGTGGTTGCAATCTCTGTGCCAAGAACTGACAGTGTAGGAGATAGAGGACTGTCTTCAGAAGTCTTCTGAATGACTGCTAGTGCAGGATCTATAGCTTGAAATTTTCTTGTCCTTGGCTCCTTCTATTGCCACCTTGGCTTTTTATGTAGTATGAAAGGAATAAGTTTTGCCATGTCACCTACATACTGCTCTTTTCTAGCCCGAGACTTCTCTTTGCTCTTTGATTGTTTCTTTGCACAGCAATTCTTTCATTGGTTTTACCCTGGATAAGTTGAATTGATCCTGTCCTAGTGACCAGAGATTTTTACGTCTCAGACCTTAGCCTTATTCTTTACATCTATTTACTCTTTGACTATAGTGGAGCTGGGATTGTTAAAAATCAGGCAGATTGGGCCCTTTCCAATTCACGTGAAGTTCATACCAAAAAAATGGGATTTAGGAACGTAAATATTTTTGACAATTTATGTCTTATTGCTTCTGGGTGATATCCATAACTGGCTTAGGAAAACCATCTTAAAACTATACTGTGGTGCCAAATTGTATTTAAAAAAAAAAAAAATCAGTTTCATCATGAAGGTTGTAATAACCTAGCAGTTAGCATAAGAATGGGAATTAAGAGAGAAAAGTTCAGTTCTCTTTGCTGCCTGAAAATGCTGAAACCGAGGACAAGCATCAGTTCCTTATGGCTCCTGTGAGTGGGACTCTGCATTTTCTCGCGTTAAGGTTGCTGCAAAGAAAATCAAGAATATTTTCCCCAGTGAGAGAAGACTGACCCTGTAAAATGGATAGAGCAGTTAGAACTTCCAAATAGAGGAAGAGAGTGCAGAGTGGCTCTAGTAGCTGAAATCCCTCTATTACTACATTGTTTTCCATTGCAATCTGAATGCAAAGCCAATTTTGCTCTAGACTTTCAGGTCTTGCAGCCTTCCAGTCTTTGCAGGATTGAAAGAGTTCTTCTTAACTCATTTGGCCTGTTCAAACGGGGAAACTGCTCAACTCCAGACACATATGGCTCATAGTACCTTACACTTCTCCCTTCCCTGTTCTTCAGATAACTGGTTTGTCTTTTTTATCACTTGAATACTTTCAAACAAGAACTATGATATCTCGTGTGTCCTGTACACTGCCACACAGTGCACAGAACATATGTACACTGCCTGCACATAGTCAGCATGGTGGGAAACAAACAGAATTAACTATACAACTCAGAGAAAATCAAAGCACAACCTACCTGAGGTCCACAGGTGCACCCTCCTTTCCCCCAGCCTGGCTTCCTCCATGAACTGGAAAGTGCTGCTGTGTCCATGTGTTCTGCTGAATGGATGCAGTCCTCGTCTGTTGTCCAGACTGAAGGACCATTTGGATCACAATAAACACTCCTTCCAAAGAAAACCTGGGTGCACAGGTGGGAGGTTACACAGCAAGGTCTTATTCTGACCTGAAGACCAGAAACAAAGAAATACTATCCTTCCAACTAAACTCAAAATTGTATTTTAGTGATAGCTTAGTGAAGCCGAAGAGCTGTGACATGTTTCAAGATGTCTTTTCAGGGGCTTTGAATAGCTGCAATTTAAAGGACAGGTACTTTTCTTCTTTGGGCTCACACAGAATTTGTAAAACCCATTACACTGGCCAATCATTTAAAGAATGGGGAGGAAAGAAGAAGAAAGGAAGCCATGGAAAATAATGAGCAAAGCCAAATGGTAGAGCAAGAAGAGCTAGAAATGGTAAGAGATATAGGGACTTAGAAGAAGCAGGTTGGAATGAGGGAATGAGAGCAGTGAGAGTGAAAACACATCAGAGAGGGAAAATGATACACAGATGAGCAGGCAAGAATGGAGGAAGGAGGAAATGGGAAGGAGATTCTTGCAGAGAAGAAGAAAGGCCAGAAGAAGTAGGAGATGGAAAGGGACAGAGAGGGATAGTAGGGGAGCCGGGACATCAGAGGAGAAGAGGAAAATGGAGGAGGAAGGTGATCAAAGGGAAAGAAAGAAGAAATGTATGCTGGAACCAGAACAGAGAAATGAGAGAATCTTGAAGCAGGAGGTTTTATGGAGAAAAAAAGAGGCAATCGCAGGAAAAGCAGGGGTGTAAAATGAGAAAATGAGCAATGGAAGCATGAAGAGAGGAAGAAGAATAAAGGTATCATGAAGTAGGGCCTCTACATCAAGTGATGGACTTCTAAATGTCAGAATTAAGGTAGATGAACCTCACCTTAATATGTGAAATGAACTTTTTTTTGAAAGTTTAGGGGTTATAGCAGAAATATAAGTATTTTGTAGAAAATACAAAATGTCATGACTTTTACAAATGCTGGGCTGTGTTACATGTTGTCTTGTAAAAAAAGCCAATGTAGAACAAATTACATTGAGCTGTTGTGTAGAAATTAGAAAAAGAAAACAGAACCTGATATTTTATGACACAGGCAGGAAAGAACAGTCTTATGTATGCTATGACTTACAAATCTGTGGAAGCTATTGTGACCAGTGTCCAGCCCTCACTTGATACATTACTCAGTGTAAAGGGTGATGTCACAGAAGGATTAGGTCTAATCCTGTACAAGAAAGCCTTGTGATGACTCAACAAGGAGCAGAAAAGAGGGAGCTAAATCAGCTTAAAGTCAGGCTTTATGGGTTTAGATGGAATCAGCATTTTGCATGTGTGGTCATGCTTTGCACATAACAACGTGCTCGGTTCCCGGTGACACTCTGTCTACAACTTTCCTATTCCCGTCTCCCATTTTGGCACGGTGCTGGTCCAGTCTCTGGTTGCCACTAACACAAAATAGGAGGCCATGCTCCAGGATCAATACGAGGAAAATTTTAATTAACAGCAGAGCTCTTTGCACCACATAAGTCTCACAGTGCATTGACCAGTGCAAATAGCCAATAGATAGATCAGGCCAGGCCTTCAGTTGTCATGTAGTAAAAAACGTGTCTGCTAGATAAACCAGCTTTAATTCTCAAGTTCGGTTGGTAGCCTTTGAATCTTCTGTCTAGCAAAGCGCAAGCATAGTTTTAAGTGACCAAATTTGCTCACCTGCTAAATAGTTGGCATGAATCACCCACTGGTTCCTCCGACCCCAGACTTCTGCTCAGCCCAGCTGAATGGCAGCAAGAGACAGCCAACAGGTCTTTCTGGAGAGGATGGGTCTGCAGTTTGTGTAGAAGCTATCGATGATCCATGGAACATCTTTGCAACAAGCCCTTTAGTCAGGGAATCAGCTAGGCAGGAAGGTTCTCAGGGCACCACTGGGTCAGCATTACCTGAATCAGAAGCAGGTGAGTGATTTGAATGTTACCTGAAGTGGTCACTGCAAAGCGGGCCTATTCTCGTGACTAGTACTGAAGAAATCTTCCTTGTATTGAAATGAAAGCAAACCATTCACAGAGATTTATAGAACATTTAATTTAACTTCTATTGGAAAAGCACTAGAATCCTGTTTGGGGAGGTAACAAATGGAAAATTACTTTGCAGCTCATCACAGCTCTAATAGATATTTCCTTATTTATTTATTTTGGAAAGTATTACAGAAGTGAGTGATATTTGTTGCAGAGATTATTTAGTTTCTGTTTCATGGAGGTACCACTTAAAAGTTTTCTTAGGTTTTAAGGAGATTAAGAAATGGAGACTCCAGTGATATATCCCAGTGTAATGTTTCTTTACTCACACCATTGTTTTTAGTTTCAAAATCAATTACCTCATTGAAAGGTGCCATTTAGGCAAAACAGATTTTTAAAAGACAGATTTATTTCAGAAGTTTGCTAGTCAATGTGGGGGCTGCTATAAAAGCTCTGTTTTGCAACTGCCAGTTTAAAACTTTAAACAGGAGGGCCAAATCTGCCCCAGGTGTAAGTCCCCTAACATGGATGTAACAGTTGGAATGAATTTGGTCCACTATTTTCAGTGTTAGTTATTAAACTTTTAAATTACTATTGCAAGGCTTGGAAGTGTAAGAAAAGAGTACAGGAAAGAGATTCTAGCACATGGAATAAAAATGAGAAAAATAACAATTTTTTCCCACTTAGGAAGTATGCAATTACATGATATTTCACAGTTAAAATATTGTGCAAACTGGAAGAAACGTAGATACAGAAATCAATGACAATGGTTATCTGACAGCTCTTTGTCACCCTTTGCGTAACAGCTTTGACATCCCAGTTACTTCCCAGTGGACACTTGTCAATCCAACTGTCAAAACCACTTCCCAGCTGGACTAGTTTTGCATAGAGAGGCTACAGGTCTCAGCCTGAGGAGATGAGGGAATCCCAGCACCCTGGGCACGTGGAGAGGAAGTTGCACTGTCCTTGTGTGCTCTCCTTACAGAGGATAATAGATGAAGTCAGTCATCCTCATTATGGAAAGCATTCTGGCAGGAGGGGGTTCTCATTTCTCTCTTCTTTACCCAGGTGCAGAGTTTTTTCTTGCCTCACCATGTGTTTCTGGCTTTTGAGAGGAGACAGCATGAATATTAATCAGGAATTGGTAAATGCTGTGACAGCATCTCATAATCCCTCTGATAAAGCCTTCTTAGGTTATTGAACCACTGCCCAAGTATGGAGGACAAAAGGAGAAAAACACTTCAACATCATGTGTTTCCTAGAATGATCTGGAAGAGATTTTGGAGCAATGACAATAAAAAAAAAAATTAAGAAAAATCAAACCAAGGGCAGATCCGCAAAAGGACTTGGGGTTGATCCAATAAAGAGTTGAGGAAGTTCTGGAGAAACTTGGGTGTAGCTGAGTGTAAATATGATCCCCAAATCCCCAGCTCAGCTGCAGCTAACCCAATATAGATACCTAAATTCACCAGTGGCCTCTTTGATGTTAAACGTTACTATTATGAGAATTCAGTTCTGTGCAGCCCATCTCAGATTGCCCTAGTATGATAAGCTCAGCAGCTGATTCAACACTTGATCAGGTTTCAGAAACAGGAATTTTCCGTTAAGTCTCTCTTTAACTTGTGAAGTATTCTCAGAACATTCCTAGATTCTCAGAACATTCCTAGCAAACATGGAGAACAGTGTGCTGCTTGAAAAACAGTTATGTGTATTTTTTTTAAGAAACCAGAAAGGAATTTTTTAATTTCTTCATAATATGATAAGATAGCATTTCTAATACTTGCAAAAATTGTGACATTTGGTCTCTAGGCCTTCCTTGGCTAAATTGAGAAAGTTCAAAGTGAAGTCTTTCATTTTTCAGTTGAACATCGGAACTCTTCAAATGCAGGTTGTTCTGTAGCTCTTATCACATCTTCTTGAGTTGAAGCTGGAGTATGTCACAGGAAAAAAAAAGAAAGACTAACAAAATAAAAAAGAGGGCACAATAGCAGGATTAGTCCTGAACATTAGGGGCTATGAAATAAGTATCATAGTGACGAGAAAGATTTCTTGATTCTGGTTACCATTTTCAGTAATGTTTGTTTGCTTTATCCAGCAACTACTTAATACCAAAACAGGAGAATAAATGGGTTTGAATTCCCACTGGCTGAAGAGGGAAATGAAACTTGATGCTCATACTTATTGGATAAATGCTTTTGTGTTGGGTTTGTGTGACAAGGTTTTGGTAATGGGGGCCTGCAAGGGTGGCTTCTGTGAGAAGCTGCTAGAAACTTCCTCTGTGTCCGATGGAGCTAATGCCAGCTAGTTCCAAGATGGACCTGCCGCTGGCCAAGGCCAAGCCCATCAGCAATGGTGGTAGTGCCTCTGGGATAACAGATTTAAGAAGGAGGAAAAAGTTGCTTCACAACAGCAACTGCAGCTGGGAGAGAGGAGTGAGAATATGTGAGAGAAACAACCATGCAGACACCAAGGTCAGTGAAGAAGGAGGAGGAGGAGGCGCTCCAGGCACCGGAGCAGTGAGTCCCCTGCAGCCTGTGGTGAAGACCATGGTGAGACAGGCTTGGTGGGCATCTGGCATCCAGCCAGGGTCAACCCACCACAACCTTAAAATCCAGGGCTGGACATTCCAAAGTTTTGTTCCTGGTGGGCCATTCAGTAGGTTGTGGAAAGTGGGATACAACAAAATCCATCAACAATAAAGTGCCTTCATAGCCATTAGCACAATATAATGTGCTATATCTCACAAAAGCAAAATTGTAAGTAGGAGAATTTGTGTTTTAGAATTACTTTACTACTTAGCATGTGAGACAATTTGGGTACAAAAGCTTTTGCCCTGGGGTTGACTGAGTAAAAGCAATTAAAATGTATATGTCTATTTTTTCTTCCATTAGCCTCACCAGTAAATTGCTATGCTTGCCCATGGCACAAGACTGGGATCATGGTTCAGCTGGTGCCAGATTGAGCTGTTCCAGAAACACATCACAGGAAAGACCAAAGGGTCAGGATTATTTTCCAATGCCTCTGTTTCAGGAGGTCTCCTTCCACTCCCAAAAACTCTCTGATCACCTGCCATTTCATACAGTCTGTCTCTTATTTCACTTTTGCCTTAACATTCATTGCTAGATCTCTCAGGTCAAAATGCTTAGATGTTCTGAGCTCTTCTTTCTGATATCCTGCATCGCAGTCATCCCCATGGTGCCCCCAGCTTTGCCTGATCCATGCAGCTTCTTGCTCTCCTAGTTGTAGTGAGCATCCTTGGGGTCCTGGAGAGAGGGAACTGCCTACCTCTGTCGTACCCAGCTCACCTGGAGGTTAGGGCTGTAGAACATACCACAAAAGGATAAGCCCACTCCTTTTGGCAATTCTGGAAAAGACTTTTCAAGTGGTTTCACACTTTAATGCAAAGCAGTAAGTGTAACCATGTAGGTATGCATTTTACATGGTGTTCTCATGCCCACTGGATCGCTCTTCTCAAGAGGGATAGAGAATATGCCCTTTACGAAACCTGATCATGCTTATAAATTAGATTGACTTTGAATTGCTCAGTCTATGTCAGCTCTAGGGATGCACAAAACTACAGTTTCAGTTGTCCATGGAAAATGGGTTAAAAAAGAAGCAGCTATATGAGACATTAAAGGTACACTTCATTCTTGGACTGAAGTACGTCTATGAACTTCTATTTCTGATCTAGTTCCAGTTCCCAGCCAGAAGTCATTGGTTCTAGAGTTATAATGCGACTGAAAACTTCTTAGATTCAGTTTTGTTTGATATTAGTAAGACAGGAGTTTTGGAATTGCCATGCATTTCTTTCCAATTTTACTTTTCTTTCCTTGGTCAGTAGAATTTAATGAAGATATAACCAAAAGCAGAATTTTAACTGCCCTGTAATTATTTTGACATAACAGCAACAAACTTTACTTTGTTATATGATTCCATGTATAATTAAAATGTAATTACTCTCATGTAAATCAGAAATAAGTATATTTTAATTGTAATTTGTTTTGTGATTTTAAAATTAATTTGTTGGTGCTTAGGTATATACTTAAACACTAATTCTGAATATTTCAGAACTAAATAGGAATAGATATGTAATTAAACAGTATATGGAAAAGTGTACAGGTATTTTTACGCTCATGTAACTGTGTAATGACAAAAATGTATAGCATTTACTAATTACATTCTATATTTCTTAAAGAATAATTAGTGACATTTTCTACTTTGTAAAGTATTTATTTTCATCCTTTTGTTTTCCGTGTCCTCGTATCTATTCTTGATGCCAATTTTGTGTTTGGGAATTTTTTTTATGTAAAGAAAGTGAATTGAATGAACTTTCAGGTTATTATTTAAAAAAATAGTAATAAAATAACAATAAAAGTTAAGCTTTTATGTACAACACCTTCAGCTAGACTATACATATCTTCCTCTACTCTCAGAGTCCTACATAGTTTGATTTCTCATGAGTGAATTCTGTGTCCGGGATCTCCAGATAGTTTCTCTGAGGATGACCTAAAGAAGGGGAGGGCTCAGCTGGAGGTTGATGAGAGGTTGATGAGAAGGTGGTACTGACTTGTGGCAGTCAACAGGAGGGTAATAAATGGGTTATGAATGAACAGCACTGTTCAGGAGATGGGAACCATGACGGGAACTGTGAGTTGAGGGTGTGGAGCGCAGGGGCTGCAGGAGAGGAAATGGGAATTGGGAATAGAGGGGGAGCTTAAAGTCTGGGGAAATACTTGATGAAGGGTTTGGAGAAGAATGGTCACAGATGGGAAAGGAGGGCTGGGGTTCAAAAAAGATTAGGAAGGCCTTATATCTCTAGTTTGGATGTTTGGGGATTGTAGGGACTGGCTCTGGAGGAACAGGGAGATTGGGTTAGTGAAAGGTATGGGAAAATAATTGTCAGAGATTAAGTAAATCTAAGCAAGGAGAGCCGGGGAGGAAGATGAGTGGCTTTGGTGTGGGAGGAAGGTGCTTTGGAACAGCAGAGACCTTGGGGAAGGACAACGTGGGAGGGGACCCTCAACACAGAAGGTGTTTGGAGGACTTTTTAGGCAGGAAGGACTGGGGGATTTGAGACAGGGGACTGAAGGGACTGAGGACAGTAGAGTGTGAGGGGGACATTAGGGTTACCAGTCTGGGGAGTATTTTTACTTGGGGCCTACCAAATATTTTTATCTGGGCCCTGATGTTAGAGCAGAGGCACACACAAAGAGAGCGGCCTCCCTGTCCCCCGTGCAAAGAACAGCCCTTCTCTTATCCTCTGTTCATAGCAATTACAATAGCCTTGTTTGGACTAAATAACCCAGAGAATATCCCTAAAGTAATGAATGACATGAATTCTGAATGATCTGGGGAATTATTGTGCCATATGAAAATTCTCTATATCACTATCAATTTGAGAGACTGAAACTTAGTGTTTCTGAACTTGTTTCACACTGCAAGTATGCCTAATAAATCCCAAGTTTAAAATCAGACACTCTTCCACACAATGACATACATCACTTTCATCTTAGCTGTTTCCTTAAATATCTCTGCTCTATAGGAAATTGGTCCTAAATCCTTCTGTCAGATCCCAGATACTTCAGTAGATGGCCAGATAATCCTACTCTCCATATGCTATAAGCACTGAATTTGCGTAAGTTCATGTCAGCACACATTAGTGTTCTACTTTAGCTTTAGTCTGCTTTTCTTTTTGGATAGGGCAACACTGAGCTCACTTGAAATCCTGTCCATAATGCACAGTTATTGACAAACCACTTGATACAGAAGTCACAGCACATATTTGTGTTGGCTGATAATCCTTTGTCAATGATGGATGAAGATCAGGTGTCGCTTCTGATTCTTTTGGATGTGTCAGCTGCCTCCAGTACTGTTGACCATGAACTGACCTGCACTCTGGCAGTCTGGAAGCAAGGACAAATGGGATGAGTTGTGGAGCTCAGAGTTATGTGCAGCTTTGAACCCTGAAGCATGTTGGCAGTGGATTGAGGCAGGGATGTCTTCTATATTAAAAAAGCCAGCTGATTCTTCATTTCACAGCATTTTTATTAATATGTTTGCCTATTAACATTTTGATAATGCAGCTTTAGCACTTACCTACATCTCTGCTTGCTTGTCTCATAAATTTAAAAAAAAAGTTGTAAGCTTATACAAAACATTTTCTACAAATATTTCCCCCCACAATCTTTTGCCTTTAGCTCATACTTCCTTCAACTGCCTCAAAATATAGATGAAAAAAAGCTGTACTCCATATAGCATACTCAGAGATGCCACCCACCTCCCCCCTCAACAAGCAGCCAAACAAGCTAGTCTCTGTTGGACCTGTGGGTATGGGAGGGTTTTATAATCAAAGGTGGAGGCAATTCTGCTAGATAGCTCCTCTTGTCCTTGTTGGCTCCATTGCCAATATCTCTGCTGTTCTCAGCTGTGAGATGTTGCAGCACACTAATTTCTTCCATTCAGTCAGAATTTAGGTTATACACAGCTCTAGGGGTCTCTTTCATACTATATATTCCAGTTCAAATGACAGAGGAGGAAAGAAGGGAAGCCTATACTTTTCTGCCTCCACTTCTCTGTTCTGTGTGGGGCAGCAGAGACATAACCTCTAGTTGCCTCTAAGTTGCAGACCCAAAATCAAAAGTCTGAAGTTCACCTGGAAACAGTTGCCAACCCCTCAGACACAGGTTCAAGCACTGCCTGTGTGTGCAGCTCTTCTCAGGAAGTCTGCATGAACCATCAGATGGAGCCACTGGGTGATCCCAGCATATAGGGACACCTATAGAATTTTGCATCCCAAGGTGAGAATGGCATGGATGGCACCGATGGCACAGTCTGAAGGGAGCCAACTTCTTGATCCAATTCCTATGGCAAAGCATGTTATGCCACGTCAGCTCAAACATGGGAGGAGTCCACATTTAAACTACTACTCAGGTGCAAACACGAGACAGATACAAGCTTCTCTGCCTTGTATTTACTGGTGTCCTAGATACAGTTAGTCAGAGAGGTAAGTAATTAGGTGGAGAGACAATTCAATGATTAATAGCAAGTGCTAATCAGTGCAACACAAGCATCTTGGGTAAGCACTGTGAGAACAGGAAGTTTCACCTTTTACAAAGGGGTGCAGTAGAGGGATTTTCTTTTTCTTTTAAAGATTCAGTTACATGTCAGCATAGCTCTATGGTTAGACATGGCCTATGAAATCCTACATTAGTAAGACACAGTTAAATCCATGTCCTCTACCAAGAGAAATAAGACATTCCCTCACGACTTGCATACATTATATTAATTTCTCCAGTTCTTTGCTGAAGAGGCAAAAAAGAGCAAATAATAAAGTGGTTGATTACACAATCCTGACATTTGTCCACTTGCTGTTGCTTTTTTTGGCCCCTCTTTAGCCAAGAAAGACATGAGCGTCAGGAAGCAGACGGATTTCCCTGAGGGACCTGAACTAGTGCCGTGCCACAGCCAACAGCTTCAGCCACTTGGAAAAAGTGCTATGTTGTGTCTTCCAAAAACCGTTCCCAGGGCTTCATAATATTTGACGATTAGACCAGGGTTGTTTACTGTAGGGTGGCAGCTACACTCAGTACAAACTTGTCACTTTATTATGCACTGGCTTAATCTGTTTGTGCAACGCTTTGCATGTGGTGATAAAGTCAGTAAAACATTGGCTGTGGTATAGTGCTATTTACTAAACTACTAATGTCTCTATTTTGCTCTTTTCAGAGTACCGAGGATAGATGGATTACAACTGCCTTGTATTTTTAAAAGAAAGAAAATTGCCATGTGTAATCAATTACTGTGATACTGATCTATTATCTGGCCTCAACTCTGTCCCATAATCTTATAATACTCCACCCCAGCCTTTGTTCATCACCATCCCAGGCCTTCTTCTCCCTCAGCTGTTAGTCAGCACCTCAATGGTTTTCCTCTAAAACATCTACTGAAGGTGCCAGAGGCAGGTGCAGGAGACAGGAATAGCTGCTCATGATTGTTTTAACATCAATGTCATGTTTTGCAGTTGTAAAGTATTTCCAAAGTTTGTTTTCCCTAGTGAAATGAAAACGACAAGAAGAGCAAATCTATTTGTGTTCTCATAAACTAGTATTCAACTATTTTTAAACCTAACTTTTACTTATAGTTTTCATTGTATGGCTTTAGCTGACTGGGTTCTTTTGCTTTAGTTTTGTTTTTCATTATTCTATAATCTTCTGCAGCTTGAGACAACAGGGATTGAGTTTCATTTATGTGGAAAAGTTATACAAGGAACATTACCACAGCAACTAAGATTCTGATTTATAAGACAAAACATAGCTCCCCCCTCTATTCAGACAGGATTTACAGGTATTTTGCTAACCATACATCCACTGTTCCTTTACGTTCCAAATGAAGTGCTGCCTATATTATAAATAGCATTGTCACCTTGACTGGTGCAAATTCACCCAGCTGTTTTATGTCAGTTGAAGGGTTGGCTTTTCAATTTCAGAGTTTCCTGTTCTAATCTTCCTTTGCCCTGAGCCAAAGCACTGCCCTAGAAGTGATTACATTAAATTTAGTATTTGCTGAAAAACCCTCAATATGGCTGAGTCAGTATAATTGTCCCTTTGATTTTCTTCTCTCAGTAACATCTAGGTAGCACACTTTCCCTGAGAAAGGATTTTGTCCATAAGGGTATAAGGATCTTGTGTTCAGATGAGTTTTTATCACTTGGCTGGGTTTTTTATGTCTGAAGTATGGTACTCCATGTTACTACACAGCCAGGCAAGAAAAAAATCCCCTCCAAAACACAAACATAAGCCTAGGACAACAGGTTAAATCCATGCTCAGCTTCAGATTTTCTGTCATGCAGGTCAGTCCACACAGTCTCTATCTTAGCTCCTGAACTGCAAAACAGTGATAATAGTCCCCACCTGTGTAGACCATTTTCAGGCTATGAAATGTTCAAATACATTGGCAAGGGTAGGAGCAATAACAGCTCTCGTGCTGGGAGCTTGTGTGGATACCACTATCACAGCAGAAGAATTAGCCCACACTGTGTCTTGATTAAGCTGTGCGCAAACCCAGGAGGTGTTGGATGGTTTGGCTGGTGTTTCTTGTTTAAGCAGTTGCTGCCATATCCTCCAGGCAATAGGTGGTGAGCAAGCTGGTGTAACATTAGCAGTAATACGTCCTGAAGCTTGAAACCCCGAGAACTTAAAAAATCCTCTTGTCTCAGAAGCACCAAACAAGTTCTCAAATAAAGACTACATTCTGGCCTCACTTACGTACAAAAAGCCTAATTCTAGCCATTAAAGTCACAAAGACCCTGCCTTTTTCACTGGAATGTGAAATTCTAAGAGTTTACTGGAATGAACCTCTCAACTCCAAAACTTTCTTCTGGTTTGAGGCACTTCCCATTAAAAAAGTAAGAAGAAAGGTCACATAAGGAAACTCCTCTTTAAAGGTTGGAAAAAAAAATATGCCCCAGTGGCAAATGAGTTGCACATACTGCATTTGCAATATAAGCAGAACTCAGCTGATAGCAAAGACATGTTATAAATCCAGTTAGTTTGTGAGACTGCACCAGCTGAGAGTGTGCAGGATTGCTAGGAGCAGGCAAGAGGGGCTTGGGGGTGAAGGGTCCCTGCCCTTGAATCACAGAGAATTGCATTTTCTACATCTATGGGAAAAAGAGAGAATGTGCCATCCAGGATCTCCCTTACCATCATAAAAGCACCTGTTCCAGCTTGATTAATGATAGGCTGTATCTTATGAGTATCCTATATAAATACATGCATGAACCTCATCAAGGTCAGGCTTATCTCATGTGCAGCACGGTGAACATAGGCTTAGCAAATGTGAAGTGAGAGCCAAGCATCTACAGACCTGCAGTGTACACAGGTCAGGGTGCTGTGTCAGCCTGGCCTTGATCTTACTGCCCACCTGCCTTTGTGCTGATGCCAAGTAATGATGGAAAACTGATTCCTGGAACAAGAGCCCTGGGTCTTCTATCATGTGGACAATGAGTTTTCCGACTGTTGTGTGAGGGTGCCTATCTGTAGTCTGAGCCATAGGTATTTTACGAACACACAGACTTCACAGTGCACTGGCTTGCTGATGGCCAGGGTAATTGTAAATAGAGGGTGGACCTTTCTTCTGAACACATGAACATAGAGAACACCTTGTTGAGAGTAAAGCTGTTTAAAAGGGATTAAGACTGGTTTTTTTCACTTTTTTATGGCTGTTTGAACTTTTACAATCCCTGCTGGGTCTTCCTGTGCAAGAGAAATCTTATAACTGAAACAACGTAGAAACAGCAATACAGAACCTAATAAATTCAATCAAAGGTATGCTTTGGTTTCATTAGCTACAGAGAATGACTGTAAGAAAAGAAAGGACTAAAGTTACCATCAAGGCTAAGAATATAATTATATAATACAAAAAGTTTTTGTTTGCTTATTCATTAGTTGTTAACCAGCACATCTGTAATCCTCTGCTTGCTCATAATTTAGACCACAGTCATGTGAATTCACTTTAAAAACACTGCACTTTGGTTAAAGAACATCCTAATGTCCAACAACGTGATATTTCCAGGAACAGATGAGTGTCTGTGTTAATTCACCATTCTCAGTCCACCTGGAATAGGCCAGGCACTGATTAAACACACACCGAGGACTAATCAATAAAGAGCCATAACTTTGATCTAGTTGGTGCTGTTTCTGATTACATAAAGCAATGGTCTTAATGAAACGTGGTTTTCTTACCTTTTCAGTGTAAAATCCTGTGTTTCAAATTGTTGCTTACTAAAAACATTATGAAATAGCAACAAGAAGTTACTCTTGTTTACTCTCTTCAAACAGTGCAATAGCAGCTTGCTTGTGCTCTTCTTAGCTGGTTTAAGGTTTTGTTTAGAGATTTTTACATGTGACCCAGAAGTCATGCTTTGATCTTTGTCAATAGCAAATGGCACGATTTCCTAAAGATACAGTTTACATCTATTTTGTAATGTTAAACAGGGCAAGTCGGTGCCCCGATGTCACAAGGTATGATTGCTGAATTCTCTAGGGATGAGTCCTGGCTTTAGCTGATGTAAGAGGAAGCAAAGCAGGACCAGCACCGGGCATCTGTGTGCTGCCAGTCTGCTTTGACCCAGCCTCATAGATCTGTATTTTATTTTCTTGCAGTGCAGTCAAACATACTCGTTCATTAGCTCTGAACACCCACTGATTTCAGCTAAATGGTTTTTAGAAATTGCAAGTGACCGCCCCCCTCCTGTGCACCATAGCTCTAAGTGCTCCCTCATTGACAAGTATTTCATTTACCTCTTCATAGTCCTTTGAAAATACCAGTTGAAACAAATGAATCCTTCACTGGCTTTAAGCTATCTGCGGTAAAGGATGGTAAGGTGTCCCAGAGTCTCCCGGACAATGTCTGCCGTAGCAAGCTGAAATGTCACTGAATTTGAGGATGGAAGCGGAAATTCACCCTTCCTTGCCAGGACTAATTTTAGCTTGTGTTAACAGACTTTATACCCTTGCTAATCCTTTCCTTCTGGTGTTCTTGCAGTTTGGGATGGGCCAAACTGCTCTCCATTAAAAATGAAAATGATAAAGCTACTGTCAATGCCTTTCTGTACTTCTTACTGCCCTCCTCTCCCTCCCAGCACATGCTGTAGATGTGAACAGATTCTGCAGACCGTTTCAGCTATGTGAGTTGGCGTACGAGGTATGGCTGTACCAAGCTTTCTTGTACCCTCCAGATCTAGTCTCTGGCTCACCTAGATCAGATTCCTGGCTGGAGCATACCAGAACTACTTGTTGGCTTGTGTGTCCACCAAAGAAAAATCAGCTATGGGTAGGGACGGGGGGAGAAAGGGACAGGAAGAAGTTGATTCTGGTTCCTGCTTTAACGACTGCCAATAAGTTTTTCCTGGTGACTCTCACCTGTAAAATGACGCCAGAGGAGTTCTCAGAAAACTTAGAGAAGGTGTTTTCTCCTCGAGTCTCTCTCAGCTGGTAGGTAACCTAACTGTAGCAAGAAGGGCATGGAACAGTTTAGCAGAGAGATCTCTAAACTGTGCTTACAGGTACTACAGGCACATCTTGCTATCTGTGGAGGATATGCTCCTGAAAGCTGTAATGGTTAGCGAGTCATGAAAGGCACACAAGTTAAATACACAGGGGCAGGGTATGCTATGGGGAGGATAGAGAGGCAGAAGAAAGATCCTTAGGATGATCAATCAGCTAGAAGAGAGCAGAGTTTCTGGCAGCTGAGGATGTCCATTAAAATGCCAATTTGCATTTTAAAACACTGCTCAAGATATGAACTACATACTGGCCTGAGATTTTGATTGGTACCTCACTTTACAAGGAGAGACTGAATCTTGTGGTGCCCTGTGCCTCTTTCAGTCCTTCTTGGAGTGGGCCACCACTCTGGAAATGTTTATCAATTCACAAAAGATTGAATGCTTGACACAAATCTTCCTGTGCCCATGTTCTTGGTGCCTTTTTATGAGTTGTTATATTTTCATCCTAGTCATCATCAATTATCTTCCCATCAAGGCCAGTTAAATCAATCAAAGCTGAAGGACAGAAAAGTGGGATAATGGCAACAGTTAGCAGAGCAGAGTGGTTATTAAATGCTAAATGCTTTATGGCAAAACTAAAAAATGGTGGGTAAGGTAGCAACAGATTTTTGGTACACAAAAACACAGTAACTGTTTTATAGGATAATAACAGGGTGTTACTGGGTTATTACAGAACTTGGGCAACTGTTTGGTCCCCAGACCAAAACACTTCTGGGCATCCACAGGAACAACTTCTGGGCATACGTCCATGGGAACCTTGTGTTCTGATTTGAATGTCATAATTGATTTTAGTTTTTTCTGGGGTTGTCTGGTACTTGTGAGTAAGCCTTGCAAAACTTAATCATTGGCAATCAGTCAAAATGGAGTTGGGATCTCAGACCTTCCTCAGCAAGGGTGAATCTTATACGTACCCCTTTCTCATTAGTAATTTAACAATCTTCTTTGGTATCCCTTAAGTTTTCCTCTTATGTTTTCATTAACAGGATCTAGTTCATTTCATAATCATCAATGTTGGTTAAACCAGGCCCCCAAAACTACTAGGAACTTAAAGATGCACTTACATTCAAAAAAAAGCTAGGAAATTCTGTTTTCTTAAATTAGTCTAAATAATACAAAAGCACAGGGGTATCTTACCCAGAAAAAAGAAAAAAAAAAAGAAGAAAATATACTATATTTTCATTGGAGCTCTGGTCAGCAAATAAAGATAAAATTGACATATTTATTTATACAGAGCTGATCATATTATATCAAAATGCTTACAAAGTTAGATGTAATAAAAGTGTCCCAGGTTGCCGTGTTTTTATATTGAAAAAATAATTTTATGGTGAAATCAGGCAAAAAACCTGTGAAGTACTGAGAAGAGTTCAGTAAGGTGACAAGTGCATCCTTCAATTATAGCATTTCTAAAGAATGACAGTCAATACATTGGGCCTGAGGTATCAACAGTGTTGAAAAAATAAAAATAAACAACATATTTGTAACAGAAAATGTACTGTAACACAATCTCTTTCCCAAGAACGTAATCAGTAGTTTTGCAATTATGAAAACTCCTATTTTCACTCTTATTTTGTGTAGTCTTTTATCAAAATTTACATACTTTTCTTTTTAATTTGTGTGTCAGTCACCACTTTTACTGCTGAGAGCTCTATTTATCCCCAAGTTAATCCAACAGGTATCTGCATATGAAGATGGGAGACATTTTAATTCTGATAAGTTTAACAAGCTTCTGTCTTTGAATAATTTTCCTCACAAATATATGCTGGGAAATGAACCTCCATGAAATACAGGAAAATAATCTCAGTGCCTTTTGTAATGTGGACAACACATTTAGCATGTTGTATCCAAAAAAAGTCCCCATGGTAAATGATGATTTACTTGTTTATAAGTCACTGCTTGAAGTATACTATTGGATACAGGAGCACAAAAGAAAGAAGAATACAAAAGGGAAGCTGTTAATATCTTTTAATGACTGTGTTTCAAAGAGTTGTTGTACTTCATTTTTTGCTTGTTGAGCTTCTAAATATCAGATGTAAATACTTATTCTTCATGGTAGATTTTGGTTATATCATACTGATGGTTGCATGCTTTTATAGCCCAGCACTTCGGACAACATAAAAAATATATGAGCCTTTTAAAAAGTTATTTAATAAGCAGCAGGCAGAACTTTCATGGCTACATTGAGATGGTTTTTTCCAGTCAGACGATGTTCCTTGTACTTAATAAGTTCCACTATTTGTGTATGAACAGTCATTCAACCATAAAAGGAAAGAGGTCAAAAGTAATCTCAAAATGACCTTCGTTTATGACTCAAGTACTAAGGGAATCAGACTACAAGTGTGTGTGAGACCACTCTCCTGCTGAATGAACTGTTGTCCTGGGTACCAGTTATTTCTGTTGGCTAGAAAATGAACCCTTAAAAGAGTGATCTTGAAAGGATCTTTTCCTGTTAGGACCTGCAGCAAAGTCAATGGATTCTCGCTCAAAGATATATCAAAGTTGTCAACAGGCCTAAGGGATCAGTGCTGATTCCTGCATGAAGTTCTGGTTCTACTGAGGTCAACAGAAAAATCCCACTGATTTCAGTAAGGCCAAGATTTCATTGCTTATCTTTACTCATTATTAACAAGAGTAATTTTTAGACAGTCTTATTAAAATAACCTGATATTATATTATATAGAAGGGTTCTTTTACCACGTGTAATAAATAATGGGAATAGAAGGACAACAGAAAAGGCAGAAGTAATATGAAAGTGAACAGGGATAGAAGCTGAGATTGCAAAGAGGAAGAGGCTTTTTTAAAACACAGGTTTAATGTTGTTCCTTTTAGTAGTCCTTCCCACCCTATAGAGATATTAATGATCCCCAGCTTTAGAACTCAAAGAACCCATTTTCTATCCTTGAATTCCTTTCCACATTGAGTTCAAATTTTCATGGAAAATAAAGAAGAGATCAACATTTATCTATATAACAATTCATAAGGCCTTCATTCGCCAGCAGGAGTTTCCTATTTTGCTCTCAGATTTTCACAGAACATCTGCATGCCTTGCAAGTGTTAATGAATCTATGCTATGACCTCCTGGAGAATTAGAGGAGAAAAATTATCTCTATTTTACAGCTGGAGAATGGAGACAGAAAGACTTTGTGATGTGCCTGAGGTCTCTCACTGGATTTTTCAAACTCTGTGTTTAAACCACAAGACTTTCTTAGCCTCTGATTATCTTTGCTTTGGGGATTCTAGCTTATTTAAATTCTATTCTCTTGAACACTTTACTCTAGGCCAGATCCATGCAAAAATGATTCTTAACCTCATCAAATATCTGGAAAACCACTTGTCCAGAAGAAAGCTAGAGTTTTTATTGCATGTTCACTGGCTGCTGTAGCTTGTGAGGCAACAAAAAGGGAGCAGAAAATAGACCTTGAGGATCTCAAAACTCCTTTGAAAATATAATAAATGCATAGAGATTCAGATTTAATAGACTTCCTCATCTTAATTTTGCCTGGGATACATGTACTAGAAGCTCTTCCAACTGAACTTAACTTATGTTGTTCTTTGCACTATTAAAGTTATTAGCATTTTGCCACTGTCGTGGTTTCAGGTCAGCTCAGTCGGTAACAAAGCACCACAAAGCCGCTCACTCACCCCCCACCCCCTCGCCTGGCCACGTTGGGATGAGGAGAAAAAAAACAAAGGCAGGCTTGTGGGTCGAGACAAGGACTGGGAGGGATCACTCCCCACTTATGGTCACGGGCAAAAGACAGGCTCAACTTGGGGAAGAAACAAAATCAATTTAATTTACTACAAATCAAAACAGAAAACAAAACACAAGGGTATTAGGAAGGGAAACCAAACATCAAAACAACCTCCCCCCACCCCTCCCGCCTTCCCGGCTCAGTTCGCTACCGATGCTGTCTACCTCCTCCCCCCGGCGGCGCAGGGGAATCGGGGATGGGGGTTGAGTCAGCTCGCCACACATCGTCGTTGCCGCTTCTTTCCTCAGGGGGAAGATTCCTCTCTC
>VYZV01011515.1:80840-190807 GCA_013401275.1 Pandion haliaetus
GCCTAGAGGCGGGTCCGACATTTTGGCGCATGGGTCCGACATTTTGGGGCAGCGAATTCTTCCAGCAACTTCTTAAAGGGGCTGCCTCTGCAGCCCCCCTCCCCTGCCACCAAGGAAAACCGCGCCACACAAACCCATAACAGCCACTTTTTTCCAAAGCTCTCTCCGTCATAATTAACCCTGAATTTTATATGGCTTTCATTTTACGAGGGCTGGATTCATTGTCATGATGCCTCTCCCTCTGCATTGAATCTACACACCTCATAAATCCACTTTGATTTAAACACTTAAGAAGACTGCAACTGGCTGGTTTGTCTAGTCTATTTTGTAAGAAGGACAGGAACAGTCAGGTTTGCTGTGCTACTAGAAGGATATCTGGTAAGCTACATTATGCAGTACTCCATGCTGTTGTTGTAAGACCGCTTCCAGTTCACAGCTGTCTTGCTAGGGGTTATCCAAGTGTGCTATACTTACATTTAACTATTATTTAGTAAGCATTTTATTTGTTTTGCAATGAATTATATCACGTTAAGTTTTTTTTAAACTGGAGATGTAATTATTCCCTAACATCTGCTTTGCATAAACCTAGTACAATGCAGTTATACCTTTGTATAGGTGTTTATACAAAGGTAGTTTATTCTACATAAACAGAATATGCTTATGAGAAAACCTGGGGATTGGGACACCTATAATATGGAAACTTGCATCTTGACAGAACCAGCATGCCTTATCCCTGAATACATCGAAAGCCAACACAGTCATAAAGTGTCCTTCAGTCTTTGCAAGGTGAAGGATGGAGTAAAATGAAGCAAGAGGAATGAAGTTATTGGCAAGTTTCTTGATTTAGGAAGGAGATCAATACACACTGCTGTGCACCCCTTTCCACTACTCTTGGCTTGAAGAACCACACAGAGTGGAAACTTTGGGTGGAGCCTTGGGGAAGAAGGCTGAGAGAAAAAAAAACATGGAGCAGAAGTCTCCATTCCATAAAATTGCTGCCATAAGGAATATCTGGCTTTGATTTTCCATTTACTTATACCCATTTCACATTATGGAACTACTCCTGACTTACTGGATTTATTACTGACTTCCTCAGGAATAAGGAAAGTTAGAGTCAGGTTCACTGTATCTTGGTATGAAGCAGTCTGTCAGCAATAAGGCTGAAGGACAGAGTTTAAAACTCCTAGAAGTTATCCTGTGGTTTTCCTAGTTTATTCAATATAAAGGATCTTGGACATCCAGAAACTGGACAATTCCAGACAACACCAGTGTTGACTGGTGCTATGCAATATCTGACTCTGAGAAACCTGACCTGTCTTCAGAATAGGCCCTGCTTTGAGAAGGGTTTTGGACCAAATGGCTTCCAGACATCCCTTCCAAACTGAATTGTTCAGTGCCTCCGTGTTCCTACTCCCTGCACACTGTAAAGCTACAGCTATGCAGAGCCATGTCCATGGCTTTCCACATGCCTGTGTTTCCCAGTGCTTTAAATTCCAGAACTATGGGCAGCACTAGTTTCCAGGTGAGGCTGTGCACTTGTCATGCTCTACACCTGAGTTAATGCACCCTGCACAACTTGATACCGACACTGTCATCTTCTTTTGCTTCCACCAGCAGTCAGAGCTACTGCCATCCCTCACTTTACCACCAAATCCTTGAGGTCTCATCCAAAGACAAGTTACTAAACAAAACCACACCTGTAGTTACTCAGTCTGGGAGCCATTGGTTATCTGCACATTGTTTTCTTATGGACTCCCAGTTCTGGGAAAGGATTTCAAGGCCGCCTGTCCTTCATGAAGCCAAGTAAAGTCTTGGACAGATTATTAGTTCAGACAGGTTGTCATATAAAAAGCGTAACACTAATACCAGACCCAAGACAGCTGAGGAAGCAGCACAGCTGTGTTTTCATGGTGCTGAGTCAGCCAATGCCCACTGTACAGTTAATCTGCCCAAGGAGATGACTGTACATCACAAAGAAGTGGAAGTTTCATGTGCATGTTGTTCACTGACATTTGCAGGATTTGCAACTCCAGTGGTAGTCATTGGATGAAAATGAAGCAATTTGGTTTAATAATGCGGATGTCAAAATAATAAAACATTTAGGACAATTATATTGGGAAACTGTCATCATGAATTTTAGTTATTTTTCTTATAGTGGCATTGTTTGAACAATATATTTCCCACCGTTGAGAAAGATGATAAACAGAGTAACTGAGCTGAAGTGAAATCACTCATAAACCCATCTTTCAGCAAGGTGATATGTCATTAATTCAGGCACTGAAACAAGTAACATCATTAAATATTATGGCACACTTCATCCAATTCCTCTACAAAATACTTTTCTTAATACTGTGTTTGTAAAGGAAATTAATATCAATCAATCAAACATGGACATGCACAATTCTAATGATGTATTTTGCCAATATCATAAACCTAGTATTGTTGGTGCCTTAGCAGGTATATATACAAAGTATATCAGAAATATTTTGTCTTCCTTGTATAAGGATAATATGGCCTATTTCATTCATATATGACTCGGAGTATTCATTGCCCTAAAAGAGATGAAGAAGTCTGGGTAGAATAGGCTGAGAGGTGGAGAGGTAAACCAGGGGAAACAGACGACATCATCCCACCGAGAGCTGCACCTGGGTGCAACCAATGCCTGAGTTTCCTACCAGGCAGTGAGGTTCCACATCGCCACAGCATTGCTTGGGAGTTGACACTGGTCTGAAATTATTTTGATCTGACGCTAATGAAGATGTGCAGAGCTACAATTCAAGTTAGCATTTCTTTAAGCACATATACAATCCTGGCAGCTTCCTGAACTTGGAGAATAGAATTAGGGAGTAAATAATTGACAATGTAAGAGGAGAGAGAAAATTCTACAGAATTCTTTATATAAAATGTAAGGTCCCTTTCTAGAAATAATTTTAGTGTCATATTTTTATGATAGATCAATGTTTTAGATGTTGAGAAGTACTAATGTTACTATTACTAAAGCCAAAGAGAACAGCTATTTTTCTTTGAACTGCTGACAGCCCAGTTGTTTCTAATGAGTATTGTGCTTTGTTACATTATTAATTATTTGAAAAGTGTGTGAACATATCTATTTATCCATTTATCTACTGGTTGGTCTATTCATTGCTCTACCTAATTTCCCCCTTACTGTTTGAGAAATTGTGGGAACTGTCCTAAATCAAATAAAACCTTTAACTGAGTAATCTTTCACATGCTTTTGTGACGATTTATGAGATCTCTCCTAGGTGAAAATAAACATTTTCTGTAACCACTGGGAGAGTTAGGCTATGACTTACCAGTAAACCAGTTAAGGCACGAATTTGATCTGGCCTACAATTATCCATATAATTTAACTGTTAAGTTAATACTAGAAGTAAATAAGCCCCATGGCAGAGTTTTGGCTCACTTGCACTACCTGGGATAATACCCAGGAGCCATTTGTGGGATAGCATGAGCCAGAGATCATTCCGTGCATGGGTGAGGCCACACAGTTTAGAGGGGTAAGGGATCCTAGCTCTATGCCATGAGCTGGGCTGCTGTATTTGCTCTTAGCCTGGCAGCGCAGAGTTCCCAGTGCATGCCTGGGCAATGCACTGACTCACAGCATGCTGCTGAAGCAGAAGGTCAGACTGGAAGCTGCAAGGGTTAACCAGTAAGGTTTTCTCAGCCACACCTGAGGGTGAGCCAGGCAGGAGATGTCAGCAATAAAGAAAAACAAATGGATTTGAACAGAGGCAATATCAGATGTTTCTGAATCAGTTGGGCACTCTCCTGTGCCAACTGAGGGATTGCAATGCTTATGATGGGCATGGGATGGGATTGCATGAGGAAGTGATCCTTGTTCCAGGCATGATAATACCATCTCCTTCTATGGACAACTCTCAGTAGAAAGAGGGCTAGGAAGAGTCCTTAGCTCCTGAAAGTGCTGGTAGCTCTTGATAATCCTGCTCTGGGTGGGATTTCCAAGGCAACAGCTCTCCTGGCACCTCATTTCACTTCCCAGGAGAAGAAGCCATCTACCACTCCCCTGCCTCAGCCCAGGGTTAACAGCAATCCTGTATTTTCTCTCCACCCTGCCCAAAGAGGCTTTTAAGTTAAGGGGCCATTTTTGTTACCACATGTAAATCTAAAAAGGATCCATAAGAATCAATGTAAGTTTTTCATGTAAATATGGGGTCTGCACATAGCAAAAGAGAGAGAGAGGGGTAGAAGAAAAGAAGAAATAAAGAAAAGCAAGCAGGACCTTGACTCCACTCACTGCAAAACTTAAGAACAAGAATAATTCTCCTCACTTTACTCATTTGAGAAAGTGAAGTGCTCTCTCACACACACCCACACCCTCTTGCAATCTTTCTTTCTCTTTTCCTGATGCTGTCAGAGACTTCTGTCTTTAGTCAGTCATCCTTGCTGTAAGTTTCTTTAAATTGTAATTGGGTAATCTTCCAGATTCTGAGGGATCCTTTTGCCAGAGGAACTCCTGGGGACATAGCCCCTATTTTTTGAAATTAAGGGCTTCTAAATTAACAGAGGACTGACTACAGATATGATTCTTTGTTCATAGCAGAAATCCTGTTTTACCAGCAACTATTTTTAAGGAACTCCATTACAAAATATGTTTAGTTGTAGATTCATGTTCCCGCACTTTTTTTTCTGTCAAAAAAGACTCCAAGTTTAAGAATATTGTGATCTCTCTGTGTTTGACATTGGGAATTTACACCTTAGCCTGCCCACTTGCTACCGTCCTTCTTAGGGATCCCAAACATATAGGCACCATTTGAACCAATTTCCCCAAATCAGTTTCATTTTTCACTCTCTCTGTGTATGTGGCTCTTAGTCACATGCAAGAGCCCCACACATACCAGCCTGAAAGGATGGGTCAAGGCCTGTTTTATTGACAAGTAGAGATGGCCTCGGTCACTCAGCTTCTGCTGGCAGCCTGCATCATCTGTGGTGTGTCAGTCAGCTGGCCAGCCCTCAGAAGTGCTTTAACTTATGAGCAAGTGTAGAGAGGCAGGGTTGAGATTAAGAGATGGGACCAACCTGATCTGGAGAGGAAAGAAGCTGCCTAGAAGTGCTACCAGCTCTCCTTGGGATAGAAGTGCTGCTTGTATCTAAAGTGTGTTTGGTTCTGTAACCCACTCCCCAAATTAATTCACAGCAGTGGGAGGACTCTAGGGATGTGCCGCGAGTGGCAGGAGAAGCAGTGATACCCCAGAGTCGTCATGGCTGAATTCAACCACCCACTTCAGTGAGGCAGGCCCAGGCAGGACAGTGAGGTTTTTACCTGCGGACAGGGCTAACCTTCACCCGCCATACCACACACCCTTGCTGTGGGTTGGAAAATTGCGGTTTTGAGCTTTTCTCCTCTGATGGGGTGTCACGGACACTGGGTAATGTCTGATCTCTGTGGTATTCTGACCTTCTGTCTTGGGGTAAGTTTTGGCCTCTGGCTTGACAAATCACGACTGTTTTTTGAACTCTGTTTTATTACAGTAAAGTTACATCAGCTCACCTATACTGGCTTCTTGCACTATGCTAGGAAAAAGTTCAGCAAGAGCTGGAACTCTCTCTCCGGCCTAGGTTTGAACCTTATTTTAAATACAAATATCTCTCCTTTTCAGCATAGTCAGGAGAGATAGGGTCATCTTTATACCTGATATCTCAAGCAAAGCAGTGGGTAAATATCAAAGATGTTAAGGCAAGGCAAACATATCCCTTTTATGTTTGTGGGCAGCACTAATGACACAGGGTGAAATTTATCCTCTTATCAAAGGTCAACACAAACCTAGGCACTACTTCAAAGGTGCATTGATCCCATAACTGGCTCCTGGCACTGAGCTGGAGTTCACCAAAGTCCAAAACTTATGAGAACTGATAGATTTAATATACCTGTGTAAAAAGTAATAGAGTGTGTTCAGATACAGACACACTTAACAGTCCACACCAGCCGTCTTGATTTTGCTGGGACAATGTATTGGTTTTTATCTTGCGTTCACATATTTTGGACAATTCCTCCTAGCCAGCTGTCCCTCCCTCCCACTTAATCAGTCAAAACATCCAAGCTCTTCGCAACTACACAATATTTACTCAAGCTTTGTTTTTTCCCAGAAGAAGCTGACAGTCTAGGGACTGAGTGTTTAGTGCTGCAAATATTGCTTGGTTTGAAGGGGAAAACTAGAGTGAAGGTACTGTCAAAGCCATTCTTTCAGGTCTTAGTGAATAATAATGTCAACTATCTAATGTTTCCTACCACATTCAGCCAATGCTCCAAGATACCAAAAAGGTCTTGCAGGCAGGGAAATTGTGAAAGGCAAGGGAGAAGGCATCAAACCCAATGCAAGACCAAGTTAAAAACTGGTGTCTTTTTGTTAGTGGTCACACACATAAATGCATCACTGCAGAGGAGGCATGGGATTTTTATATTGGAAGTGTGGTCGTGCTGGGTGTGAACATATACATTGTAAATACTGCAAGAGAAGATATGGCATCTGCAGTTGCTGTTTTTTTCTTTCTTTTGTATTTTCTTTCTGTGGTTGTATTTGAGCAGGGTGTGCCAATATTTGCAGTCTGAGGAATAGCATCAGAATGTCTAGTATTCCCGTCCACTAGCAAAAATAATGAAAGCACTTCAGCTAATTCACTGTACCTTCATGTGCATTAGTCACTGGTCCCTGCGTGCTCTAATTATAGACTGCCTTGACATTACAACTGCAGGGCACGAAGCAAAGACTTTACAAAAGTTGTTTTGGTATCTTTTTTTTCTTGCTAGGCTAACAGAGAAGCTGCTTTAAATACAGATCCATGCTTGAAGCTGTCCTGTTCTTGGAATGTGACTGTGGCAGTTAATATGATTACAGTGGTATCAGCTGAGATGGATTAGGAGGTGCTTTGCTTGGGATAGGTAAACCTACCTGGTGATGTGTTCTTCCTTTAGTCCTGAGAAAATCAGATTTTTTTTTGATCCACAGGAGTAAGACGTAAAGAATCTTTACATAACTGAGCTGTATTTTTTAACCTGAGTTGCTCTAAATGTATAGCCAAGGGCAGCTAAATCCCATGTGCTATGGCTCACTGTACAAGTTATAAGTTATTAAACTGCTATATTCACAAGATTAAGTCAGAATTCCCTTGTTCAGATATGTACATGATTGCTTTGGGGCCTCCAGTAGGTCAAACTCTGACAGTGTCAAGCATAATTATCTCCTGAATATATTCACACCCCCTGCAAAAGCCAATGTTTGTTTGGTTTTGCCTCATTTAAGAGTGTATTCATTAGTTTACAACCTTTTGTGAGGCTTTCTAAGCTTCAAATGAATGACTAAAATCTGCAAGAAACACAGATTCCCTGAAGATTTTATTATGACATAAAACACATTGAAGGAAAATTTTGTATTTCCATAAAAAATTCAAGACATAATGTTTATTTTTGCACACTGATGCAGCTATCTGTATGTGTTGGGGCCTACAGTGGTAAACACAAAGTAATGCACATTAACTTGTTTTTCTGAGTTAGTGGTTTTATACACATATGATAAAATTATAACCCCCCACTTTATAATGCATTTGGAGCTTATAAAATGTGACAGCTACTGCTGTTCTCCTCCAGTGGACTGGAGTGGTTGGTCCAGATATAGCAGGTACTATTCAGGTGGAAGGTTTGCATAGTGCAAATGTGAAATATCAATAGCATAACTGAAGAATTAATACTACAGTGAGTGAGACGGCTGGAAACACTGCTTTAATAGGCTGGGCACACAGCTGAACACAGTTGAGTTGTGGTAACCTAGCAAGTTGTCACCTATCTACTGAGTCAAAATAACTGACCTTGTGTCTGCCCCAGCTTTGGGGAAAAACGTATTAATGTAAAGCTCTTTGACTGACTTCTTGTCTGCCAATTAAAGAAATACTATTTCTCTCCCAAATTTTATTAATTCTTTCTCTGCTATCACAGTAAGCATATATTAATGACTAAATAAATAACATCTTTGTGATGGAACAGTTACTTGCTACCTGTGTAGTAGCTTGATTCTGGTAGCTTGTGATCTTTGTTTCTTTCACTGATAGGAGAACAGATACCCTGAGGGAAGGCATCTTTTGAGCTCACACTCCAGTTGATACTACACAAAGCATTATTTGTGAAAAACCATAGCAACCCTGCCTTATTTATTTTGAGCCCAACCTGTTGCATCAATTCTGCTTAGTGTTCCCCTCGTTAATTCTTTTATAAAAAGATGATTTTAAAAATAAATTTCTCAAAACAAAAGTCTGACAGCTAAAGACCAGACAAGAAGCTAAGTCTATATATATTTTAATACCCCCCCCCAAAAAAAGAAAATTATAAAAAAATTGCATAGAAATTTTCAGTAGAATAAAAATCTAGCACTGTATGAAACATTGAAATAGCACCAGTGTATGAATAAAAGTCAGTTACAAAATTCATATAAACCCAAGCACAAATACAGGCTGAGCAATGAGTGGATTGAGAGCAGCCCTGTGGAGAAGGACTTGGGGGTATTAGTGGATGAAAAATGGAAGATGACCCAGCAATGTGTGCTCACAGCCCAGAAAGGCAATCACATCCTGGGCTGCATCAAAAGATGCCTTNACTTCTCCTATGAGGACAAGCTGAGACAGCTGGGGTTGTTTAGCCTGGAGAAGAGAAGGCTCTGGGGAGACCTTATAGCAGCCTTCCAGTACTTAAAGGGGGCCTACAGGAGAGATGGGGAAGGACGCTTTAACTGGGAGCGTAGTGATAGGAGGGGTAATGCTTTAAACTGAAAGAAGGTAGATTTAGATTAGATGTAAGGAGTAAGTTCTTCACTGTGAGGGTGGTGAGACACTGGAACAGGTTGCCCAGAGAGGTTGTGGATGTCCCATCCCTGGAAGTGTTCAAGGCTAGGTTGGATGGAGCTTTGAGCAACCTGGTCTAGTGGAAGGTGACCCTGCCCATGGCAGGGAGGTTGGAACTAGATGATCTTTCAGGTGCCTTCCAATGCAAACCATTCTATGATTTATTTCAGAATGCCACTAAACTACAGACTCATTTCTGACTTCCACCTAACTATTGACATTCACTAAGAAAACAAAAAGGAAAGTGAGTAAGAACCTTTACTCTATCAGTAAAGGATAGTGACATCTGTGAAACACAAGTAGGTGCCTATGAAATATCAGCAGAATTAGGGTGTATGGGGACTGGGCCATGCGAGAATGGGGGCAGTGAGTAGGGAAGGATCAGGTCACTCTGGGGGTAGAGATGAGCCGTGTGGGCTGAGCAGGTAGGATGGAGAGCAGCCCCCTGAGTGGGTGGGACATGGTTTCTGGGAGAGCTTGTGGGAGCAGCGAGGAGCTGGTTTTTCTGAACCATGCAAACCTTCCTCTAATGAAACTTCACATAAACATATGAGGTACATTTGGCATGTGGTCACAAATCTGAGTGATCATAACTAAATTTGTGTGGAAAATAGAAATCCATTTGGCTTAATAAAATAGTTTGGAAAATATTTGCCTTCTGAGTTGGGGTAAAAAGTAAAATGAACAATCCTTCCTCCCTCCTCCTGCTCCCAACATTACATGTAATTTTTTATTTACTTCAACAGAAAGAGATTTCTCAAAAAAAAAAAAAAAAAAAAGGTGTTTACAGAGAGTTTTGGCTTGCTAGTTGTCTGCCTGCCCAGAAAGTACTGCTCAGTTTCCTCTTCCTTTCCATAAGTGAAATCATTAGTCTTCAGCTGGGGTTACTAGCAGCTAAATGTGAAGTCTTTTTGTCCTGCTCCTCTTTGCTGATGCCCATTCATGGAGTTTTGTCAGCTTTGCATCTTCTCTGAAAAGCTGAAATACAGGGGGCTATAACATCGGTACCTGTAGCTCTCTTCTCAGTAATAGAATAGAAAATTGAAAATAACCACTGGAAAACTCAACTTTATGGAACAGACATTTTCTCTTTTAATACAAATAACCTTGATGAAAAATTGCTAGCTAGCTTACCCCTCAAGTCTTCTTCAAATATGTCAGATATTCCATTTAGATATTTACCTCTGATATCATATGCCACAGCAGGATGGAAGCTGACTCTCTGCTAAATTTAGCTTTTACATTAAGTTACGTATTTTAATGTTAGAATGCCTCTTGACTCACTAGCATAGTGATGGTTCAAGAGCAGCAAATTATCATAAAGGTAATGCAGTAGTAATGTTTTGTGACATTTGTTAGTTTATCTTTGGTTACATCAAGAAGGGACAAGATGTCTGAATTCTTCTTTTGAGTAATTATTTTTGAATTGCATCTGATGATTCACTCATTAAGCTCTGAGCTTCCTGAGATGATAGATCAAGAGGTTTTTATGTTTTATTTGGAATTGAAATATGCTAGATATTCAGATGGTATATAGACACCCACTCACACATGTATATGTCTGTGCTTATGTGTCTATACTTCCACATAAAAGAACTGCAAATCTTTCCATAGAGATTCCAGTCAATGAAATTCTTATCAAATATTTGACCTTCTTCCATTTTTCAAAACATCCTTTCTACAAATGCTGGAGTTAGGGTTTCAGAATAATTTCTTTTTAAACTCTGTTTTCATATATTCATACTTACATTCTCATTCACAATAATATGTATTATTATAATGCTATTCAGAGATGCACCAGATATTTTCCTGAAAAAATATAGGAAAAGACAATAGAAGCTCATCTAAAAAAGAGTTTATGGGTTAGTCTTCAGGTATGAGAGGACCAGTTGATCATCAACATTGTCCATTTAATGTCAATATTGGAGATGACCATTACGGTATGTGAAATAGCTCTTCTCTCTACTAGATGGCTGGCCAAGAAGACTATCTTACCCCTTCTTCATACATAAAGCTTCTCCAAAAGACATTACATAGATTAGCATAAGAAACTTTCCCCTAAAAATGTCAAATAATGTGTCTTATATGTTCCTCTCCTCTCTGTATCCTCTCTCTTCTCTCTCCAGTTTTTCACTGAGTTTACCAACTCAATTTTAACAGGGAAAATTTTCAGTCAAAAAAGTCTGTTCTATTCACTTTTTTTAGAGACAGTGTTCTTAAGGACAGAAGTCAGGAACAGACATTACAGAAGCCAGGAGAGAAAATGGGCTGAAATGCAGATGGGAAAAGAATCAAAAAACAATTAGCAACCAAGAAAGGCCATTGCATGAAAGGATATTAGAGGTTCACTCCCCTTTGGGAGAAGGGAGAGTCAGAAAAGAAAAACATGAACATGAACAGGCCCATAGGAACCCATAAAGTAATTTGTGGTTAAAAGAGGCAACGGCTCACAGCTGAAGTGTCCAAAGACTAAAATTAGTAATACAGCAGAGGCATGACTGTGAGCATACTGCCAGTGATGAACTACAGGGAGAAGAGCAACTGAGTCTCAGAAGTGCTGGAGAACTGTTTTGCTTGAATTTTTCTGTTTTGTCCTGAAGTGACGGAGCTTTCCTTGCTTTGAGTGAGAGAATCATTGCAATGAATCATCAGCATATACCAGATCAACCATATGAGAGGGATGGGAAACTAAGAGACAGACAACATGATACTGAAATGATAAATAGTCTTATTCCTCCACTAAACTTTCACTATAGTATTCTTTTTATCCTCATAGCAGACTAGCTTCCTTAGTTCTGTACTTCTGAGGAAGCAATAGTGCTGTTTTAGCTTTTAATTCAATGTCACTTCATGTATACAGTACAAATCTGGGGAGCAACAGATCAATATTGTCCATATCTTGTCCTCCCCATTAGAAAAATTTTTTGTCAGGGAGGTGGTGATGCAATTAAAGGAACATATTCATCAAATCACAGACACGTATGATTTAGATAAAGGGAGAAGAAAATTTTTTTTTTTCTTAAAAAAATCAGCACATCTGGTTACATACTGTGACTGGGCAAATGCACACGTCATCCTATGTTTTTGAAGACAGCAGTAAAGATTTATGATCTAATTCTGTAAATCTATGTCAGACTGCTATAAATTTAGGAATAATTTGGTTTGATAACTAACTGGAAAATTAGTGTCATTCCTAACAAGAAAGAGCATGTTTATAACAGAAACGTGCTGTGATAAAATGCCCTAAGAACTGAATATCCTGGAAAGAATTTTAATTCTTATAAAGATAAGTAATTGAAGGAATGCTAATTCTCTGTTTACTAGGAATGATTAGGAATGACTGTGCACCACAGCTACATACCAAATGTCTTGAAGAGTCTGATAGTATTTTTGCAGGAAAGCTTATGAGTCTTTTTTTTTTTTATTCAGATGTGTTAATACACTTTGGTAAGTAAAAACACATAAGGAAAATGAACATTATATTGTGAAACATGGCCCCATAATCTTATAAAGAACTGTTATGAATGAAACACTGGAACATGCCTAGCAGTGCTGGTGTCATTGCAATCAGATGTTAGGCAGGCAGAGAACTCGGCAAGAAGAAAAGTATGTCAATAATTCGGTGGTCAATAAGTATTTCCAGAATTACAAATGTCAATCTTTCAGTCTACAGTAATGATTTTTAAAAAGCAATAAAAATGAAGCATTTCTGAGGGTTATAAACCAACTGCATGACATAGGAAAAAACATTCTCTGCATTTTAGGTAATTCCAGAAGTACATAACAGGTATCTGGGTGAATGAAGGGTAGAACAGAACAGCTACTGAGTAACTTAATCTATCTTTTTTTGCCTTGCATTAAAGACAAGAGCTGTTAGGCTGATAACTATGAAAAAATGAAAATAGTCACAGTTGAAAAACAGGAAAAGACTGTGGGATTAGATGACATTTACAGGAATGCACCCCCTAGATGATAATTTTGTCATTTTTTTCATACACAGTGATGGTCACTTTCATGACACTAGACATAATATTTCTTAGTTTTCAAATACCACTGTTTTGCTAAAAAATGTAGCTTGACGTAAAAATGAACAGTTCAAGTATGATTGTGCAAAAGATGGAAAGACAATTTCAGTAAATTTAGAATTTCTTTTCAGGGACTATCTTGTTTTGTTTGAACAATAGATTTACAAGTTTCAAAACCTGAAACTTTATTTTTGCAATCACTGCTCCAGTAATGTATACTATTAAACACAATTATATATATTTTATTTTATCAGAAGCTTTCATTTTTGGGGACATTTCCTAGAAATGTGACACTCATTTTACAGAAATACAGGAAAACCCCCAGAATTCTGTTGTGTACACTACTGGTGTAGTCTATGAATCTGGTATAAACTTCTGGACATTTAAATATGATACAATTCTTCCAAATAAATCCATTTTTTAAACTATGGTTTGTCTTTATTTATAATTGTTCTCTTGGCCATTAAGGGAACAGAAAATCTTCATGAAAGTTTTGTCTTCTTTGTCATGAAAGTTGTTTTCCGTGTTCATGTTCCTGACAAACCAGAAAAGGGACATGTAGCACTTCACTCATCCAGCACAAAAAGATGGCATTAGCCACATCACTCAGTTGGGAGCTCTTTGGTCTGACAGTCTGTCCTGAGGAGCGCTTGGGGCATTTTGAACTCACACAGTCCATGGGCTGTGACATCCCTGAAGACTCCAGCATATTCCACTGGCCAGCCTGGTCACAGTGAGGTAGGACAGAGCTGGGGCCACGAAGACCCCCTGTGTGATATTAGCTTTGCCCTTCTTGCTCTTGTGGTAGCAATCAGGAACTGTGAAAGGGGAATGTGTGCTGGAAATAACCCTAGTGTTTGCTTCAGTGTAAGCCTCTGAACATGCTGTTTGTATGGTCAGGTGTAAGGGTGGAGCTACTTGTGAGATTACAGGAGGGAAAAAAGGATACGTAATTGATAATTTAGAGTATTACTGTCCAACCAGTCCATGACTTCCGATCCTCAGAGACCCAACAAGAACCAGTGGGAGGGAGCTGGAGACAAGTCTTGATATACAGGCAGATCGGGTTAGTGCAACTGAGAAAAACACTCACTTTGGCAAAATAAACCCAACTCTGAGTCTAGCAGGTTAAGTCAAAAGGCTGTCCCTCTTGGCTGAGGGCAATCAAACACCTTATGTGCAAAGGTCCCAGCATTTTCAAGAGCAGATGGCGCCTTTCTGTATGAAACATTTAATGAAGTGTGCTAATGAAGCTGGCGTTTATGCTGTTTTGGGACACAGGGGCCCTTTGCAGGCTCCAGGTACACTCTGTGCTCTTTTATCTGGTGGAGCTCGGTGAATGAAAAGAAATAAAAGAACTGTTACTTTGCTTGAAGGGAAATTCACTGCAGCCAGGGTGCCAAATGTCTATGTATATGTTAATCAACTCCAAATGTATCTGCAGGAAGAAAAATTTTTAAATGAACTGCGTAATTCAACATACCCACGCAACTGTCCTTAAGATTTCCTTCCTCCTGCAGTCATTTACTATAGGAATGAGTTATTTTATCCCAAAGTGCTCAACAGTCACAACTGCCACTGATCTCTTTTGCAGCAAGAGGTCCTCATGAAGCCCTTGCCAGGCCAGCTTCCCACACGCCTGCTTGTAGACCTTCAGACAGTGAGTGGGACATGGGTGACAATCTTTTCCAATGCTTTATTTTAAAACAACTTGTACAGAATCATGTAAGAAAGCTGTGATCCAGGCAAGAACAGACCAGAGCTCTTCTGTATGGCAACATCTGCAGGAACCACAAAAGTGACCTTCTTCCTCCTGAAGAATCCTTCCAGACTTCTGGAAGAAATGTGCCAAGGAAGCCTTTGGTCACCGGCTATGGTGATCATGCCCTCAGCCATCCTCCTTTGCACTGTCCCACCTGTGCAGCAAAAGATGGAGACTCCTGAAAAGCACCATATCACATTATGAAGGAATGTCTCGGTTATAGGTGCAGAAGGACTGAAGTAAGATCAGTCAGATGATCTTAATTTTGTCCTTTTTTAACTGACAGATTTCTGACTTTGCAACCAGAGTAATGGTTTTATTTTAATGTTGTTAGATACATCTCCTATGTTTCTTACACAGGTTGAAAATAATTTTGTTGTAAGTATACGAGGCAATTTTATTATCAAATGTTATCAGTGTTGTCAAGCCTTGAGCATCCACAATTAGCCTGAACTCCAAGTAACTACTGCAACTGGCAGGAGGAAGAGTTTAGGGAGGGAAGGTGTATTAGGGCCTTGTACTGCCTTTTTGAAATGGTTGGAGAAGCCTGCTTTGAGTCTCTGCTTATATGGAGATGGTGGAAAAACACTTTGTTCATGTGGTTCCTTCAGAGCTGAGGATGTGCCCCTGAAGCCATGCAACACATCTGAGGGAGAAAGCCTGCAAGGAAGGGAAGGTGGTTTAGGTCTCCCTCCCTCCTCTCTCGTACAGGAGGTTTTCTGTTCAGAGCTCCTGCTGTAGCAGGTGTTGCTGGTTATTTAGTTGTGGTGTCCAAGCATTTGTGTGCAGTTGTTATTTTGGCATGCTGCCACAGCTTTGCTGACAGATGGGAATGACACCACACCTGTACCTGGGATGTAGACAAATGGAATTTCATGGGAGACACTAGAGATACTTATCTTCCAGAGCTTTCTTCTTGCTCAATTTCAAAGGCCTGCTGTAAGCAATGAAGACATGGGAACATTAAGCTGAAGGCCAAAATAAGACTTTTTTTTTGTCTTATAAGAAATATTTGGCAAAGCATAGTTCCCTCACTAAAAATATATAGATATGAATATATGTAGTTTTAGTTACAGAAGTCTTTTTTAGCTGTTCAATAAATTAAGTTTTTTTTAATAATATTACAGTTATCCTTTACTGTTTGCAGTGAACACCATACTGGAGAAACAGATTTTGTCCGCGACATGGAGTATGATGGCACTGAAAGGCTCCTCTCCTCATGAATAAGGACAGTCACAACTTGGTAGATTGGAAATATAAACCAGATGGATGAATTTCTGGTTTCGATTTAAAATTACTATCTCTTTCTCAAAAGTTTTTTCTGGCTGCACGTGGATCTGAGCATAGTTTCACATGCTAGAAAACACATGAGGAATTTTATGTTTGCATGAGCTCCCAGCAGGATTTTGAGTATGCACAGATAATCAAATTATTCACGTTTGTTGGACTGGGGGTAGAAGTGTAACCCTCAATGGAGTGAATGTAGGCAGTTTAGAATATATCTCGAGCTTTTCTGCATGTTTTCATTCAGTGTAGCAATGCTCTGGGAAAGCTGTGGATTCACTTCAGCACACTTCCTTGGAATCCTGAAGCTGGAGAATCATATTTAAACCAGAAAATTTAGGACTGTTTGTTTATTTTTGTGAGCATTTTCTTTCAAAGCAAGAAGTGCACAGAGAAGCCATCCAAAGTAAGTAATTTGTAAAAGACATATTAAAGGCATCTTTCAGGTGACATAAGTAGTAGATTTCTGTTCAATCATGTGAAATATAGAAGTGACCATACGGCTAATAGGAAAAAGAAAGAACACATTGAAAAATAATCAACATGCTTCTAACAAGAGCTACTATGCCTGTTTAATATGGGGTTGGGCTATCAAGTTTGTAATCTCCCCTAGGTAACTAATACCTGCTCAAAAGGCAACAGAACATGTAAGTTGTTCCCCCTGGAGTCACTGGGTTTCTTTTCACTGACTCGTTGCTGCAGAGAAATGTACCTATTCCATTCCCTTAGCTGGCTTTAAAAATATTTTGCACAGCCTGTCAGATTAAAATGGTGCAAATAGGCAATATACACTGAGGTAAACCCCTTCTGTTAGAGTATTTATGAGGAAATTATGAGAAGTTTTTCCTTATGCTGTTTCAGATAGTAAGAAAAAGAAAGGGGAAAGAAAAAAAAACCCAAAACCACAGAAAGGGACTAATGCTGATCCAAGATTTCAAGAATATGTCTTAAAAATTATGTCCAAAAATTTATCAAAAGAACACAGGCTATTTCTTTAATTTCTGGATAAGTGCTATTTTTCAATAAAAATTTATGATTTACTCTCGAAGTATTACCTTCCCCCTCAAGACTTTTTCTTCAGTGAAACTTTGCATGGGAATTTTTTAACAGCTCTGTATTGTGTGTTTGCAGTTAGGATTTTTTTTTTTTTAAATTGACATAGTGAGACATAGTATTAACAAGAAAAAGGCAAAATCCCCCTATCTACTAATTAAATCACACTGGATCCCATGAGGAATAATCATTAATAATGAAAATAAAATATGATTCAGTAGCCACATAAGCACAGTGGGCAGGGCTGACATCACTTTTCCTGTGCGTTTGTAACTAGACGATCTGTCAATGTGAGAATTTCAAGGGAACCAGCCAAGACTTTCAGAGCAGAGCCCACTGTTTCTCATTCAACTGAGGTCTCAGAACTCTCTAAGACTTTGTGCTGGCTTGAAATCTCGCAGCACTGCTGGTTAGAGCAAGCCCTGGTAGATGTTGCATAGAACGGGAGCTGAACAACTGCAGGAAATGGGATGACAAGAACAAAATGATGATTTGCAGCAGGGGTAGCAAACCCCTGTGTGCTTAAGGCAAGACCAACACAGGGAAAGAGGTAAACAGCTACCCCTTCCTTACATGGGCTGTCTGGGATAATGGAAACATTTGGTTCCCACAGGTAAGACCCAGGGGAAGGAGAAGCGCAGAGGAAGCCTCCCTAGGGCCAGCGTGGCCCATGAGCTGGATGCCTGTGGTGCTCTTGGGTGCACTGGCTCCTGTGGGTTCATTTGGGGAGTGCACCACCATTACCCATGTTGCCTCAGAAGGGCTTACTGGAGCACCACCTTTCATCTCCCTGCTACTGAGGCTGGCACACAGACGGAACGCAGGCTCTGGGACCTGGGATCACATGCTTCCACCCTCCCACCCTTTGTCCATGGCATTAGTCACATCTCTTCAGTAACTAATAGCAGTTTGCTGGGCTGGGATCTGCTCTATGGACAGGTGGGGGGAATTCAACAAGGAAGGACATTTCCTCCATCACTTTTCATTGAGAATCAAGCTTTATCAGCAAAGATACCAATTCCTTTTAGTAAAAAAAGCCATGAGGTGACAGCTTCAACCCCAGAGTTTACCAAAGTGCTCAGGAGCCCTGAGCTCCCACCCTTGTCCTTCCTCTCATGTTTCTACCAGGAGTGATGAAGTTTCCCTGAGCACTGGCCCAAATGGAAGGAAAAACTTGTCCACTGTGGTCTCCTTCTCTTCGTGAAAGGGGGTAATGATCTAGGGAATAAAGATCTAGATTTACCAGATCATGTTAGTAATGTGGGAGCTAGGAAATTCCAATGATTGTGAAAAATCCTTGGCTCAGGTTTCATGTCCACCATCACATCTGTACAGCATCTAACACAACAAGATACAAAACTAGCTGGGGTCACTGGGTGATACCACAGTACGCAATTTAATCACAAACCTATTGCAAATTTGATTTTGAAAAGACTGCTTTCAGAATCATCACTGACAACAGAAAAACAATATAGCAGCCTTAAACCCACTGGCAGGAGGAAGGAGCAGATGTTTAGCTCTCTGCAAATTTCTAAAGGCTTTCTCAATAATGGGCAGGAATCAGTTTAGCAGAATGAAGGAGAGCAGAACCATGAGTAACTGCATGGAGTTAACTAAGGGCAAATGTTAACTGTCTGGATAACCTCTGTGACAGCAAAATCTACAAGTCTGTGGAGAATTTTCCCAAAGGAAATGGTGATGCCTCTCTGACTGGCATACATGGACTAGATTAAACAAAATGCTTAATGTATACTAGACAAAAATAATGCTTTTATGCAGAGGGATAGAATATTCCAACAGGTTTCTCCAGCTGTTATTTACAGTACAGAAACAATACACTAAAATAGAAAGATTTTTTTTCCCTCACTATTTACTATTTTCTGATTTTCTTTTCCTTTGGACAATCAACTAAAAAAACCAGAGTATGCAAATAAAATATATAAGCCAAATATTTCATTGAAGCTATACTAGCTGGTTATTCCACCTTCTCATGAACTTCTGAAAGAACCGTAAACTATCTCCTGCCCCTCTTATACTGCATTCTGAATAATAGCTTAGAGAGTACCTTAATTATGACTTGTTTTTTATCCTGGTGATATAGCAAAGTTAAGACCTTGATCAGTTTACAAATCAGATTCATATTCTGTTCAGTCAGATGAGAGTCATAATTAGGGTATTTATCTGAGAATATTTTTTTACCTCAAAGTTCAGGTTATTCCACATGAAAACTGTGTACAAGTAGGTACTCCTTGCCAGCAAAACATTTTGCAATGTTATGCAGTGGTTCAGTATGTTTTCGTAAAAGGTGACCTCCATAATGTGAAATTGTAGGTTTAATATTTTGCTGCTTCTTAGGCAGATGACTAAGGTCTCAGATGGGATATTTTCAGGACCCAGTGCAGGAGAGAGGTTAATTAAAATGAAAAATATTTTGTCAGTTGTAAAAGTCTGTATGTAGAACCTTTTTTGATTTTTAAGCTACTCTCAGACATACTGATTTTTATTTCTAGTCTGAAGAACAAGACGACCTGACACTTCCTGCACTTGCAGACATTCTGGAGCTCATGGGCTGGTGCCATTCTTCAGTACAAGTTGGACAATCTGATTTAAACATACTTTCTACAATGATATTCTAGAAATGGTTAACTACAGATTCCAAAAACTTCATCTTTCTGATGGGGTTGTTCACCGTAGTCCAAGTCACATCTACATCTGGTTTCACCTCTAGTAAAGACAAAAAATATACTTGTCCCCTTACTGACCTTACATTATTATAGGAGAAGGGAAAAAAGTATTATTTTTCCCCTATTCTATGCACCATTTTAAATATGACTCCACCCCTTCTTTAATTCCACTCTGAAGCACAGATCTTTCAGCTCTTCAGGCATATGCTTGGGGGAAATAGTCCAATTTAAATAATGGCAAGAGATCTATAAAAATCACCAGGGCAATTGTATTAAGCTCAAGCTGCTGCTTTCTCATAGTAATGGTCTGGAAGTAAAATGAAACCAAACAAACCTAGACACAGACATTTCTTATGGTACAGTCTACTGTAGCAGTCTACTTCTACCCAGCAGGTCAGCCATGTATTTTACGAAGCCAGTTCTTGCAGCCCCCTTTTTTAAAAAAAAGAAAGATGTTCTGTATAAGGAGAGAGTACAAACATAACCCCACATTCTTCATGATATAATTTATTAACAAGTAAATTTCTACCTACAACTGAAAGACCTGTCTGATATTAAAGATTATTGAAAGTCTACCTTGCAAAGAGCTCTCTTCATGCTGATACCTCCAGTGAAGTCAGTAACACTGAACAGTCAGTTGATATTCACCCACAATGTAAAAGCCTTTAAGCATTTTTAAAGTTTTTTTTCAAAGACCAGGAGGTTTCCAGACATGGAAGCAGATGTGCTTCTGTCGCACCTAAGGAGTGACATACCTTAGAGATCTAGAAGCTGATATTGTAATACACACATCTTTTAGTCTGAAACCCTTGCTGATGAACTAGTTTGAGTTCAGTTGAATCGTAAGTTCAGTTTTCCTCACACTATATATCCATTTTAAACTGGCAGGTGGCTGTTCTATAGAAAACAGATAACGTCCTTGTTCACATTCATATTTTTTGAGTATGCATTGCCAGTTTTATATATTTTTGCTTTTTAGAAAATAGTTGTTTTGATTATTTGCTATTGACAGATTTCATTACATTATCAGTTTTAATATTATGGTAGGCATGATATAAATCAAAAATTAAAATAAATGCCTTTACAGGACATTTAAGCAGCTTGAAAACCTGGTGAGAGTGAACTATAAATACAAAATTATGTTGGGTTTATGATTTTAAAATTCTACTTGCTGGGAATCAAACATGTTCCATTACATTAGGAAGTTCAGCATCCACTGAAGGAAAAGGCATAGGAAATCCAGTCTCCCTCATGAGGGCTGGTGTAAGACATGCTGTCTGGGGAAGACCCAAACTGTGCAGGTAGAAGAAAAGCCGTATTTACTTCATTAATGTTAGAAAGACATTTCATTTCGAGATAAAATTCTGGGTTTACAGGAGGAAAGGTTTCCTCACTGTAGTCTTCAGGAACTGCCAGTCTTATAACATAAGGCTTGACCTTGTTTTAATGAGGTATTTCCGAGATGTGGCCACTGTATCAGTCTGATCAGGTTTTTTGCAGACACCTGAGATTCACTGGCACACTGCTGGCTGCAGGTGGGTGGCCTCTCCCTCAGCAGTGTGGTGTGGTTGACAAGGGCCACAGAGAAAGGAGTGAAATGGTCCCACTTACCCCACAAACCACTTATGCTCACCTACAATTTCACTCTTATTCATAGTCTTGACCACATCTGCTTCCATATCACTTAAGGAATCTACTGATGGATATTTGTCTTAATTTCCAATGAGGAAAATCCTCATTAATTCCCTTTGGGCAAGAAGCAGGGCTGCCTACAGCCAGTTGTCCAGGACTGTGCGTAGATGTTTTTTGACTGTCTCTAAGGAGAGAGACTCCACAACCTCCCTGGGCAACCTGTCCCAGTGCTCGGTCACCCTCACAGTGAAAAAGTGTTTCCTGATGTTCAGAGGGAACCTCCTGTGTTTCAGTTTGTGCCCATGGCCTTTGTCCTGTCCCTGGACAACACTGAAAAGAGCCTGGGTCTGCCTTCTTTGCACCCTTCAGATGTTTGTAAACGTTGATGAGATCCTCCCTCCGGACTTTCTCTTCTCCCGGCTAAACAGTCCCAGCTTTCTCAGCCTTTCCTCATGTGTGAGGTGCCCCACCACCCTCTGGGCCAGGCTGTTCAGCCAGTTTTCAATCCATCTCACTGTCTTCTCATCCAGCCCATACTTCATCAGCTTCTCGATGAGGAGACAGTGTTGAAAGCCTTACTGTAGTCTAGGTAGGCAACATCCACTGCGGTAGTCTAGGTAATATTCAGTGCTGAAGGGAGCCTCATCTACCAAGCCAATTAACTCATTGCAGAAGGCTATCAGGTTGGTCCTTCACATGCCTGGAACTGGTTTCCAGGCTTAGCTGCTCCATCACCTTCCCAGGGATCAAGGGGAGGCTGACTGGCCTGTAGATCTCTGGGAGGTGCAGCTGGAGAAAGTACGTTTAATGAAGTCAGGTAGTCTGGAAGACACAATGAGTATCACAATAATGAAACTAAGAGTTAATAATTTGTGAGAAGATTCAAATTCTCAGAAGGACGGAGGTGTAATACAGAAAAACAAGGCAAAAGAACTGCTACTGGAAAAATCAATTTAGGTGATGGCAAGCTGAGACAAAGTTCAGAGTACTACTGAAAGCACTGTGTTCAGAAGGAAGGAGGAACCACAGAAATAGGAAGTAATTCTTCACTGCAGCTACTGGACATACACACTTAGGTAAGATGCAACAAAATGCAACCTTATATGTCCTTAAACTATGTTCTGCTGCTGCTGCTGCTAAACTATGTGCTTTCATTTCTGATTGTGGTGTGCAGAAAGCATGGTCTGCAGTGGCAGGAAATTCATGTGAAAAAATGGGCAGATTAGGAAATGAAAAGAACATTACAAATTTAAATAAAAGAAAACCTAGATTGTTGGTTCTGTAAGTGTATGGATATGAAATTTGTGACAGTATGGTTTTAAATTCTGCCAGAAAAAATATATTGTGATGTCCTCTGGAGGGGTTGGTTTAGTTGCAGTTTAGTATGCCGATGCTTCATTAGGTTAAGGTCAAGCCATTTGATTGACAGAAGTGATGTGCTGTCTGGATGAGCTAAAGTGTTGTAATGCTGAGGTCACTAAAAATCACATGGTAACTGATAGAGAAGTGGGATGTGACTGTACATTAAAAAGGTTATATTCTGGTTGCTTAACTGGCTTAAGCCAGCTGAAGTATGGATGAATATGTGCTTTATGTTAATGCTAGTGTTTTACAAGACTAAATCAGATGTTGAACTAGGATATGTAATGTGATTTTTCAGTAAAAATATGTTATGGTTAATTGCATAAAAAGTTTAAATAAACCACTACACTTTAATTTTATTCCATAAAAATGCTGGTTTCTGATTCTATCGGACACAAAAGCTGCATGCAGTCATAGTACATGAAAACTTACTTTGTGCAACATGGTGCATAAAAGATCTCAGAGAAAGTTGACCTCAATGCACCCTCAGGCATCGTTACAAAGGACACTTAAATGAGCATTTCTAGCCAAAATCACAAGCAGCAGATTTAGAACAAGAATTGCCATGTGATAACACCTAATTCTCCAAGCACAAACTGGGCAATAACATTTGTTTTGTGGTCCTTTTCTTTGTACAAATCAGGTGAACTTCTAGCTTTATACTCAGTCTTGTTTTGAAATTAAATACGGATTCAACATAGCAATGTACACAAAAACCTCAGAAAAGAAGTTAACTAGAACCAGATGTTGAGTAAGATGCCACACATGGAGAAACCCACTTTAAACAACCACCTTACTGTAGTTACTTGAGTCAGCTCAGTTTATGGCAAACAGAAAGGAGCTTTTCTTAGTTGCTATAAACTGGTGCACACACTTCAGCATGTGAAACCAACACCCCCTTAAAAGACACAGTGATTGGTTGTAGGATTTAGAGTTTTATAATTTTGTAACCCTGGTGACCAGCTCTGGATGATACAAAAGCAAAAGCCTGGACAATCTACTGGCTTCACATGACAAGGATTGTGGTTTTGTTTTTCTTTAATCTAAATCTGAAAGATTGTACCTTTGCTGTGTATATTCCAAATCAAAGTCTCTGATATTGTTAGGGAAAAAAAAAATTAAATGGGAGAGATGCTGCCAGGTTCAAAGCCACACTTCAGCCTAAATTTTCATCTGCTATTACTACACGCAAGTAAATTGGCTGAAAGAGATTTCAGGAGGAAAATATTTTTCCAGTTGCTTTTACATTGTTTTTTCTCTTTTTATTTTACCAAACACCTGGGTTTCTGAAAACAGGTTGAATCCAATGTTATTTCTGCCTCATTTTTGGCTGGATGTACTTTGGACATTCCATCAGCTATCGTCTTTAGAGGGGAAAGCAGGAAATATCTAAAGAAAGCCTGAAATCCAGAATGGGCAGGGCAGACAGTGGAATGCTTTAACAGAGTTGGAGGTCAGAAAGAACCATCACAGCTGTTTGCCTGATGCCCTCTGTGCACTCAGGTAGGAATGCCCTGTGAAGCGCAGTACGATCCCTCAGGCCCAAGGTTTTTAGCCATGAGACCGCTAAGGCAAGTTCCCAGCACTGGGATAGGCTCCAGCTAGAAACGGTCTGTGTCAGATGTGTCTTGGTGATCCCTTACATCGTGCACAGGAGCATGTTTCTGCTGCTCCCATGTACCCTTTCTTTTACAGCTTTGAAAACCTAAACTATGGAAATTGGTTCCTGACCTGAAATATGGTGATTAGTTTGTTCAGAGAGTTCAGTGAGGCTGCAGACGTGGACATCTGAGAGTGGATTTATTCTATCTGACTCACAGCCTTTTTCTCACCTTCCTTCTCCAGCTTCTCCTCAGCAGTCTGTAAGGGCAGTCACTGGTCATCTGTGGGGCGGCAAAATCACAGTACATCTAGCTGTTTGAGGAAACACAATTTCTCCAGGATCTTTCAGGATCAGAGGAGATAGAGGTGCTTTCATACTACAGGGCTTCAGGAATGATGAGAACAAGGCAGTGCAGTTTTTACATTCCCTTCAGCTCCCAAAGGAGAGGGACTCATAGTTTCTCACAATCAGATATTTGCAAGCCAGACTGTCATGACCATCCTGCCCAAACATTTGAATTCACACTCTTTAAGGATTTTCTGCAGAAACCAAATGAAATCCATAAAAACAATTAACCTTAAAGTGACCACTTCAAGACATGGTGAGACCACTACTTACCATAATGAACTGGCAACAGGTTTAATTAAAACATGTTTTGCTTGTTTGTGATTTTTTAGGCATATGACTCAGGTTATTCTTTTACAGTGATTTGTGTCCCTAATTATTTACTACCCCATCAAATATTTTGTCTTCTAGATAGGCTGGAAAAGGCAATTTATCCCTGTTTAAGTCACTGATAAAAGTGCACAGGATCAAAAACTAGTATCTGAAGCATTTTGCTAGAAAAAGGCCTACTCATCAATGACTTCACGTTGACTGTGTTTTAAGATTTCTCAGCTAGCTGATGTTTTTAGTCCCTCAAACATACACCTTACTAGTGCCATTTACTGCAGATGTTTTTTTAAATAAAATGTCCAGGTAATAATTCAATTGACTCAACCAACTCAGAAAAATCCAAGGATACAGTATCAACAGTTACATTTTCTAGCTAGATTTATAATGTTTCCAGAAAATATAACAAGGGTTTTGGATCAGACAGACCTTCTGCAAATAAACATACTAACTTTTCTTGGTTATATTTATAACCTTAAATTTGTTGCTGAGTCGCTAATTACCATTTCATATTCCATGTAGGATCAATCCACAGCTAATAAATGCCCCCTATTCTTTTAAAGAACTGGAAGAACATTAGCGATTTCTGAGTCTGTTGAAGCTTTCTTGAATTTGTTTAGTTTGTAGTGCTTCCCAGCCACTTTGTTAAAGATTTTGGTTGAAGTACAAACACACTCTTCCGAAATTCCTCAACCTTAGCAGATGCTTCTTCAATCCTATTTTTTTCAAAAGACAACCTTCCTGTTCCACTGAGATGGTACTTTTGTCTGAGTTCTTCTTAGTTCCTGGTGGAAAAAGACTTTCTACCTTTTTTTTAAAATTAATTTCATTCAGTTTCTCTATGTATATTTAACAATGTACTTAAATTATTGCCTAGGGGCTTTGTTTTGTTATAATTTCTTTATAAAATACCTTCTTATTTTTACTGACTTCATGAAGTTTACAAAATGATAAGTAGTAGTCCTTCCTATTTACTGTTTCCATTTTTGCTGATGTTTTAACATTACTGCCATGTCTCTGTGTAAGATGTCTTTTGTCCTATGTTACATTTATTCCTACTAGTAGAATCAAGGATTTTGGATGGTCAGTTGTCCTTCCACAACTCATAGTCTTTTTAATACAAATCAGTCTAACTTTGTAGTTCCCTCATGAATTCCAGCTATGCTTTAATCTTTGGAAATTGATACTGTTAAAGTCCCTGTACATATATATCACTGACTACTGCAATATTCAGTAGAACATTGAACTTATATCACTTAATTACAGCTACCTGTGCTTGAACAGCCATGGATTCTTAGGTTAATGACCAACTCTCCTTCATCCAATAAAATGAGATCCAATGTTGCTTTACTACCTGCTGCAGAATTTAGGACCCTTACAAAATTTATTATCTCTTGTTTTCAGCAGTAGCAAATATGTTTTTTTTCACTGGCCATATGAACTTTCAAGAAGCATCTATCACACTACAGCTATTCATAATAACTTTTTCTTTTTCCTACATGTTATGGATAAGTATTTGATGAGACATTCAGATCACTCTTTCCTGAGATGTAGGCGGTCTGTTCAACACCACAGTGTAATAGTGATCTGTTACCCCATGGGAGCTGACACCTGAAGCTTTGCTCTTATGTTCTTGGATTGGCTCTACAATTCTGTAACACCTTCCTCACAAGGTGTGCCTCTTTAAAGGAGGGATTTAGAGCAAAAGCCAATGTGGCAGATATTACCTTAAAGGAAATTTGGGCCACAGAGAAAAACATGTACAAATAATCAAGAAAAAGTTTGCATGGCAGTTAGGAATGGAGATCAGATAATGTGGCTCCAGCTTTTTTTATTGACTGTAGGACTCTCTTTCTTGTACAGTATTTGCAGAAGAAAGAGGAAAAGAATGAAAAAGACCTGTTGGACTGTAAAGTGCAATTCTTTCTAATCTCATTCATAGCATGTATTTGCTTGCATGTAAGATACACACACATACATAGTGATCTATACCAATTTTGAGATTTTTAATAATTTATGCAGTGTCTGAAGAAAATTCACAAATCTATAACCCTGAAATTTAAAGTTGTGTGAAGTTTCAGACAAGCAGAGACTGTTTACAGAATGTACTTCTCACTTTGAATTAATTTATTCTGTATTTTGCTTGAATAATAGTTGACATTCCTGATTTTGAGTATTACTGGCAGCATTGCCCTAAGAATGACATGAAAAAGCTACCTCTGTTCTTGGAGATTTCAGTATCACATACTTGCCCGCGTGTACAATTGTGATAGTCATTTTTAATCTATAATCTCAGTACTTCTGAGTGGCTGATTAAGAAACCGTGTTTAACCCACCACTTTTAAAGGACGTATCAAATAAGAAAAATTGCTTACGTATCAAATGGTGACAGTCAGAACAAAAGTAGTTTGCTTAGGAGGGCAAAACTCTCTCTTATATTACTTTCTCTGTTTTCCAAAATCAGCACTCATCACCTACCATCTGTGCTTGCTTTCTGCACAGATCTTCGCGATTTGATTGACGTTCTTCCCAATGGTAGAACTTTCAATGCATGTTAAGTTACACAAGAGAACCAATTTAAGCATCTCTTGTGTATAAATTAACTAGAGAGTCTTAGAGATATACTGCTTATCTGATGGCATAATTGAGCCCAAAGCTCTATCGTTGATCTCTCACAACTTGGCTGTCAAAAAAAAAAAAGAAAGAAAGAGAGAAAGGTGAGGGAGGGAAATCTCTTCATCAGAATTACAACTTTCTTAGCTTCTCATAGAATTGCATTTCTTTTGCAGGGAAATTAAGAGAAGTTAAAATGTAACAGTAAAGCTCATGGTGTATTTCTTGACAGAAAAGATGTGCCAGTGCAGTAAATGATAGGAAACTCTGTATTTGAAAAGGATAGTGTGTTACCCATACTTATAAAATGTCATTAGTAATTTTTTTCAATATTTTGGTTCTGTAAACTTACATTTGTGAGGAAACTATTACTCCAAGCTGTTAAATAAACAGTTAGCAGGACACTTCTAAGTGTGTTTTGAAACAAGATTTGAAATACAACCACAGTAACTCTTGACTGTATTACAAGAAGATGAGACTGGCAATATACCTGATCATACTCCTTCCCCCACATCCTGTCACATAATTCAATATTTCTGAATGCTTCACTGTGTCCGTTGTAAATGGTTTGCCCTCCATATGTTTCCATAATTTAAAACTGATACAGTTGTCGAGATTCTGGACAATACTTTGGTTTTTATATTCTTTCCAATGCACTGAATCAAAGGATAATCCAATAACAGATCTGCCATAAAACCAGTAATACCTAAGTTTCTTCTGAATGTGTAGTGCATACAAATATATATATATATGCTGTCCACAGTGCAGAGTCTTTACCCAAAGGACAGGCTGGATAACAAGGGTATGACCCTTTTCTAGTAAGTTAAAAAATAAGTGATGAGACACTGGTGCTGCCATTCTGTAAACGTCTCATCCCCCGTGGTAGTAAGAGGGACCCCGCATTTTCTGTGGAGTTTAAAATCATTGTGGTACTCACAATTGCGTGACCACTCCACTGCCTATGAACTGATTTTACATTAACATTAAAAAGTACACACACAGAGAAAAACACACACACACAAATGAGGGCATTGAAACCTTACAAGTAAAAGTATTTTGTCACTGCAAAATACAGCAGAATATCAGAGGATAAAAATTTCAGACAAAGGTATAAGATGCATTGGTACTGTTTGCTAACTCTATGTGTATTGCAATGACATTTACCAGCAAATTTCCAGCATTTAATTCCCCTTTCCCCACACACCTACCCTCTAGATCTGAATTTTCACAGTACTCTATGAGAAAATGGTGGGATTCCAGAAGTGGCTGACTAAGGGGTTACACATAATATATAAGACATATCTTGAGGGAATAACCTTTACAGCTAAGTGTAGTATTTCTACTTAATGAATTATGGTGTCATTGCCCTTATGTATATCATATTTTAAGTAAATCTAACATCCTATTTTATCTTCTTTCAGTGCATCCTCTTCTTTCCATTACAGCAGAAAAAAATAATCTAAGAACTATATATTCTAGCTGTGGCTGGGATAGATGGAGAAAGACATCACTGAACTCTGCTGGCTGGGTGCACCTACTGTTTTCAGCCATTGGAATATGGGAATCAATGCAGGAGCTGTCACCTATGCAGCACATGAACTCTGCTGCATGGGATAGCATGCAGTAGGATAAAAAAAGAAAGGACCACCTGCTCTCAGCAGCTTTGTGCATGTACCCCTACATTCCTCCCAAATAATTCTATCTAAATTGCCTCTTTTGGTGAATTTATGATTTACTGATGTTGTGCCTAATTCCCTGTGTAAAAAGAATTATGTGTTTTAACCTTTTTGCTAGGATAGTTCCTCATTCTTACAAATGTTATTAATTGTTGTTTGTTATTTATTATGGTGACTCCAAAATCTCTGCACTGTTTATTTTGAACTAAATCCCCTAATTAATCATAGGTAGTAGCAAATTTTGCCAACCAGTGTTTAAATAACCCTGATACCAGAGAATGAATAATTTTTTATGTTCAAATTGATCACCTTGCCAGCCAGCTCCTTCAAATGTGTTTTTGAAAATATGTAATAATATCACTTTGGTTTTGCACAGGGTCCCATGTTCACCATATGTTGTGTAGCAGTGCAGAATGACTTCCATCTACAGATCTAAATGACTCAGACTGGGTTTTCATTTAGGCCCCTTCTAACTTCTCCAGCCAGTAACAAGACAGATCGGATTTAACTTTTAGAAACCAAATGGCTTAATTTGCACGTTACTAAAAAAAGGTATGTATGGTGTTTCTGGGCAGCATGACCGAAACAGCTTACACAGCATCAAGGCTGAGACTAGGCTTGGTTAGAGGAGGGAATTTCGGAAAATGATGCACTTCCAGAGGACAGCAAAAGAGCCTGAGTCCTGGCTACGTGCTGTGCTGGCAGCCAGACCTCAAAATCCCCGTTGACTCACACTGGTCTTAGGAGGTGCAGGTTTTCATAGCCAAGGGCTGGTGATGGGAAATAAGGGTGTCTGGGCTGTCCTCTCTGGAGGCAGTAAGCCCCACATTTGGTGTTGTCCTGACAGCTGTCTGTCTGTTCTGCCTTGACTTTTCCTCTCCCAGCCAGAGCCTGTGGCTCTAAAAGTGGCAGAGTACTAATTTTTGGAGATGCTGATGAGCCTGGAGATGCTCATAAGCCTGAAGCTGGCCCTGCACCTGTCCTGGGAAGAATTTATATGTGATCTCTAAATCTGTTGGCATTATTAGTTACAGGCAGGTAAGGTCCTATCTCACAGAAGAATCTTTTGACAGAAGTGACTATTGTTCCCAGCTTCCCTTCGATCTCTTTGTCAGGCATTCCTTAAATGAGCTCTTGTCTCTGCAGCTCTCGGCCTTTGCCTCCCTCTCAGTCTGAGGTCAGCTGTTACTCCCCCTGAAGAGGGCGGTAAAATCTTGTGCTCTCCATTGACATTTGTAACATTAAGCATGACCAGATTTACAGTATGTCCTTGTACAATTTTGAAAGAAAAACGATTGTTCAGAAACCTTATTTTTCCATCATTCTTTAAAAAGGGCTGTTAGCTGCATTCACTCCCAGTCCAATCTTGGACATATTTGGAAGTGGGGAAGAATGAAGAGACACTGTAGCAGATCCAGCCGGATATGGAGTGGGATGGGAGAATGTGCTGCACCCATATGAAGTATGCTATGTGAGTTTCCAAGAGTTCATCACCGCCCCTCCTGGAAAAACTAGCTTTTGTACAGCCCTTTGCACTAGAGAGCCCAGACAAACTTTCACAAACAGGAATTCCCAGCTTAGACCATTTGATGTGCATGATGCTACTAGCCAATAAATCTTTTTATCATAGCTGAATCTCCAGATAAATTGCAAGAAAGGAATGGACGATCCAGAATGATCCTGCTCATGGGAAATCTCAGCTAAGGCTCCTCTCCTCAGTGAACCTAAACGCATTGAACACCCTCCCTTACAATCCTGATGTGCTCTCGTTTGCACAAAAGTAGCTCTGTTGAAGTTACCTGTGTGACAACCTGATGAAGTCAGAATTAAGCCCATGTAATGTGGACATTTGGGCCCAGGTATATCTCACCTACAGCTAGGTACAGTATGGGACATCAAAGTTAGAAGCAGAGTCACCTAGGCTCCCTCAACAGCCGGTGGGGAGAGAAGCACACAAGTCCAAAGGAAAATGTTTGCTCACTTATTTCACCAGGCTGTCCATTGACTCATCCATTAAACCAGGTAAGGTGAATCCAGGCATAATTGGGCTAATTTTCAGAGCGGGTAGCTGCCAACATATAGACATTCCACAAGGTATCTAGCTAGGTAGCTGATCACAAAGGATACAAGTCTGAGCACAGAATCATGATCTACCATAAGCTCTTTGGGACAGGGACTTTTGTATCCCATATTCATACAGGGTTTTTTTATAAAAGACACCAAACTTGTCTGGCTTTTGATTTAATCCTTGTGTTTGAAAATAAGATCTTTTGGTTATGGAACATATTTAAGAAACTAGGAAAAACTGGTAAAGTAAGTGAGCTGGATGTAGAGGTAAACCTGGAACATATATGCTCTCCTGGGCTCACAGAACATGGATCTTCACAAGCTGGTTGCAAACCTAGTTGTGATCTTTTCTGCAGGATGTTTTTCTACCTTCATATTTGTCTTGAAAAAAGGAAAATTTTTCTTTGTACACCATTAACTAAGAAAAAAAAACCCTGGGAATGAGGATTCTGGTTTCTTCCCTACATCTTTAACTGTAAGTTACCAAAGGTTTTCCACACTGTAATGTGATAAATAGACGGAGCAGTGCCTCAGGACTCGGGAGATGTGGGAGCCTGCTTTTGCCACTGATGCTGCCAGATGCATTTCCTTGGGAGGTCTCTTTGTCCTGCTGTGCTCCACTGCTTCCAGGTTTGACAAGGGTCAGTTTCCTGAGAAGATTATTATGAGGTGAATGGAAGTAGAAGTCCTGTGTCAGAGCAGATTTTTATTTACCACTCATTGGCAATAGAATTACACCTATTATGCAAATTCATTGCAAAAAGAAAGACATTTCCCTTACAGGTTTGAAAAGTAATCCACATGACTCTCATTAAGTGGTTCTGTGTCCTCTTTCCTTGTAAACAGAGGAAGACTAACATTATGCGTTTACCTGACAAAAAGCAACATGCTTTTCCCAGCAACTAACAAGGACCTGCTCCTACATCAGCAGCATTATTGTGAATGACCTCATTCATTTACAATCCTGATCCTATTCTGACAACAAATCCCATCTGCGTGTGTTTGCTTTCTAAAGAAAAGCATTAGCCCAATGTGAGGTGTTTGGATTGAAGCAGCTCACCGATACCCATTGGTGTTATATTTATGGGACTGAAATTGTAGTACTTGATGACTCTATTGTTTGTTAGCTCGAGAGTGAGTTCATTACCTTCAGGATCCCAAATGTTTACAACTAGTTGCTACTAGAAACTGTTTTGATTCTGTATTGGAAACCACAATCACGTAGACAACCATTAAGTCAGCTGCCCAGGGAGACCTGGACTTTCTGCTTCTCCCTTGTAATCCCCTTATTCACTCTGCTTGAGGCTGGAGGGGTGGGACTGTTTACTACCTTAGTACTTCAAACCCTCCTATTTTTTGCCCTCACCATGCAAAGGAGGTTAAGAAGTACTAATCGTTGCCAGAACTGTGAGATGTTTTCTCATATTAAGAGCTACTTTACAGGGGACATGGTGGATTACTTCAGCCTGGTTGGCCGCTATGTGGGAGTGAGGCTTTCATCCATATTTTTCTTCTGCATCTGGACAGCCTTCATATCTGTCACTTATAGAGCACATAGGAATGCATGGAATCACTTGTGTATGTTACTATCTATAATCTATTTATCTTGGAGGTACTAAAGCTGTTATAAATTGCTGTAAACCTGGTGGTCTGAAGCCATGAAAGAGGATGAGCTTACTGTTAATTCCAGACACTGAAGTAGGAGAAAAGCAGCCCAGAATGCCTGGAGAGGTACGGAGGCTCCTGCCAAGCCAGTGAATGCTCTGCCTGCATCTGCTTTTGAAAAAAGGGCATTAACTGGATGGGCCAGGCCTCTGTTGCATGTCAGTTATGTAACAGTTTATAAATTTTCTGCTTAAAAATAAGCTGTGAAGTTTTATTGTTGAAGTGAATGTAATGTTGGCATTCATGTTTGAAAGCAAACAGGCAAAAATGCCCAGGGTGGGGGAATCCCGCTGCCTGCTGCAGATAGCTTTTGGGAAAAGCCAGAAGAAAATGAAAAGAAGATAAAAATGAGGAAGAAAATGACATTTGACTAGGGAAGTATTTCTCTTTTAAGCAGAGGGCTTCCTAAGGGCCTTCAACTCTGCTCTGAACAACATCTGAAATCTTGGAGGGGTGGGTGGGAGATGTGTCTGGCAGCTCAGAGTCTGAGCAATGACCTACAGACGAGAGCACTAACACTTTGGAGCAGGGCAGTTGCAGTGCGGCCGCTGTACCAGTGTATATCACTGAATTTAGATCACTTCAGCTGAAATCACCCATGGAGCCAGTAAAATTACTCGTACCATGGGGGATCTTGCCAGCCTGGGCAATGAATTAAGTGTGAGTGCAATGACAAGGGAAGATAGCAGTTAGCTACCTTGGCTGTGGGGAGAGGGCTGGGAAATCGGGGCAGAAAATGGTCATCCTGCATGCTGTCATTTAGTTCTTCTTTCCCTGAGCTGCTGTATTATTGTGTTTTCCTTTTGTTCCAAATAAACCATGTCGGTTTAAACCACATTGGTTTCAGTGTTTAAACATGGGGAAATGTCAATTGCTGAATTACTGGTATAAGACAATTACTCAGCTTTCTAACTAGGAGTTCACAAGAGCACTCTTTAAATGTTTGTAGAAATCCTTACAAATTGAACATACCACCATGGCACAAAGTTTGCACCAGATTTTCCATTGAGAATTACTCAGTCCCTTTCCTTTTTTTTTTTTGTCCAGGAGAGTTTGACACTGCAGGCCTGATGCTCACTCAATTTGAACGGTGTTTTTCCCCCTGACTTTCTAGACAAGTTTTGGGATGACAAAAATTATTAAAAAAAAAAAAACAAGAAAGAAAGGAAAAAGTGGAAAAAAAAAAAGATTACCTAGAATGTAGAAGTACTACAAGGCATTAGCCATGTTTTGATTTGAATACTCATTTCCCAATGAAAAGTTCCTTTTGATGTTTCTAAGCAACATCATCACCCCAATTATCAAAGTAATTGCTCTGCAACCACTTTATGGACAGTGCAAGCAGCATATGCACCTTCCCCTTGGTCATGCCAGTAAAGCCTGCTGTATCAGCTCTGACCTCTCATCTGAAAGCAGTGGAACTTGCTCTGCAAAATAATGGTTCTGCAGCCTGTTAGGGCAGGCCTGGCTGGCAGCTGCCTCTTCCGTTAACTTCTCTTCTTTTCCCCATGCTGGGAAATGTATAACAGATTTCCCTTTGCGAATCAAGATTGCTTTAAGAAGGATATGGATGCAGCCAAATAAGAAGTTGGTTTTCAGACAATATTCTGGAAAAAAAACTTTTCCTAGAACTTTTTGCAACATAAACCAACTAGTAGGAAAATTATTGTTATCTTTGCCTTGTAATTTTTTCTGTTGTAGGCAATTCTAATGTGAGTGGGTGCATATTCATTACTGTCCATCCATCTCGTGACCTGTATCAGTCGTTTAACTTCCAGACTGAACTGTATGTTGTATTTGAGCTTGCTGCTGTTCCAGCTGGTGTTGAAACACAAGTCTTTTAGCTAAAGGTTTCCAAGGCTAAAAAATGCCTGTTTGGGGCCCAAAACAGATGTAAGATGTAGCTCACACAAATCCTTATTTGAAACTTGAAGAGACCGGAGGAATTATATTTTTCCACTGTAAGTGAAATAAACGTATTTTCTCTCACATTCTATCTTTGATCCTCAAAGTATGCATATCCATAGGAAGAACCTGCAGGGTATACTGTTAAAAAATGTAGAGCTAGGTTACTCTCTCTCATGGAAAAGTAAGTTGGAGGAAGACACTTGTGTGTTCAGATAGATTCCCAATATTTTCACACAGAGTGGAGTTTCCATATTTTCATGGGAAATAAGTTTGCACACTCCCTGCCCCAGAACAAACCTTGTGATTCAACCCACATGGAGAAGGTCTCCATCTGGAGGGAGCTGAGACCTGACACTCCTCAGTGGGTTTCTCAGTACACTGGTTTAGTTGTAATCCCATTAATAAGCACACCAGAATTAGAGAAAGAAATAGCAGGAGGTGAACTCAGTCTGCCTGTGTGAATGCTTGTTTTCTTGTTTCTGTTTTTTAACTGCCTATTTGTCTTTTCTGAAGCTGTTAATTGCTGGTCCTCCATTTCTGTCTAACAGTTTGTTGCTTTGTCCTATTTTCTTGGATTTGACATAATTTTCCTAATCCTTTTTCAACTTTTATCTGTCTAATCTCCTTCAAGTCTCACTTCTCAGCTGAGTCCTCCTTTCCCACTGAGACACAGTATAAGCAAAGCATCTTGAACTTTAAAAAGGCTCCATTGCCTAGATACTTGTTTACTTCTGAATCCTCCCTCTCCTTCCATGTGTGCCATTGGTTAACACTGAGGATTGCTGATGCCAACGCCACACTGAGTCATCCTAGCAGAGGACGAGAGAAGTGAAGGTCTGCTCAGGTTATGTGAGGTCAGTACTGCCATTCCTCCTCTTGAAGTCCCCTGCCCAAGCTGCTGCATGTTGCCATTCCAATTCAGTTGTGCCATTCAAAAGTTGCACCTGGCAGTGTGTAGATATTGTCCCAGATGGGACATAGACTTGGTTGGGATGCTATACAACAATGGATAATGGTGAGAAAAAGCAGAGATGGGATGGAGCCCAAGGTACCTCTACCTACAAGGCACATCTACATACAAGGCACATCCACGTGGCAGCAGCTGTAGACTGTGAACCTCTTTCACTCATTAGAGGGGAAAGTTGCATATGCTTTCCCAAGGTAATACACAACATAGACACAGAGTACATGTGCCTGTGCTTCCTGTTCTTTAAACTTTCTGCTTCAGTTGAGCCCTTTGAGATAAATTGTTTCACTCTTGTCATTCTTGGATTGTAGCTCTTGTAGAACAAGACCTTCTTCTTGTGTTTGTGTAGGGCATAATGTAGTGGGATCCTCTGGCCCTGGCTAGAATACTATAGATGCTATTACAATGCTCCTCCTACCAATATCTTCAAAAGATTACCAGTTTGGGGGGCTAGGTAGGAAGCTGCTAAAGCTTGTGCTTCAAGGCATCTGAGAGACATTGATGTGGGAGAAGGAGAATGTGTATTGACTCGATAAGGTTTTCTAAGCAGGTTTTTCTGCCTCTTGATTCAGTGCTTGGAAGAATGCCCACTCCGGAAAGTAAGGATAAAACTGAAGCTTTTCCAAATGTTTTTTGGTATCTGGCACACACTTTAGATAGAGCTTTTAACTTAATTAAATCAACCATTTAACCCTCTTCCTTAATTATGTGCTTTGGAGAATTTAGAAGAAAAGTTACCCTAAGTAGAATGTTAAAATGAACATCAGACAAATACCGCCCCAAACAGGAAATCATGTGAACACCCTGGTGTACACCTACTGTCTCCCATTTCAGAACAACATACTGAGACTATGCACTGTCTGCGGTGAAAACACTAAGGACATTTTGTTCAGCTGCCTGGGATTTGAGCACAATGATACCTTCTAAAGTAGAAGTATTCATCTGGGACATCTTTGCACATAAGAGCAGGCATTCATTTAGGCCACTGTAGTTACAGTTGCAAAACACTTTCCACTATAACCTCCTGCTTTCTCGTGCTCAGAGCTTTCCAAAGCAAGAGAAATTTGGACTGATTTTTGCTCTGATGAATCCTTTCTGGACTAGAGTTTTTCTTATGAAAGGCAACAAAATTAGACAGCTTAGTTTCACAAAGCCAAAAAACCCCATATTTTTTTCAATGATGAAACAGTGTAAATACAGTTCTTGCTTCTCTTGTTGATACATTATTAAATCTATGCAATTAAAATCACAGGATGTCAGAAAACAATAATTTCAGTAATCGTGTTGGACATGCGCCTTTTCCTTTTTCTATTCTGGTTATGAGTAGCATTTTTCTATTTATCTGGAGACCTTATTCCTTTCTCTGTATGTCTCCAGAATGCTGTATTTATTATACTTAGAAGTAATTCCTTTATCACTGAAGACCAATCTCAGAAGAAATTATTTGAGCACATGTGTCAGTGGCTCCCCAGTCCTGATTAGGCCAGTATATTTTATTGCTTAATATTCTTGTATGACGTTATCATCCTCTGTGATTGCAGTGGATTGATCTTGACTGCTGGCCAGACACCCTCCCTCTCTGCAACAGGACAAGAGGAGAAAATAAGAAGAAAAGCCCATGGGTCAAGGTAAGGACAGGAACCTTACCATCATGGGCAAAACACTCAACCTTGGGAAAATTAATTAATTTATTCCCAATTAAAATAGGTTTGGGTAGTCAGAAAAAGACAAAGTAAAACAACACCGTCCTCCCAACCCCCATGTTTTCCCAGGCTCAGCTTCACTCCTTCATTCTTGACTCCTCTTAGAGGAGAATAGGACAAATCTCTTCTTGTCTCATCTCTTCTTGTGTCTTGTCAGATGTAGACAGTCCAAGAGAGAGAAACATCTTAATTCACGATTATCTACTTAGCATAATGCTCTCTAGTCTCACTTGGGTTTCCATGAGCCATGTTTACCACATCAGAGATATCCTTTGCATAGTCTTTTGGCAAATATGTTCCTTCTCATAAATCTAGATTTGTTCCAAATTTAGAAACAGATAAACATGTCAACTTTCAGTTAGAGATGATAGAAAATCAGATGCTGTTTTAACTACAAACAAGGCTAACGCTGAAGATAAACATCTTCTTGGATATGATATCTGAGTAAATATTCCATATTCTAATGCTTGAGACAGTCACTAAGAACAGTTATACTAGTATTTTCTAATTCTGAATTATTTTCAAACACATGCACTTTTCATTTTGCTTTAAAATTGTTCATAAAAATGTTATATACATTTATTCTCAATTATTTTATTATTTATTTGAATTTTCTCATTCATTGATCTTTCTTAATTGGAAGGATTATTTTATTCCTTTACTTGATGTCTTAAACTGTAAAACTTATTTCCCATTTCAGTCAAAATCTTTCTTATTAACTAAACAACCGATTTTGGTTTCAATGTCCTCAGCATCTACTTTTTCTGGCAATATGCTTAAAAAGCTTTCAGGTATATAAAAATTTTTAGAAACAAGTATAATGTTAGATGGGTAAATAAATGGAACTGTGATTGAGAATTTTCTCAGCTCTAGTTAAATACTATGGCAATAAATATAGTGTAAAAAATCTAGTCATTATTCCCTTGAATAAACAGAAACACCTGTTCTTATAATCAAAAGCAAACAAGCTATTTTTAGTAGTCGCAATTATTTATTTTTTACTACTGGGCTGTGGCACTTCCTAGGATTTGAGCCTCACAATCATATTCTGTCCTTGTCTTTTTTTTAGGGTCTCTGTTCATTCATGTTCAAGTTTTATACAAACTCTGCCCAGGAATGCCTTTTGATGCTTCAGGTGTTGTTTCCAAAGATATAATAAAGCCACAGAAGAGGAATAACAATAGAAAACCACAAACAAACAAAAAGGTCCCCAAACCCCCAACAACCAAAAAAGCAAACAACCAACAAACCCCCAAGCCCCAACAGTTACTTGGGAGAATATTTATTTCTGGGTTGTACCCACTATGGGTACCATGCCAAATTTCGCCATCTTATTTACTCAAAGTTAAGGTGACATCCATGATGGAAGTGAAAGTTGTAATGTGTGGCATGTTTTGTGTGTCCCAGCTCCCTATCTTGATAAGGAATAAATTATTAAAAAAGTCACTTTTGAAGAGAGTTTTTCTCCAGGCTTTTTCTGTGACCACTAACCAAGCTGCGTAATTTCGCATTTCTACTCTGAACAACGTTTTACACTTTAAACTTTACATTTTGTTAAAACGACCTGACAAAACAAAGTAGCAAGAAGCCCTCTATCCTGTGACCAACACTCCATATTCACAGTGAGTCTTTTTTGGAAGGTTTTAAGTTCCACTTTGTCCCTAGTGGTGAAGCAGGGAGCTACCTGGCAGCACCACTCTTGTCTGAGAGTAGAAGGGACATAAGTGGTGGAGCAAACCTGAGATGCACAAGGTGGAGCAACACTGTCCATATGCCCATGAAAGTATGTCATTAATCGCAGAAAAATGTAAGTTGGCAAGGACCTCTGGAGGTTGTCATGTCTGACCTTGAAAGACAGAATAAGGGGTAATGCCAAAACTAGACCAGATTGCGCGGGGCATTGTCCACTAGTTCCTTCAATTTCGAATCATCGAATCATAAAATGGTTTGGGTTGGAAGGGACCTTAAAGATCATGTGGTTCCAAGTCCTCTGCCATGGGCAGGGACACCTTCCACTAAACCAGGTTGCTCAAAGCTCCATCCAACCTTGAACACTTCCAGGGATGGGCATCCACAACCTCTCTGGGCAACCTGTTACAGTGTCTCACCACCCTCACAGTAAAGAATGTCTTCCTAATACGTCATCTAAATTTACCCTCTTTCAGTTTAAAACTGTTACCCCTTGTCCTGTCACTACACTCATGATTAAAGCGTCCCGCCCCATCTTTCTTATAAGCCCCCTTTAAGAACTGGAAGGCTGCTCTAAGGTCTCCCCAGAGCCTTCTCTTCTCCAGGCTAAACAACCCCAGCTCTCTTAGCCTATCCTCATAGGGGAGGTCCTCCAGCCCTCTGATCATTTTCGTGGCCCTCCTCTGGACCTACTCGAGCAGATCCATGTCTTTCTCATGTTGGGGGCCCCAGAGCTGAATGCAATACTCCAGGTGGGATCTCATGAGAGTGGAGCAGAGGGGCAGAATCACCTCCCTCGACCTGCTGGCCACACTTCTTTTGATGCAGCCCAGGATGTGATTGCCTTTCTGGGCTGTGAGCACACATTGCTGGGTCATCTTCCATTTTTCATCCACTAATACCCCCAAGTCCTTCTCCACAGGGCTGCTCTCAATCCACTCATCGCCCAGCCTGTATTTGTGCTTGGCATTGCCCCAACCCATGTGCAGGACCTTGCACTTGGCCTGAAGGTAATAATTTTGTAAAATTACTTTTCACATTTTTTGTGAGAAGGTTTAAGTATTTACTTTGTGCCCTGCATTTTGTGTTGTAAAATATGACATTCACACAGATACAAATGTTAGATTTTTTCACAGGCAAGCTCTTGGTGGGAAGGTATGTCCGGAAGACAGAAGATATCCCCAGAGATGTGGGAAACAGCCGGTTTCAACATGATGATGCAGCAGTGACTGCTATTCTTGTACATGGATTAGTATTCACAGCGTCTGTGTACAATGTACTTGGGTGTTTTGGTATTCCTGCTTCCATGAATCCTCAATAAATACTCTCTTCTCTTATTCTGTATAGCCAGTGACTTAGTTTCTTTAGCATACACAGGATAACACCATTTCTCATCTCTAATTCCTCTGGGGGCTGAGGGAACACCCATAGAGACTGATTTAGGTTTTTGCACTGAGCTGAATTCTCTCTCTGCTACACATGCCCCAAATCAGCTTTTAAACAAATCTTTCTTGTACAGAAATACATAAGAAATATCCAGGAAGTGTTACTAAAGAACCTGAAAGATATTTAATTCAAGTCAAACCATGGCAGTAGCTGCATTTCCACTGTGTTGTATTCAGGCTTATACTTCATGAACACGCCTTGCTCAAACTCCAGCTGTCGAATGGCAATGTTTTAATCCACTGCGTTGTCAGAGGGTGGCAATATAAGAACACAGAATAAGCACACGGGCAATTAGCGAGAGCTTCTCCAGGCTGGGAGCAGCTGGCTTTCCTGACACAGCCACAGCCTTCCCTTTGTTTACTACCATCACACTCAGGTTTCTGCGAACACCATGCAAAACAAGACAGGGTGGTCCTGAAGAAACACTGTGCTTCATGCAGGACTGTCTTGTAGATGGAAAACCTTCCAGGCAAACACAGTCCTTTTATTTACAGTTCAGCCATGCTCATCCCAGGCTGAATTTCTTCCAGGTCGGCCAGAGGAAATAGAGCAGGCAGCCTCACGATATTCTGCTGGGAGCTGCTCCTCTGCCATGCTTTCTGCATCCCGCAGAACCTGCCTTGTCTGCAGTAGCAGCCTCTGGATGGGTCTACACAGAGTTGCAGGACTTGCAAGTTAGATACCTATTACAGCAAAACAAGACAGAAACTGTCCAAGGGTGCTGGTGATTCCTCTTGATGTCACCTTCTCTTCCTCTGCTTATTTCTAAAATCCTCTCTGTCTCTTTTAATTAACTCTGCAGTCATGTGCCATCATGGTACTCCTAGCCTCCAGGTGTTCCCAGGTAATGGCTTCCTCCTGACTGTCTCCGTGACAGTGCTTAGGTACCTTGTTACTTCTTTTCAATAAAACACTCCCATGGTGAGCTGTGTGACTGCTCAGGTGAGTGACAAGCACTGAAATAATTTGCTTTGTACTAATCTGGCTTGAAGTACTTTACCATGATGATCGTAAAGGTCTTTTCCTGCCTAAATGATTCTATGACAAGGAATACCTAGGAAAATAAGCACTTTCTGTTGTCCGTATACACAGGTGTACAAGGTACTAACAGTGTACAGGTAGGACTGCCAAAACTGCCATTTTTTCCCAGTAAAGAATTATTAGGTTTGCCTTTCAAAGTAAAAATTATCTTTTCTTGTCCTGACTCCTGCTGGTATGGGGTTTGTACCAGTAACTGGTGCAGAGGAACCTGGGTGGTTGAGGGAAGCATACGCAGGGAGCACCTCCAGGGATGGAATAGATTTTCTGCCAGGTCCCTGTGCCCTGGCGCAGAGCGGAGGAAAGATGCTCTTTCACAGACTGAGGCAAGAGAACGTGTTTGCTTGTGTTTTTGGAGTACCTGTAATTTTGTAAAAATGTTAGCTTCACACATGAGAGCACTATGACTGTTATCCTTCTCCCACTAGGATTGGGATTAAGACTGCAGTTCAGTGCCTGCTGACATGAGTCATTATTAATTTTAATATCTCTTTTGGTGGCTAAGAATAAATTTTGTTGTCAATGTGCTACAGTATCTTCTTCAGAACAAGGGGTGTCCTCTCTGCACTTACAGAAGAGTTGAGCTTGCAAGAGGAATGGGTCTAGCCCCATTTTGAGTATAGTTCCTTATCTGTTGGGTTTGAGTTGTTTATCTTGGACAAACAAGATATGAACATAAAGGGAATCTGTCACAAAATCTTTCAGTAAATTCATATATTCAAATGTATTCCTTCCTCAATCATTTTACTGTCGTCATTCCATGTGCCACATCTAATTTAGAGGGTGAGATCTCTTGGAACAGTGACTCATCTTTTCCTTATAAAGCACCATGCACGCAAAACTGTATTAATAAAGGAATAATAATGGTATCTGCTTGTCTCTTAGAGGCTGGGGCAGAGATAACTGATTCTGTTGCAGATGCTAGTAAGGATGTAGTATAGTTTGTGTCTGTCTTGGATAAGACTGGGGACTGATAATGCAAGGAGTGTAAAGTACAGAGGCCCATGGATGAAAACTCAAAACAACTGGGTCAGGACCCCAAAGAAAATGCACCACCAACGCAAACAGTTTGCATTATCTTCAGCTGAGAATCTCAATACCACTGGAAAGCGACCCTGTTCCAAAGCACAGTAGAACTCATAAGATAATGCCATAGTGCTATTCCACTAAAAAAGGAGAGCACAGAGAAACAGTTATTTGCCAAATAAATTAATTACACTTCTGAATATGGATATAAATCTATTTCTTTGCTACAGAGTGATCATTCCACATGAATAGTTAACCCTGGATAACATGTGGGAAGTTTGCAGTTCTTATTTCCTGATCCTTCTGCTGATAATCTGACGCTAGAAGTTATAAACTTATTGAGAAGGGTGTGGGAAAGACACAGAGTTTGGTGCTTCTCAACAATAAAACAGAATTTGAATACTGAACTGTAAGCTACTTAAACAGCAGTCTCTGCCCACTATAGCATATACACTACTATGGTATGGTATTGGCATAGTATGTCAGTACTTAATGTTAGAAGCAATAAATACAGAGTGCTTTTAAATAATCAATATGAACAGATTCCAGACAAACTAGTTCACACATTTTAATTCTCAAACAATATAATCCTCAGCAGATGCCCATAATTGGGGATATAGATGTAAAAATACAGTAAAAGAACATGCATGGAGTTTGCTTATATTCACTCTCTGATCTACCATATTATATGCTTTAGTTTAGGGTGACTTGACAAGCTTCTTTATTTCTTCAGTTAATATCGGATATTTATAGCTTAGGCAAAATAGAAAATGACAGGAGAGTGGACAACCTGTTTATATGAACTAAAGAAATAATTATCAGATTATTCACGGCGCTGTAAAGAGTAGGAATGATAAGCAGCCCAGCTATTGTAATGTGATTAGCTAATGTTAGTTAAGCGTTATGAAGATAGAAAGAACTCTACAAAGGTTAAGCATTATTATTATAACTGTTAATTCAGAGTGATGGAAGACACAGTGAAAGCTCTTACCATGTTCTGTGTAAAGCTTGCAGAAACTGAAATTTAGAACTGAGAGATTTACAGATGGGATAAAGAGCATTACCAGCTGTTGAGCTCTTTCTGCTTGTTCCTTGCTGAGGTCTGAGTAGCTGGTCATTTGAAAAGATACCTCATAGATAGCAGCAGAGGTATAGACTATATCACAGTAGGAGCAACCGATGTGGGTGAAGCGGTGCGCCAGGCTGCCTCCCTCCAGCTGCCCTGTGCGTCCTCTAGTCCTCTACAAGGAGCAGCGACCCTGAAAGCTGCAGGTTGCCACTCACAGCACTCTGTGGGCCTGGCAGGCCTTTGAGCGTAATCCATGTGGGCATAAGCATCCTGGAAATGTTTACTTTCTTTGGTTGCAACCTTGTATTTCTGGGCATCTCCTTATTTATGCCATGGATTGTTGCCTTAGGCAAAATTTCTTGTATGTACTGTATAAAAAAAAAAGGTGTTTCCCTAGGATGGTTTCTTCTACCAATGCATTGTAACATGGAACTAGTTAAAAATAAGCGGTTTTAGTTCTAAAGGAAATTCTGGTGTTTTAAAGCATTACTGTTCCAGCCTGGAAACCGAATGAGCTACAACCTGTTCCTATACTAAATACCAATTCTAATTCTAATACTAATTCTAAATTCTAATACTAATGCTACTAATGAATCATTTTGCAATATTGATTTTTTTTTGTTCAGTTTGAAAAATTTTATTGAGATTAATAAATTTATTTGAAATATATGACTATTGGAAAAATGCATATTATTATAAAAATATATTGTCAAGTATTTCATCTAGCTCTTCCATGCTAAGTGTCTCTTTTATGAATAGCATTGGAGAAACATGCAGTCTTCCAGAAAAAAACTAATAAGAAATCAAGGCTGGTAAATGAAGAAACAGTTAGGAATCAGACTTGATCTTAAAACAGGGATTCAAATTCAGGTGACAAAGCTGCATGACCAGAGCGTCAGGTTTTTTTCAACTGGTAAACTTCTATATTTTAAAGTTTCAAGGAAGTATTTTCAAAGAACATGAAGACGCCTGCTCCAGCTGGGGTGGGATGCTCTCTTCACCTTTCACACTTATTGCCAATATCTATGCTAGACTGGGCATCAATAGTATTTTGCAGCTTCACTAACCAGAGAAATTCCCTATCCTCAAGTCTTATGAATCTGGTATACTGAGCAGGACAACCAAAGACACGAAGTCACAGAGGGAGGAGAAAACAATTAAAAGAGGAGTGCTGGAAAGCTGATTTACCACGTGATATTCCAGCTTTCCAGCTGCTGGTGAATCTTACCACTGACTTCAGACCTTTCGGTTCATTGAGACCTGACATTCAGAATAACAGTATTATAATGGCTCTTAAAGGAGCTCTGAGAGAAATTCTGAAGTGATTCAGAGGATGATTCACTCATATTGAAAGCAAAATATCAGCAGTAGCTAAACATGACAGATACAGTGTGTACAAAGACAGCCAAGCCAAGTCTAAATTGGAGTTTTGAGCATGCATTTGTGATTTAGTCATCTGGCTAACAGGGTATGGGCTGTGAGAAACCAATATTAACTGAAGAGCATTGCATTATCTCCAATGAGAGTATTCCCAAAGGTACAAAATGTTTGTCCCCTTAAAATTGACTGTTGGAAATTTTGGTGTGTGATTCAGACTAGTGATTTAAAAGATGATCTGTCATTATTTTACAGATAATTTGTATTATGAGAACTGAATTTAATTTAACTCAAGCTTCCTCTATATTACAGAATTTGGCACCTGTACTTCTGCTGATTCATCATCTGTGATGACAAAATTGAGTTGCAAGAGCACCACAGGTCAAAATATCTGTACTAGCACTGCATGTCCTCACTATTTGCATTTTTGTTGATAAAAGACCGTGTAGGTAATTTGGCACCTTTTGATGCAATATACTATGGGATGGGGAAGTAATAAATCACAAGAAAAGCAGTTCACACCACGGGTGTGGTGGGTGGAGCTTTCAACTTCTCCAGATAGCACAAATGAGGAATTTAGAACATAAAACAAGGGGAAAATTGTGGGAAATGGTCAATCTCCTTCCCACTGTGTCACCCTGACTGTTCCTTTATCTCTGCTGCACCTGGGGGCCTGAGTGTCCCCAGTCTCTGGTGGTACCTGTGTCAATGTGCATGCCACTAGCTTGGATTTCAAAGGGCCACCCAGTAAAACAACATTCTTCCTGGTGGTGAACTGTGCCATCAATTTTCAGTCATATCCTGGGCCTACAGAATTAGAGCTATGATGAGAACTATGGATGAGGAATTGCCTGGCAAGGAAAGAGAAACAGTGCTGCAACAAAGTTCTAGGACTTGAAGGTATTTGTGAAACCTGAACTTTTTGTTCTTGACTTCGGACAGTGTTTGAAATGGGGGTGGTGAGGGAGGAGGAAGCAGGAGACCAGCAGGATCTTAAGCTACAGGGGGACAGTGGGAGGTGCCACAATTGCCCACCAGCTTTGGGAAGCTCAAAACAGGACTATAAACAGAGTTTACTGTGGTGTTGGAGGGTGGTGGGGTGCATTCCAGTAAACTGTAAAGAACACACTATTCCTGAAGCTGGACACAGGGACCCTGGTATGTTGGGATGTCAAGGTTAAGTTGCTTGCATATTTGGATAAACACAACCATTTTGTTAATTCTACTGGAAGCCATTTATTTCTTAATTGGAAATTACATGGAAGTGTTCAAGAGTACTATGAATGTTGAGAGTCTAGACAAACAAAACAATTACATCGAATAAAACAGGGCAAAGTGGGATATTAAAAGACCGTCTCCAACCTGTTAATAACATAGACTGGCCACTCATTAACCCTATGTTACCCTTTCTTTTCAGCAGCATCCATCTATCCCAGTATGCAAATAGATCTTTGGACCATCTCTTTCACTGAAAGCTTTGTAAGGCCACCCTCAGAGGGGACAAGAGAGACAATCAGTGAAAGCACATCTTTCTGATTTACCTTGCATTTTTTACTAATAATATTAAATTGCTATTGAAAATAAGGCAAACGCCAGTCTGCTTATGAGAGGAACTTGCTAGTGAACACATCCTGTACCATTGTCATGGCATGTTACACAAGCATGCTTCCTCATAACAGCATAGAAAGGAGCTTGGGGAGGGACTAAGGACCCACAAAAGATCTGTGGAAGGAAAGACTACATGTCTACCAGTAAAATGATAAATTCTGGTGTTGTTCTTAGGCTCTGCAGCCAACATGGTTCACAGCTATAACAATAAACAGAATAAGGTGGCCCCATCCAAACTGCCTACTTGGAAAGACCCCTTTCATGCCAGGGGAGCCTCCTGTTTGGCAGAGGTCCCATCGCAGGGACCATCCTGGTAACACAGTAGGATGCAGAGGACCAAGTTCCAGTGCTTGGGAATATTCCCTGACACTGTTTACTCTACTGGAGAGATACAACCAAAGAGTACAGAAACCTCTGCAGGTTGTTTCCACTGCTATTTCCTCCGTATAGCTGTGGCAGCACGAGTGTAGGTGTGAGTTTGGGTCCAAACACTTGTCCTGCCTATCTTTGTTGTTCTGTAAGGTTGGGCCAAGTTCCCTTTCCCACAGAAAATTTTTCCTAAATCCTTTTCTCTCCTATGGTCTTTCCCTCTCTTTATTGTACTGTACCCTCAATAAAAAGAACCGTCTGCTACAAAAGAAAGCTTCTCTGTTGTTTGGTTGGGGATTTTCCTTTTTTCTCTGTGTGTACTTCCCCAGAGATAAACAGGTTTTCCACTGGGTATTCTCTTTAGTTTGACCACTGTTCAACCACTTGTTAATGACATTTTTGTTTGTGCTATTACTTTTTCAAAAGGGGTGGGGAGAGGTGTGGGAAAATCTTCTGATGGCTAGCTATGCATTGAAGTGTTTAACAACATCGCAATTTCATAGCAAGAATCAGGATTATTTAAATTACCTCATAGAAAAAATCCCCAAAACACCAGGTTACACTCACATGGCCTAATCTTGACGTAGAGAGCAGCTCTTCATTCTCTGTTCCTCAAAATGATATTTCATTGTTTAATTTGGCAGGTTTAGTTATTTTGGTTTAAATAAACATGTTCAGGTGGCACTTCATCTGGGAAATATTGAGCCAATATGTATTGGGTTTGCGTGGCAAGGTTTTGGTAGTGGGAGGGCTACAGGGGGGGCTTCTGGGAGAAGCTGCTAGAAGCTTCCCCCATGTCTGAGAGAGCCAATGTCAGCCGGCTCCAAGATGGACCCACCGCTGGCCAAGGCCGAGCCCATCAGCGATAGTGGCAGCACCTCTGGGAGAACGTATTTAAGAAGGGGAAAAACCTGCTGTGGAGCAACCAGAAAAGAGGAGTGAGAAAATTTGAGAGAAACAGCCCTGCAGACACCCAGGCCAGCGAAGAAGGAGGGGGTGCTCCAGGCGCCAGAGCAGAGATTCCCCTGCAGCCCATGGGGAAGACCATGGTGAGGCAGTCTGTCCCCCTGCAGCCCATGGAGGTCCGCAGTGGAGCAGATATCCCCCTGCAGCCCATGGAGGACCCCATGCCAGAGCAGGTGGATGCCTGAAGGAGGCTGTGATCCTGTGGAAAGCCCACGCTGGAGCAGGCTCCTGGCAGGACCTGCAGAGCCATGGACAGAGGAGTGCACGGTGGAGCAGGGGAAAAGTGAGGAGTCCTCCCCCTAAGGAGGAAGGAGCAGCAGAGACAAAGTGTGGAGAGCTGACCCCACCCCCCATTCTCCATCCTCCTGTGCTGCTGTGGGGAGAAGGTAGAGAATTCAGGACTGAAGCTGTGTCCAGGAAGAAGGGAGGTGTGGGGGAAGGTGTGTTTAAGGTTTGGTTTTATTTCTCCTTATCTTACTCTGATTTGATTGGTAATAAATTAAACTAATTTCCCCAAGCTGAGTCTGTTTTGCCCATGATGGTAACTGGTGAGTGATCTCTACCTGTCCTTATCTCAACCCATGAACCTTTCATTATATTGTCTCTCCCCTGTCCAGCTGAGTGGGGGGAGAGAGAGAGTGGCTTTGTTGGACACCTGGCGTCCAGCCAGGGTCAACCCACCACACAGTAACACAAAGAACTCCAGCAGAATCGCTTCTACCATTTAAAAGAGAGTTTCTAGGAGTGACAAAGATTTTTCTTCTTTGATATGGAACAAAAATTTTTTTGTGTATATTGGTTTCCCCAAAATGACGATCTTGATGCTGATACATGACTTTGATGGGTAGTCAGATAAATAAACATTTTAATTTAGGACAGACAAGGTGCTATATCATTTGGATAATAGTCTTAATGAATAGGCATGTGTAGTTTTGAAAAAAAAAAAAAAAATTGATGTAAAGTCTCAGATGTCACATTAAGCTACCATAAATCTAAATTATATCATTAAGTCCTGGGTCTTCAACTTCTGTGAAAAGAATATGAATGGTTCAGGTTAGAAAAACAAACAAAAATATGGAACTTGGATTATTGGATGGAATTAAAATAAATGTGAAGACAGAGCGTATCTCCCTTTCCATGCTGCTAACATTCAAACATGTATTACTAGTCTCATGAGACATGATGCCCCTGTAAAAAGTCCAGTTTGTATACTTAGATTTTCTTTATGGCCTTGTGACTACAATGAACCATGGAAACATGAGAGAAAATTATTAATTTAATTCCAAATTCAGAAAACAAACTAAAAAAGCCTTGTAAAGAAATCACTATTTTCCCCCACCAATACTGAGTGAATGCCACACTGCTCTTCAGCTCTCTTTGCATTTCCTTTAGCTTGAGAGTGCTTTTGCAGCAGCAGGCTAAAACTCTATTCCTCTGTGAGGTTCTGTAAGCTAGAGCCACTGCTCTGCAGTATTACAAGTGCAGTGGGCTACCAGAGTGGGGTCTATGGATTTCAAAGCAAAAGCATATATAGAACTCCTTGTATTGCTTATATTGCTTGCATACATTATATGTTAGATTAACCCATAATGTTGAATTAGTCTTCTTTAAACACTGAAGTTTATTTAAGGTCTTGGGTTTTTTTTTTTTTTGTCTTTTGGGTTGTTTTATTTTTTTTGCTTCTTGAATGCTTTATTTTTGAAATCACTGGTTTTTATTCAGTTTTAAAAAAATGCAATGGAAAACAAAAGTCACAATCTGTTCCATGTAGCATCTTAACAGGTTTTTTTCATTCTATGGCAGGAAAATAGTCTGACTGATCATTTCCAGGAAGAAGGTGGATAATCTTTTTTCTCTTTACTTCCAGCCCAATCTGCATTTCTTTTGTCCAAAACATGATATATAGTAAATAACAAAGGATAGTATGTTGAGACATGTTTTTGCCTATTTCCAGGCAGAAGGGTCAATCATTAATACAAATATTTTTAAATGGTCCTGAGTGTCCTGCAACAGTAGACCTAGTACCTCACAATTTTTTTGCTCATTTATCAAAATACCCAATCCAAAAACAGTTTAAGAAACCTCAGAAGGTCAGATCCTTAACATGCAGCTGGTGGATCTATGCTCATGTAAGCTATCAAACAACCTAGTTCAATCGTAAATCTGATTGATTGAATTCACAAGGCACATTGTGATGTATGTTTTCAGACAGTTGAGGGACAGGTAAAATAATTATATATTTCCCAAGGATTCCATAGGATTGAAGATTAAATCAACAGAAGGCAAGATAACTGAAGAGCCATACTGGTAAGGTAATAGACTGTAATGCTCAACATCAACAGTTTTTCGTTATTAAGAAATTTGATATGGTCTTGTGCATCTCTACATTTCTTAATTCCAAAATATCTCCCAAAGGTTCCATATTTAAAACTTCTTATGAGCAATAATAATAATACTAAAATTAAGGTTGAGGCAACACAGGAAAAATATTGCAAAAGTGACAGTTATTAAGATGCTTCACAGATTCATGTAATCCTCAGATCATTTTCTCCAGGACTTCAAAGTAAAACAGAAGCCAAAATGCAGTCACAAATAACAAGTAACAAACAGTAAGATGGCCTTTTTGTACTTGCAGATCTGTTCTGCAATAGATCATCTCCAGATTTAACTTTACACCATAAAATGGGAAATAAGAAAAATAAATAGCATGCAACTTTATGTGCAAAATTACAGCATCTAGGTGCTGGTGTGCATGGGTTTACAGCTTCCCTTGAGAGCCTGAGGACTCTGCCTTCTGCAACCTCCTCCCATGCTCATGCCTTCGGGAGGAAATATTCCTCTCCTCTTCCTTGTGCAGTATGGCCCACAGCTGAGAGTTCCTGCAGTTGTAGCAAACAGCGACCCGTGGGTAGCAGGTTGTGTAAGGTGCTCATTCTCTGATGGATATAAATAGTTTTTAAAAAGATCACTTTTTCCTTGTGGGGACTGAAATGTCCCAGAAAACGGGTCTTACGCTGTTTCTTATAAAGCTTTTAAGGAAAACAGAAAGTCTTGAAAAACTTAGGAAGTCTCTAGTGGCACAAGTTCAAACTGTTTTGCTGGAATTCAAGTAGGAAAACCTCTGTGCTTTGCTTTGAAACTGTAGTGGGAGTACAGATAAATTCCCATCGACAATATATGTGAATCTATGTTAAATATGACTTCATTTCCTGTTTTTTCCCCTTATTATTTTCCTCATTGATATGATGGCAACTTAAGCAAGGAGTTTTCATAGACTGTATATCAGATAACTCTGTAAATATGATAACTCTGTAAATATGACGTAATTTACATTGAGGTACTAAGACAAACTCGCACACCATGAGAAGCAGCATGTTCAGGGTAGATTACTTTGTGTGCCTATTCCCTGTGTAAAAAGCCTGACTCTCAAGGCATTCTGCTGTGAGAAGGAATCGCTGTGCTCAGAAAAATGATCAATACTTGTAAGAACTCTAAAAGCTGCTGAAGAAAAATCTGGTTTTGTAATTAGTTGTCTCTTAAACTGTGGGTGGCAGCAGTGCCCAGGCAGAGGGAATTTTTGGAAGCCACCCTCAGGGCCCTGACCTCCACTGAATGTTTCTGGAGGAGGCAGCATTAATTGCTGCCCCAAGACTGGGAGGCCGAGCTCACAATAGGCAAACACATTAGTTTGTAAATGAAGGATTAAACTAGGAAACCTTGCTAATAACCTAGTTCAGTAGCTCCATAATCACCACAGTATGATGGTGAGTAATTTGCAGTGTTTGTAAGCTTGAGTTCAGTGTCCCTTTAATTGACTCAGTTTCCTATGCTGGATAGCTGTGCTGATACTTGGAATTGTTCTGTAAGATGATCTTTAAATAATGCTCCATGTGTCACGGCACATGTGGCATTCCTGACTTCCACTTCTAGCTTTCCTCATTTGGACGATTTATGGGCTTCTGTAAATCAGTCTCGAACATAAGTGGGTGCCTGTTCTTTTGCTGATTCATACTCCCTCCATTGTAAGCAAAGTTATGCCCTCAGACAATCTCCATTATTCACAGGCTTTGCCTGCCTTGAATCTGAATTTGCAGGAAAGAGTGTAGCTTTGCAGAGATTTCCAGCTCTAACTGATTTTTTTATATTTTGTCTGCCTGAAAAGTGAGCTGAATATTTTCTGAATAAGCAGGTGTACAAAGCACGACTTCTGGGGCAGAATCAGCATTCCCACTGTCCTCCTGGTAAATAATTGCAGGACAACTGGGGAAAGTTGAAATGAGCTGGAAGATGTCCCTGATTTGCCCACCCCAACACAATATATGCAAAAAGACTTGAGGGTCACCTTTAAAAATTCAAGTTCTGTTTAACTATGCTTTCACATGCTGGTTTCTAATAATGATTAAAACACATTGACAGTAACATTTTTGCAAGGGCACTATGAAAGGACAAGGCAGTATATGAAACAAGTATTTCACAATGAACACCAAATTCCTGCACTTGTAATGAACACAGCATGCAATGAACGCTATGCTTTCCAGATATAAAATGTAAATAGATTTTTAAAAAGTGTTTGGGGTTTTCAAACCCAGTGAGGGGATTTCCCTCATTAGCTTTGGAAATCTCAACCAACGTGGTTGAATCAGGTAGTCTAATCCAAACAGTCATGCTTCGTAACATTGCTCCCCAGACCTACAGCAGAGCTGGCTGTGACACAGGAGGATGAGATGGTTTAGTCATGGTTTTTCATTGAATCAACTCCTCTCCTTTATTGGAAATTTGACCTTTTACTTCTAAGACTTGCTGAAATCACCAGACTTCACAACCTCCTCAGAAGAGCACAAGAATGAATAATAGTGTAAAATCAGCTTAATGAACTTGAGTAACAGGGCTAGTTCACAAAAGCACTGTTACCTAAAAATGAGAAACTTAAAGTCAACTGCAAACTAGATTGTGAAAGTTTCTTTCCTGCTCTGCTGAAAGCAGTTAAAGTGATCAGAACAGGGAAAAGGAACAAACTAAACTGGACTTACTACTCTTCATGCGTGGAGGGCTGGGATTTTTCAGAAGTACACTATATGACTCATACTCTTCTCACGCAAAGTTCAATGTAAAATGCCCATTGACAGCAGTGGGAACAGTATGAAATTCTACCCTACAATTTATTGATATGATCTCCCTGCAAAGAACAGGACAAAGACCCAGCTCCCATGCCAGACAATTCATAGCCTGGACACAGCAAATGGAGGGTGAGTTGCACAGGAGAACGATGAGAGGCAGTGCGAAGAGTCTCACTTGTGGCATACTCACACCTTGTGAGGTTTTCAGGTGTTTTGATTTCAGTTTCATTTTACTTGTTTGCCCTGATCAATGTATGGGTACAGCTGTGCAGCATTATTTTGAGAAAAACTGCAGTTTCTACACAGTGAAATAATTTCAATTAATATTTGATCAATGGGAAATTCAGCACTGGATTGACAGCAGGCCTCAAATGCCACATCGCCCATCTAAGCTTATCCTGTGGAAGACTGAATTTTGAACCCTTGTACCTACACTCCATAATTTATCCAGAAGTCCTGGCTAAAGACTTGCAAAACAGAAGTGAATCATGTAATATCTATTATCAGAGAGAAATAACGTAAAGGAAAGTTAATAAAAGGTTTAAAGCTATCAAAGAACACAAAAATGTTTTAGATCCCTTCCTATTTATATTGAACACTAGAATTTTAAAGGAGGCACTGGGAAGTGTCTATCAGGAACAGTATATGAAGGTATATGGTAAATGTCTTGCCACTCGGGAGTCAGTCAGTGAGCATAAAACAGCTCTCAAAAGGAGATACTGTAATTCAGGACATCCTATCCTATCCAGGCCAGGCCAGGCCAGGCCAGGCCATATGCCACTTTAAGGTAGGCTGTGGGCTGCTCTTTGAACGTGCAGAACTGTGAACATCTGTTTTAGCTCATTTGCAAGTGATTTAGTTCAGCACTTCAGCTGTGCTTTTTAAGGGTCAAACGTTTGATTGTGTATAGAGAGTTAGCTTCATTCATTTTCATGAATGTAAGGTGACTTGCATTAACTGAGAACGGGGCCTGACCAAACTAATTCTTAACTCCTTGGGATGGCAGGTGGTAGTAAAAGTCTTACAAGAAAATGCTTAACAGCAATGCTATTGTCCAAGCGACTAATGACAGCAGGTTTACGTTTGTCATGGAGAGACAATTTAACAGAGATGTTACAGTAAACAGGCTGATGGTTTATGATACTACTTTGTTCCTAGCTTCCTTCGAGGACAGCTTTTTTCACCTATATCCAGAAAAATCTGATAAATAACAAGCTGGCATTTTCCATCAGTTATGAAGACACATGGATTAGTCTTAACCAACCCAACTCAAAACTTGAAAATGCATGATGGAAAAACTATGCAGGTTTTTATGTTTGCTTCAAGAGATCTGTAATACCTATGGTTATAGAAGGCCAGAGAAGAAAAGGCTGTTTATTTGACAGCTTTGTCAATGGGATGGTTAATGCACCAACCAGTGAGCCAGATGTGAGATAACTAGAAGAAGTACAATTTTGAAAAATTTTCCACCTTTTTGATTTATTTCTGAAATGGCAAATGAGGAAATGAATATCTCACTATATTTATCTCTCCCTCTATCTTTTTTCCCTCATTACATTTACTCTTGTTATGGGTAATTCTTGTGGGCAGCTTGACCAAACCTGCAGTTGTCTTTTTTTTAATGTGCCTAAATAAAGAGTGCAATGTGTAAAAGTACATATTTATTTTGTGGAACCTTTGGTCTGTGAAGGGTTACATGTCTGGGATTGGAGTGTTTAAAGGGCTTGCCAACATCTCATCATTCCCAATTAGTCAGAAAAATTGGCATAACTGTGGCTTAATTAAATTTATGAACCAAAGAAACTTCCTCATGCCTTTGCTTATGTTCTTTGTGGAAGCAAAGTGCCCTTTTAAGAATATGACATAAAACATATTTTTAAAAAGTGGTTTTTTTTTTATTTTCTATTTTGTATTTGTTTCATCACCTTTAAGTTAATCTCTAATTATAAACATCGAGAGATGTGGAAGAAGCCATGCCCAGAAGTCTGCACTCTTACCTAGGATCACCTGATACTGGTCATGGGGACATGCCCACTTGATGTAGCAGATGATGCCTGACTCAGTGTACCCAAAGAAGACAAGAAAAATATTTAGATCTCTTCCAATATGTTGTGGGGAGGTGGGGAAGAATGCCTTCCTGACCACAGATTTGGCAATGAGTTCACTTTGTACATGTGAGTAAAGAATCACTATATTTACAAGCAACTCATTTATACCCCAAGGTACTGTTTGTGTTCTGGTAATTTTCCATTCCTGTTTTCCCCTTTTTAGTTAATTTTAGTGATTCAGTCCATTTACGTCTATTGGCAGAGAATTTGAAGCATTTAGCTACTCTCTAAGGACTTGATATTCTCAGGCACTCAGGCAGTAGTAGTTGCACTGCAGGTGGGACTTGGGTCACGTAAGCACAGTGAATTAAGAAGGAGATCTTGTCACAAACTCAGATTATTGTTGCTGGAGAAAGTCTAAGAAAGATAAATGCAGATAAATCCAAAGGGAAACTCACTCCTTTCTAAGATTTTAGGAGAGGTATAACAACTTGCCCCCTCGAGACACCTGTGTCTCACTTCTGGCTGTATTGCAATTATTTATTCAGACCAGATGCTTGATTTTCTAATGGCTAGTGTTGACTGGGTGAGTCCCATTCTCTTTCTTAACTCCTTAGTGCTGGTGGAGTCAATGTGCCTAGTCAGAGTGACTGAGGATCCATCCTGACTGAATAGTGAGTTAGCATATTTACTCACTTCCCTCTCATGCTGCACAGAAACTATTAAACGTTCAAATGCCGGTCTATGGAAAATGGGGCCCAGTATTCAGAAGGTGATCCAAAGATAAAACCAATCTCTGAATGGAGCAAATTCTGCTCCTTCACCACTCTAGTGTAATCTCAGAATCATTCCATTAACAGTAACGTAAACCAGAAAGGACTTTGGATCAATGTACTTTGCTGGTATTGTTTACATTGCCAGGAGTGACCATATTTTGCTGTTCTTCTTTTGTTTGTTTGTCTTACAATAAAAATCATTGTACCTCCCAATTCCTTGTGATTTCCAATTTAGCTAAGGGAATGAGAGAACGATATTTATTTGGGTGGATTTTGAGAAAAAAAAAAGTGAAAGAAGCCATCATTAGGAATACAAACCAAGAAATATGGTGTATTTCTCATTAATGATTTAAAATTTACTTTCACTAAGAAAGTGGGAGTATTTAGTTCTCTCTAGTAATTTATAGTTAATTGCACATGCTAAAATGCTACTTCCATTAGTGAAACACAAAGTTCTGATTTTTTGTCACTATGTAACATTCATTTTTTGTGTGTTTTGTTTTTAATGGGACTCACTGTGTTCTCAGGAAATTATGTACTAAGGTTTTTACCTTCCAGAAAAAGGATAATCAAAAGTACCATCAATGTAAGAAAATTCTTCCACCCTCATCTGAGCAGACTTAAATTATGTTGCTGATGGTATTTACAAAATATCTGTGGCAAGTACAATGTGTCTGTGCTAAAGTCAATGAAGCATGCAATGAACAGGACATAGTCACATGAGGCTTGAACTCATTCCAGTTTGTACTCTGGAATTTTTTTTTAAATTTTTTTTTAAACTCAGATGATTGCAGTGACCAACATGTGATTTGGAGCAAGGATCACTCAGGTCAGGCCTGCAGAAGCTAGTGGCAAAACGCCTGAAAGCAGTTCAGACCAGGAATGTTTGTGTGTGGTAGTTCAGAGCGCGTCACATGCAGATAGATATAATTTTTGAAACAGTGCCAGTGCAGCTGGGACTGTTTCATGCTGACATACTAACAAGGTGTTCTGTTGAATGGTAAATGTTCCTGAGATAATGTATGAAATCTGGATACCCCTTGCCACCAAAGGGAGGGGAGCTGTTCCCTTCTCTCCGTTGTTTCCAGAGGTAACTTCCCAGGTGTGGGTCTCTCCTGTGCACCTCTCAGGGAAGAGCTCCGTTTCGCAGACAGTGACCAGTCAACCTGCAGAGAATTTCCTTGTACTACTTAAATACACTACGTATGTACATCCATTATACTAACACATTATACTAATGTCCATAACTATTTAAATAAACAACATATTTTCAAATAAAGTCACAATGATATAGCAGTTATGGAAAGAGAGGTCCTTAGGAGCTCTGCTGTTAGCCTGTGTACATGCATTGGACCATATCTAAGTCTAAGCCAAGTTCTGTGTGTATATGGATTGCATGTTACCCTCGCTCTGCCTAACTTATGTGCACCACTGCTAATCCAGTGCTCTCTTATTCCCTGTGTTGCACAGACCACTGTAGCCTTGACAAAGCTTTCCGGGGAAGAGTGCTGAAGTATTTATTAGAGAGAAGCCACTGGTCATGTCCCCAGACACACAGCAAGTGCAGAAACTGTAATATAGTAATCTGGGAACAGCTTTGGTGTTTGGGTGCCCCCAGCTGAATTGGCAATAGAGACATCTTAAACCGCTTGTGTCTTTCTGACTCATCTTACCCAAACTATTCTGGGTGTTTCCTGAAAATAGCAGTTGAAAGCCATTGAAATGATTTCTCTAGCAACAGTAGCTTTTTTCTTTTCAGAGGCAAACTCTGCTGTCCCATCAAATGTCAGGGGTGAAAAATCCTCACCCTCATATATGATAGAAAGAGCACTCAAGTCTAGCATTTAATAGAATTATTTAATAGCTCCCTCCCATCAGTCATTGTATCCCCCACATTGAATTTAATAAGATTGTTAGTATTTAAAATTAAGTTGCAACATCCTTGTCATTAAGTTGTCCTTCTGAAGGAAGCCACACTGTAGGTATGGAACATATAAATAAACACAACTTACACTGGAATATTTAGGGAAGTGGAACTAAAGCACAGATGTACCGATGCTTTCACCTTTCAGACAAATACTTGTGAAAAAGAAATAGTCGCAGGCAAAAACCACAATGGACTGCAGGTAAAGACAGATCATCCTCAAGCCATGCAACAGTGTTAAGTACAGTAACACTACATGTCAGATGGCAAGCAGGCAGATTCCCTGTGAGATGGGCTGCCTGCTCCTCCTGAGGCATCTGAGAGGACAGAGCCATGACACCAATAAGTAGCGGTATAAGCAGATGAACACTGGCTCCTACTACTCATAGGGGACTAAAGTTATAGAAAACTAAAGTCATTAGGAAAGTAATTGCAAAGGGTGGCAGCCTGTCTTTGTATGAGGCTGTGACAGACGTGTCCCACACAGTACACTCAACTGAACTATTGCTTATAATGAACCTTACTTACACTGCTTTTCCTTCTCCTTCACTTAACTCATTTAGGTAACTCATGTGCTGGTGTGATCCTGTGACTAAGAGCAAGATACTCTAATTTAGTGGATAGTTAATCTTTGGAAGTCCAGCAGTAGTTTTTTTTCTCCAATATTGTGCTGTATCTTTTCTCTCCTAACCTTCTCTTTCATTCAAATGAAGGGGGATGAACTGCATGATTCCACGGAAATATCAAGGGGTTAAATGTCTTGCCTTAAAGCACAAGATGGGAAAGGAGTACTTTGTTTTAGTAGAAATTCACTGTCACCATTTCCTGTAGTTATCTAGTTCACTAGAGCATTCTTGATGAAGAAATAGGAACAACTCTAATTTTTCATTAAATCCTGAGCCATGTAAAGCTTGACACAACTTAAAGAAAAAAAGATAAAAAGAAAAAAGTATGATACACTGGATCTGTTCAGCAGTGTGGCATAGGAGCTCTATGACGCTATTGCTGGACTCTTCAAATTTGGCAGGAGTGAAGAAGTTAATTGACAATATACTACTGTAATCATGTTTGCATTACCTTCACAGGGTTATGTTCACTCTAGTGGCTAATTTACTACAACAGCTGTTTTTTATGAAGAATCTGGTGTAACTTGTCAGCCATAGTTATTGAGCCAAACTTTTCCACCACTTCTTGGGCATAAAAAAGTAAAACGGTGCAGAAATGGGACAACATGGGGAAATACCGAGTATTTGAATGTTGGCAACAAAAGTGTTTTTGTCACTGATTTGAAAAACTGGTTTTCTAGACTTTAATAAACAGGAAATTCTAATTGATAGGAGTTGTTTTTGCAGCATTTTATTCAATTTTGTGGATAGTCAATAACTAAAATCTGCTGGCTTGAGTTGGTGTATTTTTGTAAGACGTCCATCATTAGCACCTGACCTGTAGAACTTAAAGAAAATTCAATTTTAAATTATCTGAGGTTCATATTCACTCTCTTTTGCTCGTTATATTTACCTGTACATTTATCATAGTTTTGCAAAGAATTCAGAGAACTGCACATGGAGATGAGGGGTTCACTGGATTGTACACATATTTGTCAGGCTTATACTGACAACTGCTGCTTTTACACATGCATTTTGATACCAAGACCTTGCTTGAAAGGGGTGAGGAAAATAAGGTTGTTCCTGAAGTTTGTTTATTACTAATTCTGGGATAGATGTTGATACTGTCCATTTAGCACTTCACACTGTTGTCTTCAACTAAACTACAATACTACCATTAAGGATAATGATATCTAGTCCTTCACAGAGTATTATTTTCATTTTGAATTGTATGTTTAGATTTCTTTACAGCAATCCATGAATCTGCACAATCATTTAAAGAATGCTGGGAAAAAATTGCTATCTGTTCATGGCAAACAAGTACATACCTCTGATTTAGCCAGCCACCCGAAAACTTTTGCCAGGCCTTTGGCAGACACCACTGAAGACACAAGTCTACAGATATCAGTTGCAGTGCCAGAGTGCTCCAAGTTAAATGGAAATGATATTATTCCAAGCCCAAAGTTTTCTGTGATGATGCTCTTATTTTGATAGATGTCTAAGCAGGTGTGAATCAGGTTATTATGTTGCAAGAGAAGGGGCTGGGAATAGAGTCTTAGGCTGAATTCTGGCAAGTTGAAATGAAGACTTTATTCTGTCTGACGTCTTGGTTGTGATTAAATGCAAGACTTTAAATACTTGCAATATAGAGGGCTGTATTTAAGCTACACACCTGGACTCCCTTTAATAGCAATAAGTCTGCAGTTCCAGAGTCCTATTAAACTCATCTCAGATTAGACGTCTAAACCACATCAAATCAGTCATGCTGTAGAAATGCCACTTACAGTCCATTTGGTACAAACAGTGTCTAGATCACCAGCTCAGGTGTTGATATTAATACAGAAAACATTAAATGTTAGGTAAGATGAACCTAATGCCCCTTGATGTGTGAATGACCCCGGATGGACCATTCAGATATCAAGAAGCTCTGCAACAATATTTTGAGGAAAACTATTTGAAGAATATTTATTTATTCATGTTCTATACATATGTAGGAAGTTCTGGAAGTTACAACATGCAACCCTGTGATATTGAAATAATTTAAGACTTGAGAAGAAATGTTTTAAAAAGCACAAAACAAGATAAATAGACTATTATGGTTTAAAAGTAGAATTTCCCTCTGAAGCAGCAACACTTGCAAGGTGAAATAACAGAGGAGAATAGGGAATCACAGTTCAACTCTGGATAAGGACAAAACTTTTTTTTCCTTATAAGGAATGCAGTGAAAAAAATTGTGTACACAAAGTTGTATGTGTTTTTCTCCGTTATATCCACTGGTCTAATAGAAGAGGTTACCTCTTCCCAGCAACCTGGTGTCATCACAACTACAGTCAAACTAAATTATTTTGCCAGTTTCCAAGGCATGAACATTCAGGAGGACATGCTGGATACTCTATCTGGATGAGCATCTTGCCAACTATCTATTGGTGGAAATGAAACTACAAGGAGAATATGCACCTAGCATGATTTGGCCCTGAAATAGCACAAAGAGCCAACAAATGGGCCATGACGGAGCCAGTGCAACTCTTTCCAACAAGAGCAGTGTGTTAATGGCATACCTTTCATGAAGGGTTTTCAAAGTGTTTTCTAAAAATTAATTAACTGAAACAGTCATCACTTAACATGATTAGGTTAGACTGGGATTATTTCTTCAATACTGAAATATAACTGCTGCGGTGATAGCATGGGGGAAATGCATGAGGCCTCAATCCTGTCTCAGTGATGATGATGGGAATTTGCAATTGTGTTTTCCTGGAAATGGCTCAGATATAGGGACTGCCTGTAACCATCCCAAGGGCCTCAGCTCTCGGAGTCTGCTCTCAGCTGTAGGAAAAAAGGATAAGACTTACTGAGTTGGCACTTTTCCAGAAATGAAGATAGCTTTCATTTCATCTGGGGGAAAAAAAAAAAGTGCCTGGATATTGACCGCAACTGGTCACAGCCTCCACTTTATACTCCCTTCAAGAATTAGCACTTCTGTGTCTCCTACAAACACAAAGTCTATAAAGCTGGTGCTGGAAACCACTACCACTGAGTTTCTCCTTGTGAAGTACCCAGAAAGCATTGACCTAATCCAAACCTTATCTGCAAGAACTGATAGGATCATGACAGAAGTTGCCTTATTTACAAGTTTACAAACTTACAATAAGTAAAATCTTGCTATCATAAGTCATCCTGATTTTTTTTCCTGAATAAGAGTAATGAAGATATACAGAAAAACTGCTGTAGTTTTCTGAAGGTCAGGGGACATTTTCTAAAATGCATAAATCATTGCTTTTGCTGTGTAAGCTGATCAACAGCAAAATTCTGGTCAAAATGCCTAAATGCCAGTTCTGATATGTATTATCCCAAAAGCAAAGCAGGGCTGGACAAAGTTTTCCTCCAGGACGAGAGTTGTCTCATTTGGTTGATTTTAATTAACAACTTCCTTGAAACATTGTTGACCTTTCTGGCATAGTACACTTTCAAGTAAAATGCAGGATGCCAGTCTATTCCACTCAGCTCCAGAACAGTTTAACCAATATCCGTAGGGCACACATCCTGTGACTTGATTTAATCTTATGATCAGGGCAGTGTCACTTGATGTGTTAGGTGCTGAAGACTTAGGAGGCCCTTGACCTTTTCCACAGCTATAAGACCTCCTTATTCTCACAATAAAAACAGTGATGATGAAAAGTGATTTTTTTTTTTGCATTTTTTTCATTTCATGAACACAAAGCAGATGAGAACCAGCAATGATTACATTCGTAGTAAAACATATTTTAAAATTAGGAACTTTAAGAAGTGTCTTTTCAAAATGAGCTTGATAATGTTCCGGAAGTAAACAGTTATTGATCACTGTTGCATGTCATTCAAGTAACCATAGTTGCATAGTATGCTGAGCATTTCCACAACTGGTATAGAGAATTGTTGCTACTTGTCACAATTTCTGCTATTCAAAGTGGCTAACTGCCTTCCAGGAGTAATGTTTTCTCTGATATTACTTCAAATTGTGTATTTATAAGGAAATAATATTAGTTTTTTTATTTCATTCAGCCAATGTAACTGGTGAATTTCTTGCAAATTTCTAAGCCTTTCATTTGAGATATCTGGTAACATGAAAATAATGTGACCTTTGTAATGATTAAGTAGATGGCTCTCACCATCTGTGTAATTCTGAAGAGCATTGTATTAAGCATAAATGTGCATATTTCTCTTCTTATTTCACATAAATGAAATGTTTCGGCCATTGTTGAGAAATTGAGCCTAAATCCAGGAACTCTGTGCCATTGGGTTCCCTGAATGTAACACTTGCCCTGTCATCTGGAAATTTTAGAGCTATCGGGAAAAACAATCAAGCGAACAAAATTAAAAACCACCTTCTTTGTGTCTTGCTTTATTACTCTAAAATTCAAAGTAGATGCCCAAATAAGCACTGTAGTATGGACCATTCCTGAAGCCAGTGAGTGTCTCAGGAAACACAGACCTTCTCCTGGGTTCCAGAATGGCTGGGACACAAAGACCTCTACCTTCTGAGTGTCAAAAACAAAGGTTGAGGATTAGGATCCTTCTTCTCCTCAAACCCTTGTAAAGACCTGGAATATATGTGTATGTATGCATCTTTAGTCTGTTTCAGTCTCCATAGTTGACATGAGTGGTGTATTTTTAGCATAAGAAATTAGGTTTAGGGGATTACACTATTAATGAGCCTATCGACCACTTTCAACTAGTTTCAGGAGTCGGGTCATGTCTCAAATACCTTAATTGTTATTACACGCTTGAGCAATGTATGACCCATGGCAAAGGCACAGACAGAACAAAGCTGAAGAAACCCATCCAGAAAGGCTGAGTTGCACAATTCTGGTGTGGTAAAGCAAGAGGTAAAATCTGAATTACCTATTTTACTTTAACATAGAGACTTTTAACTACAAAGCTGACACCTTCAAACATCTGATCTGTCAAATCTTTAATTTTGATGAAATGATTTCAAATACATCTTAAGGGTCAAGCTTTTGGGTTTTTTTCTCACATTTATTTACAGACACTATTTCACTGCTGATAAAAACACATAGTGATCTGACTTTGCTAATTAATCTTAAATATAAAAGTAAACATTCTTGGAAAAAGCTTCCTGTAAAAGACTGTCTTTTTCATTTTAATGGTAATCAGGTACATAAGAAATCTCAGACTGTTTCCAGGCTTTGTTATAACACTGAGTCTGCTCATAATAGACCTTGTAATGATTTACTCATTCACTCACTCATTCATTCACTCATTCATTCATTCATTCATCTATTCATCTACTGAGACGACAGTAGTCATGTGGCTTGGACCACACTTGTTCTAACAGCAGCATATAATCTAACTGATTAAAGAAAGTTATTCAGCTTTCTTAGGCACCTTTTGGGAAGTCTTTCAATTTCTTTATTATTTTGAGATCTATGTCTGCAATCTGGACTCCTGTTGATGTTAGGAGGCTTTCAGCATTCTGAAAGAGATTATATTATAGATTGTGTTTTATTTTATGTATTCTCAAAAGGTCCAGTCCTATTTCTTCCAAAGCCAATTTCAAATTTTGCATGGTTTGACCTAGGAAATAACAATCTTTTCTGTATACATAAAGTTTTCTTACATTTGAGAGGCCAAGGTATAGCTGTACCCTGCATTGATAAGTTTACCTTTGTCTGCTAATATAAGTCTCATATTTCAGTTTTGATGTTATTTTTGGCTATATCTAGCTATGTCTGGTCAGCACCATGTAGAGACTTGACACAAGAGTTAATTCCAGAAGAGCTGCATTGGCATAACTTTATGGCCAGCACAGCATTTGTGCTGGTACAGCTACGTGGCTTCCAATTTGAGACCTGCCTTGTATGGCAGTATCTGGGGTACCTTCTTATGTCCCAGCATATTGCAATGCAAACTTAACCCTTTCACTTCTGATATATCTGTACTTGGGTTCAGCACAAACACATTACCTAAACAATCTTAAAAATCATAAAATTATTAAATGTGTCCCATGCAGAAAGCAGACATTAAGATATGATTACATGCCACAATTTAACTCACTCATGCAGTCCTTTGGCAGTTGTGAATGATGCTCTGTATTTCATTAAGCAATCACCATCATTTCATAAGGTCTTTGACACCTGGGGAATTTGAGGGGTCAGAGAGTGTTCATTGTAATAAAAATCTTCAGAGAATTCTTCTGATATATTTGAAGACTTCACTGAATGGAGATTTTGAAATTACACAATACAGATTAGATAAGTTTGGCAGTTTATTGGATAGGAGAAAGTATGCTCTCGCAAATATGATCATACAATGCTTAGGAATCTGCTGAGAGGTATGGCCTTTCAGTAAAGGGATTTAAACAACTTTTAAAGATAAGCAGACTTTTTTTTTCATTTTTCTCTTTTTTTAGTTTTGAAATAGCTGAACTATATTAGCTGAAATAAAAAAAGTAGCCAGAGGAGAAAATTTTTACTAGTAATTTTGGGAAAATTATAAAAAATAAAACCATGAAAGCTTATCACTTTGGGGAAATCTTATTAGCTAAAACATCAATGTGATGAAATTGTGACTATTTGATCATGTATAGGTAGAAATCTTGTCTTCTAAAGATGTTATCATAAGTGGTTTACCTATACTATTCAAAAATATGCAAGTTATATGTAGGGTTGTGAAGAAATCTCCCCAGTTTATTACATTTTCTGGTATGTTTTGTGTAATAACACTCCTTGTTCCATTAATAGTTTTGCAGGAACAAGTTGGTTTATATGGCGGTTTCTTAGTGGTTTCCTCAGATGTAGGCACATCACCCTTCTGACTCTCCCCATTGAGTGTCTGCTTGCTGGTATTGCAGGATTGCAACAAACCCGAGTTGCAACAACTGGAATTTGACCTTTAACACACAGCTGCCCATTTGCTTTAAGAGACACTCATTTAGTACATTTTTTTCTTTTCTTTTTTTCTTTTCTTTTTAGCTCCAGGGGAGGCGGTTTTTTTGCTGGTGGAAACTGTGTTTGACCTTTAGAGCAGGAACTCACAAACCTGTGCTGGCCAGAGGCCAGAGCTCTTGGTCTAGCATGGAGGGCAGCTGCCAGGCTGCTGGTGGAAAGGAAATGACATGATCCTGCTGCCACCTGTTTTGAAAGAGCTACGCTGGCTGCTGGGTTGCTTGCTCGCCAGGTCACCTTGTTGTAGCAGGGCCAAATCATGCTGGGTGCTGAGCTCACTGGCTTTCCAGCACTCTGGGTGCCTTGGGCAGAGCTTGCCTTGGGCTGGCCGAAAAATTGACACTGGCTGTAGGAAGTATGATGCAATCTGTTAAGAATAGTAACTTGGAAATGGCAGGAACTGTTTTTTACTCCTTTTATATGTAGATGTCAGTGTTGACAAAGGGAAAGAGGTCAGTGATGCCAAGGAGAGTGTCAAGTAGTTGTCCTAAACCACAGACTGATTTCAACAAGCTGAATACAAGTTTTGCTCATACAACAACAATTTTTAAGACGAGGATTTGTTGCATGAGTTCAAAACAACTCTGTATCATGAGTGCACTCCAATGAAACTCCTAGCATGGGTGATGTGCAGTTTCTACATGTGTGTCTGATGCATCTGACTGGCTGATCAGAAATGCAATAGATACATTAGACTTAATTTGCCAGAGCAACAGCATTTCCTATGAGCTCCTTTCAATGAGGCTGCAAAGAAGCTCGGGCTTTTGTGGCCATCTCTTCTGATGGCTTTATCAGAAAACCAGCTGATGAATAAAGAATGGGCCCTGATTGGTGGTTTTAATATTAACACTGTCCTGCTAACATAAAGCAGAAAAAAATCCTCTTTGAGTGGTTTTGACAAAGTTGATATTCTGGAGTTATGCTTGCTCAGAATCAGATGCATCTAAAGCTGCATAGAACAAGGTAAAAGTAACATAAAAGGAGGAAAAGATGGGCTGTGCAGTGGTTCTCCTACTTCATAATGTGGACCACTCATTTCACCACACAGTTCCAAAGTGGAAAAGTCTGAAGGTCTTGAGGTAAATCTGCCCTTGGTCACATCTACATTTCGAACATGACGAATTCCCCAGAGCACTGCACTAAGACTGCAGCCACTTGCTGTGCTGGTGGGATGCAGCTGGTGGAACAGAAGAGCTACTGCAGCAGTGCCAGCTTGTTGTGGTTTAACCCCAGCCAGCAACTAAGCACCACGCAGCCACTCACTTACTTCCCCCCATCCAGTGGGATGAGGGAATCAGGAAAAAAAAAGTAAAACTCATGGGTTGAGATAAGAACAGTTTAATAGAAGAAAAAAGAAGAAACTAATAATGATAATGATAACAATTATAAAATGACAATAGTAATAATAAAAGGATTGGAATATACAAGTGATGCACAATGCAATTGCTCACCACCCCCTGACGGATGCCTCGTTAGTCCCTGAGCAGCGATCCCCCCACCCCCACTGCCCCCCAGTTTATATACTGGGCATGACATCACATGGTATGGAATACCCTTTGGACACTTTGGGTCAGCTGCCTTGGCTGTGTCCCCTCCCAACTTCTTGTGTCCCTCCAGCCTTCTTGCTGACTGGGCATGAGAAGCTGAAAAACCTTGACTTTAGACTAAATATTACTTAGCAACAACTGAAAACATCAGTGTGTTATCAACATTCTTCTCATACTGAACCCAAAACATAGCACTATACTAGCTACTAGGAAGACAATTAACACTATCTCAGCTGACACTAGGACACAGCTGCACTTCACACCTTTTCTAATCCTGCACGAAGCTCAGCTATTCAGATTCTTCTTGCAATGCCAGTAGCTGGTCTTGTTTGCAATACACAGTTATGGACACTTTTGCTGCTACTGTTTGGACAGAGCTTGTAGCCCTGCAAAAGCAGGAAAGCTCCCCAAAACTGTCAGAAATAAGGCCACTTGAGTTGACATGTTCCCCTCAAATGAAACATTTCACACTAAAGCAGAATGAAATAACATTGCCTGCACATTGCTGGCTTCCCAGCTCCACAACACACACACATACACAGTTTTTGACTCAGCAACCATGCTGAAAAAGATCCATTATCTGTGCAGCTCTAGAATTTAGACTGAGACCCACAAAGGACTCGGGGTACATCCATGCATGTGCTGCAGGCAGACACAAGCAACCTCTGTCCACACTCTAAGCTCACAAAAAGCCCACGTGACTATAGTTTAGTGAGTCACTGAACCTCAGCTAACATGCTCTGCTGAGATGAGCAAACACATATTCTAACTGCAGGGCAAAACATTTAAAAATGTGTTTACTGCTGTCACATTTCTTGGTATCCAAACAAGTATTTATCAGTACCATTTTGTGTGACATCTAGAGGCCCCTGGCTCCTGCTGTGTTAAGTAGAAAACAAAAATATGAGAAAGACATGGTCCCTACCCTTCACAGTTTGTGATCTAGTGAAAGGTAGAGACAGCCAGTAGGTAGAAGGGACAAAATAAGCTGTTGTATTACACCAAGGTCACCTTTGGTTTGAGCAAAATGATGCCTGCCTATCCCATCATATTCCTGCATTTTCTTTGGGATGATGCAAAAGAAGTCTTTTCAGGGTTTAAAGTCATATATAAAACATCGATGTGGCTAGGCAAAGCATTAAGAACAACACTCTTTTTTTGGCCCTGGTGATTAAAACTTGCTCATACTCATTTTAACATAGCCTTAATGGAACTGGAAAGTAAAATTTAATGTGCATGTGCACTTCCAAGACAGTAGAGCAGATTGTAGAAACTGCATCATCAAAGCTTTTCTGAAGCAGAGCTAGCCTTTCCCCTTTATGCCTTAGTCTCTTGTTACACATATGTTATGTTACATATTAACTGGAGTTGCGAGTGATTATGGAAAGCTGCTATCCTCTGGGTCAAAAGAGTGGCTGTTTGTGGGAGATGATGCCTGAAGCTACTCACAGGGTGCATTACTACCCAGTGAGAGTAATTTTTTTCAAACCGATGGGTATTCTTATGGTTACAAGTTAAATTCTCTCTATAAATGAAGTGATCAGTGGTTTTGGATGTATAACTCTCAAGAACTAGAAAGAGCTGGGTAATTCCAAATGGCCAGTGCTCAATACTTTCTCAAAATGGGCCTGTCAGTGAGATCCTTGAAAAGCCCCCAGAAAATCAAATCACAAGTTAATTTAAAAAAACTCCACCTAATTGAACGTACATTTTATTACATCCTTTAAAATAAAGGCAGCAGTAAATGATCATATGCTCTGAAGTTGCTTGGATATTACAGGGATAAGCTCCTGCATACTTATCACCAACACTTACTTCTCCAGTGCCCTCTAATCCTGAGCAGACATCTGCTTTATTGCTCTCTTTTTAGAGTTCATGGCAGCATGGCACAACTGCTCCGTTTGCCTTCCAGGCAGCTTGATAGCAGTTGTTTTGGGATGTTGTCACTGCGGGAAGCATTCCTGAGTAATGACTTCAGGACTGAGTCTGAGGGAAATCCTTGCTGAGAAGTAAATCTGAGATAGTCTTCAATTCTGTACCTAACTCTATTTACAAATCTTATTTATCCCTTGATATCAAGTATTATATTTCTTTTAGCTGCTTCAGGATTAAGCTGTGTAGATTTTCAGGAGTGGGAAATAGAGCTGGTTTGAAATGAAAGTTTTGGTTTGCTTTTGTTTTCTGGAGGTGTCCAGTGAAGGAGTCTTTTTCTTCTTCTTTTTTTACACTTTTAATTATTTTGAAATGGAAATTTCACAATAAATGTCATCACCCCAGAATGTGTTGTCCAGAGAGGCTGCACAGTCTCCATCCTTGGGATTGTTTTAAAAAAATCCGCTGGACATAGCTCTGAACAACCGTTTAAAACTTAGAAATTAGCTTTTCTTTGAGCAGAGCTGGGACTAGATGACCTCCAGAGTTCTCTTCCAAAAAAAAAGTATTCGGTGATCCTTTGGAACTATCATTTGGCCCATGAACTTTTTGCAAACCTTCAGGCATGTTTGCACATTGCTGTGGATATGGAGCACAGATCTAAAACTAAACAAAGCTGACCTTTGCCAGTAAATCTACATGGCACAGAGCATCACTTCACAGATATTCTGGCTCCAGTCCCAAAGCATTAGAGGCACTGCTTATGATGCAGTCTGGTCACTCAAGGCTCCTTGAGAGCTCGCTGTACAGCTTATTATTTAATAAGCATGATGCTCTAGAACAACTCTAGGCCTCCAAGAACCAGGGAGAAGCTGGTGCAGTAAATACAGCCCAGGTTATCTTTTCTTCTGCACCTATTGTCCAGTTGTGTAAATGCCACCCTTTCTGTTCAGTCTTCCCTCTGTTCAGGCAGTTTGCATTGTGAAATTTGACTTTAGCATTATTAGGTCTGCTCTCAGACTAAGGAAAGTCTCCAGTTTGAAAGATGAAACTCTGAGTAGCCAAAGAGCTCGAGGATGGTCACCTGGTATCAGTATCAACTGAGGACACTTGCTAACAGAGTTACAAATGGCAATCAAAAGTGTGGGGTTTGATTTTAACTTACTACATTTAATCAAGACATTTTGTGCTAATAGTATTTAGTATTGTAGCGGGAGTGATATAGGATGTTATAAAGCTACTGGCCAAAGCATGAAGTATCATTTGGAGAGATAAAAGCTTTGTCCTGACAGTTCTTCTCAATCTCTAAAGAAGCAAACACCCTCCCACAATTTCCAGTCAATTCTAATGTAGGCACATCCCAGGTGAGGATACTGGACAGGAACCCCAAGAGCTGAGCTTGGAGGTCTCTGAGTCCCATCAATATTCAGTCGTGCTCTGCTTAAGTCAACAGGAACTGAAGGCACTCAGCACTTTTTAATACCTCATAGTGTTGGGCCCTGTGTTACATCATGTATTATATTACCTCACTGTCAGGAAGCACTTAAATCCCTGCTGATTTCAAGGAGTATATATTCATAACCAGTAAACAGACATACGCAGGGGATTTGAATAAGCTGTTTAATTTTCCCACCACCAAGAAAAGATCTCGTAATACAGATTTGGAAAGAATCCTATCTACTCACCACATGTATTTACTGCTGGTATTTGAAGACTCAAGCATAATTTGCAAAGAGCTTTTGTTTACTGGATTTTTATAGGAATCAAGCAGCATCAGCTGGATGCCTCATGTTGGTTTTAGCTAGGATCACAGAGGCTAATGGCTCTAGCAGTTGACTAGCACAAGAAACAGAATTCATCCCACCTAGCTTTTGTCATACAGAAGTTAGGCATCTCATCTGTGTTACTCACTGAGGCCTCCTTGCTAGTCTGTGCAAAGAAGGCATCTGAACTAGGCAGAATAAATATTTGTCTGCAAGTACCTGACTCTTTCCATTGACTACAGAGAAAGAGTTGACTGTCTATCTGATGTTTAGTTCAGTGGAAAATCACTTCAGTTTGTATGTGTATTATATGAATGTGCTCAGATGAAAAAATATACAAAATAAACTGAAAATTTGGATATATAAAGGGATTTGGTTTTCGGTTTATGAAAATACTGAACTCTTTTCATTAGTCTAAGGTGAATGGCTATGATTTTGTCAATACACAGTGGAAAACAGCACTGCAGTTTCTAGAGTTATTGCTATTTTAAGAGGCAGTGAGAGCCGAGTGTCCTCAATAATTCTCAAGATAAGCCCTTTAAAGTAGTTATTTAAGACATAAGGTTCAGGAGTTTTCTATGGAGATGGCTCTTTTTGTGTAGGTGTATCAAAATAAGCATTTGGATCAAAGGAGAGTTCTGGAAAATGGTTGTTACACATTCTGTGTTTTTTAATCCCTAGCTTGTCATATAGTATAATACAATATCCCTGATCTAAATATTGAAGCCAATAGTAGCAGGATTTTACCACCTATGCAAATCAGATCATGCAGATTAAATCCAATCCTATGAAATCCTGCCTTGCAACAGAAATACCTTCACTCTATCTACGTCCCAGATGACAACCCGCAGTATAACTGCTGCTGGCTCCTCCCTACACTGATGTTAGGTCCTTCCTTCCCACTTTCTGCACCTTCCCTTAGCGGGTACCATACAGAGCTCAAGATTGCTCAAAACCGTGTCGCTTGGTGATACAGGTGTTCATGTCCTGTCCAAACTCTGTGACAATTTTGGTAAACTCCCTAAATCCTGCCTCACCTGGAAAACCGCCCAGTGTTTCTGGGGCTTCGTAACTGAGCCAGGCTTCTGGTGCTGCCCCGTGCCTCTGCGCCTGCGTAGCGGGGTGAGAGCATGGACACCCCTCGGCATCCCCTGCAGCATCTCAGACCTGCAGCATCCATTTCCCTGATATAAGCACCCATTATGAAAATGCAGGGTGGCCTGCTTGGGCAGATGTCCCCTCTTGGTGACGAGCTGTCACAGACATGAGGACAACTGGCAAGGGGAACTGCCTGCTGGGGGTGCGGTGCCTGGCTGGTTCTGCCATGGCTGTGTGCCCTCCAGCACCAGGCACGGGTGGGGTTGGAGAGCTGAGAGAGCCCCTCTTCTCCTGTTAGCAGTGAGTGCAGATGTTTCTTTCTCCCCATCTGTCACAGAGATCCTCTGTGCTTTTTCTTACTGCATCTTTGGCTTTTTTGCTTTGCTTCTCAAAAATCCTCTGCTCCCTTTCCCAATTTGGAGCTCACATCTTCACAAAAGTGCAACTCAAAAATTTCCTCTGCTTCTGAGTGCCTGCAAATGTCTGTGTCTGGGATGGTGTGCCATGGATGGGGGCATGCTTGGGATTGAGGTATCTACTGCTTAAGCTCTCTGAGTCTATTCAGAAACTTAAATATTTGAACAACTATCTTAACAAAGGGCAAGGGGTAACACCCCTCTGTTTTTCAGCAAAGAAAATATTTTCAGGCTGCAATGTTTTTCTAAACCCTATTAACCATACTTCCTAGTGAAGTTAGATAGCCTGCAGATTAAAGTTCAAGAAAGTGTATTTGCTGAACCCATGAATATATGAACATACATACCCTAAAGTATTGATTTGCTGTCATCAGCTACTGAAAACCAGAAAAGCATTTTACTTTAAAAAAACAGGGGTTTAATAACTTGCTATACCTTTAGACCTCCTCCCCGAGTTAAAACTTAACCACTGTATTTAGCAAATGTTTATCAGCTAGCACCAAGTTTACTTTGCTGATTCTCCAAATATTCAAATAGAATTGACATCTGAACCACAGCAATTTCAGCTCACGTGATACAGACACCTACCAGATCAGATAGGTTCAGCTTTCACTGTTCACTGCCAATAGGCTAAGATTTACTCTTGACCCATATTTTTCAGCTGCTCACACAAAAAAGAAATGGGTAGATTATAGCAGAAATTCAAAACAGGGCTACGTACCTATGGTATAAGGCATACATAAGACTTTGCAGCAGCAAAAAATGGTGTGAAATCGATAAATCAAGACCAGCATATGAAAAATTTAAAGCAAAGCTCTAAATATTCTATATACACACAGATGCCATAGTAAACATACTCCAAAGAGCACTAAGGGAACTAGTTAATGAAATGTTCAGTAAGAACATCTTGAACATTTTACTCAAAGAACATGATATTGTCTGGAAGAACAATTTGAAGGAATGATTAATACTATCACTGGCTTCTGTGAAGAATAATTGCAGGAGTCTAATTTTATTAACCTAAAATGGCACACACTATCTAGACTGTGTGAAAGGTAATATAGAGAAAAGAATGTTGTATATATGCAGAAAAAAGGGAATATTAATTACGAGTCAAAATATATATAATAATGGTTAAGAAGCACTTGAAATGCATCAAAATTTTTTGATAACAAGGGTTTTCTGGGTTTTACAGTAGTCATTAAGTGAGGCTACACAGCGATATATGGAATAGCTGTTTCTTTCTTATACCAAATCAGAGCTGTAGAGATTATTGCAATAACTATAACATGTTTTCCAGTGTGAAATAAATAAGCCTTAAGAGTCCCATTATTTCATCTCTCTATGTGGGGATTTATGCACATCCTTCCCAGCAACATTAACAGAGATAAGACTTATGTATGCAAATCCTAAGGCACCACGTGGAGAATAGACTGGTAAATTTTGCAGAATAGCTATTAGCCTGAAATTGTAGGGAAAACACAAAAAGGAACTCTCTTGGAAGAAATTAAGTATTCTGCGCTTGATCTTTATGCCCAGAGCACAACAGATGGAAAAAAGTATAAATTGTAAGATTAAGATGTAAAATAGTACAATAGAGAATGTTTCTCCCTGTACTCCTGTCATGGGCAGGCAATGCCAGAGTGCATTGCGGATAATACCTGAAGGCATGTTAATCTGAAGGTGTGCTAAGGGTGCGAACAAAGCGTTATATTCAGATGATGTGCCACATGTACCCAATTTAGGAGCTGGAATTGCTCTAGGATTTAAGGTCAGCAGGGTGATGAGTGAACCAAGCTCTTCTTGCCCAGGGCTGGCACACCCTAGTTTCCTACAGAAGTGATGGGGAGGCACTAGTATACTAACATTAGGTAGCCTGGATCCTCCTGATGTATTGCAGGATATAGTTTAATCTATGGAAAGCAATGTTACAGAAAAATTTTAGACGAATAAAGACAAATGTGTTAAACACCCCTGTAAAGCCTATACCCCAGAGCGGTTCATGAAGCTCAGGATTCCCAGTATCACCCTGGGTTTGGAGCACATGTTGCTTTACTTGTGCACTCTTTACCACTGCCGGGCTTTGCCATTCCTGATTTATGGGTAACCAGTTAGCAGAGCCCTTCTATGCCTCTTTTTTCTTTTTTTTTACCCCCCCTCTGGGTTGAGCAATGGCTAAGATCCTCTACCTTAGTTTCACTTTTAGGGTAACTTTAGGTTCAAGATCTCACCTTGCCTGTGACTCAAACTGTGTGTGCCATATCTTTTGTGTATGCCTTAGATATTTTCCAAGAGATGATGTGACAGTATTTATTCACCTGCATCTGTACACAAAGCTGGGAAGATATTGCATGTGTCTTCTGGATCGCAAGATAGTAGCGGCTGCCAGAAAGCATCTCTGCCACCTTCTACTTTATTAGTTATGTTTTTATGTAATTAATATAAATAACATCAATTTTGTACATCATGTAATTACAGTACGTTGTTAATCATACCATCTGGAGATCTATTGAATATGAAAAACATATGGTGACTTTGTTTTCCTGATCAACCAAATAATTTTAAACAATGTATAATGTTTAGACAACCTGTGATTTAGAGAGGGTGGGAATGTTGTTGGGGTCTAGTTAGTTGCATTGAAGTTCCTGTTCTGTTGTGAAAATGAAAACTGAGAAAATGCAATAGCTCTACTAGCTTTTCTATCATTATTTAGATAAAAGAATCAGTCTTGTAATAGACTATAGCACCCATTGACAGGTACTAAAGCTCAGTTGTACTGGGAATGATACAAAAAAGTGACAGAAGGGAAGTCCTTGTTCCCAAAAACCTAAATAAATTTTCTGATATGCAGCACAGCTAAGTGGAGTGGTTAATAGTTTCAGCAACTCTTCGTCTCTCTAGTATATAACATTAATTAATATTTATTTTAGAAGTAATTTTATTTGGCAAGTGACAATGGCCTTTCTAGTTTCCTTTAGCAAGAATAATTTCCAAGTTCAGATAATATCTGCTTCCCTACCACTTGTGCTAATGGAGAATGCTCCTTCTGTCGATTTGAGCTATGAAATTTAATTGCCCAGAGTGGCTGATACTTATTTTCAACAGCTGCTGAACAAACTCTTTAAAATGCTGTAATTGCATATACAAGAATCCGTAATTTAATGTACGCCTTGTGGCATTAAAAATGTAAGTCTATGCAAGGGAGATAAAAAGCTCACGGGCCTTCTGAAGAATCTTCATTTGGGGAGGGGCACATCTTGTGCTTTATTCTGCTTTCACATTTATTATAGACAGCAGTAAAGTACTTCATTTACATGGATTTTTCCTCATTTGCACCGGTAGCAATACTTTCAAGGATTGCTTTTTCAATGAACCTGAACACCTGAATGCCACACCTCATCTTTGGTAGTCACTGTGTAGTGCTTGTTTGTGTGACAAGCACAATATCTTTTCTCCCTAGAAATATTGTCATCTCGTAATTTGTAGTTCAATATACAACCAACATTTTTCTTTGAAAAGGAAAAGTCTTTGGGTACAGTCTAATATCTGCTATCACAGACCTATTCAACATCCAACATATATTGTGCAGATGATCTATTTGAATAGTTTTTTGACTATAGCAAACAAACACTATGACAAAATCTTTACAAGAAAGCATTCATATATTATCTACTGCAGTAGATAATGCATTAATTTTTGGGTGGTGGCCAGGGATTGCAGCACTTACTCTTCTTTATGCTGCCCAGAGGGGTCCCAAAGTTAATGGCTCCCACAAGTCTGGTTGAGATTCACTAAAAGCTGAAGAGAAATACAGCAAAGCCTAGCATGAAACAGTTGTGAGCAGAAACTAGTACAGTACAGTAGCAAATAGAGGTTTTAACCATTTGACTGTTAAGTAAATAAATCAAAATGTTTATACTACAGTTAGCAATCTGGGGTAGGAAGCAGTTTGTACCAAATATCAGGAGCTGACAACTGAGACATGCCTTGTTGTACTCCATAGACCAAAGAATTGAGAACTTCTGCCCTGAAGGGGTAGACGTACGAAAGAAAAGTAGTTATCTGATATCAAAGAGTACTATCTAGATTACAGCAGCAAGATATAGCTGCTGAAATGCTGGAGGTCTCTGAATTTAAAAAAAAAAAAGGCATTTGGCCTACTCTGTGGGGGTGTGCCTTTTCCATTATACAGGTCACAGAGTAACAGTTTAGCTACCTAGGCATGTCCTCTTTCCAGTGATAGAATCACCGGCTTTGCTAACCTAGGTCATGTAAATGCTGCCAGGGGATCCATTAAGTTGCACAGTATAATTCCCAATGTCCCCATAGAAGAATGGGTTTTTTTCTTAGCTGTGTTTGCTGTCAATGAACTCCAGCACTGAGGGACTTCCAGGATAACAGCTCTAAAATTAACTCACAGGTTCAACAAAGAGCCAAGTAAAGATTTCTTGCTTAGTAGAAGTTCCAAAAATAGCAGGAGATGTCTTAAAGAGTCTGTTTTCGCTGATCAGCAACCACAGATTTCCTGTTCCCTTCCGTTTTGAAGAATCTCTATAGAAAAGAAATCATCCTGATGAACTTGTGAGGAGAAAAAAAAAAAACAAACAAAACCCCAACCTCAGCAATAAGAATTTATTTGGAAGAAGTTTTTCTCCTCCACCCCTTCAGCAAGTCATCTGTTTTTAGGATGTGCTGGAATGGTGAGAACAAGAGAAGTGGTGCACAGAGGCAGAGAGTACATTTATATGTCATTGTGACTTCTGAGTTGCTCTCTGGGGACTGACCTTGCAGAGCAAGCAGCATTTTTCCCTGAAAGAGCATGGAAGCATTACCAGATTAATATGGAAATGTAGGTTAAAAATTTTCTCTGTCATTGGGAATGTACAGGAATTACTTAGCTGCTACCAAGGGATTGCAAATGAGTTTCAGGGCAATTGAACGCTGAATTTCCTAGTGTATCACAATTACAGAAACAAATGTACTGTGAGTGGGAGAGCTTTTAAAATGTTATTAATTACTTCATCAAAGGTTTAATACTACTATTTGTGAGGATCATGCCTTTCCTCCCCCTTTTCCCAGAAACCGTCATTGCATCTCCTTTATGCAGTCAGCTCATGTATTTGGATGTTTATTTTACTTATTTTCCAAACTTGAGGTTATAAAATAATTTCTGGGGTGAGGAGGGAAATGAGTGGAGGTAGGTAAATATAGAAGTAGAAAGATGGTCTTTATTACGTAATGCTCCAATTAAAGAAATTTTACTGAGCTGGAAATCAGACATTTCAATTCCCAGATCTTCCACTGCTGCCTATGAATGTGTTTGTGCCCTTCACAGCCACTTCTGCTTAATCGAGATCTCTTGTACTACACGAAGAAAAAGATTATTATTATACACCCATGTCATAAGTAAGATAACTGAGAATTTGCAGAAAACACGCTGTCAAAACTGGGAAGAGATCCATCAGCACCACTTTGCTTTGCAGTGGACTGAGGAGCATGCACACATTCAGCTGGCTCAGCTCTACTTGAAAGCGGGGAAGGTATCTCCTCAAAACATGGTAACTGGGTTGCTTGTGGTCATATAAGTATTCCTTCACAGATGTACTGGACTTCAAAAGATCATTAGATTTGAGTGTTGTTTAAAAGAATTGTCCTAGAATAAAGTATCTAGGATTGCTGAATTATCTGAAAGAATACAGAAAGCATTCATGCCAGCATCTGATATCTCTGTTCCTCTAAGCAACTAGGATCTCAAGTGCTTCTACTCACACTGGGAACAAACACATTTCCACTATAATTTGGCATCTTCTCAGAGCATCTTGTATTATTCTGTAGACATCCCTAGGAAGCTCTTTTCCTTAATTAGGAAAGGAAACAGCATTTCAGGACTACTGAACATGCTTAGTTTATACCCACTTGTGGTAGAGAAGATATTACAGAATGCTTTTTATGGCTTAAACTTGGACCAATTTTCATGCAATTTTGCAGATTTTGAATGGGTTTCTAATGCTTTTTGTTTTTTCTTTAATTCTCCCTGCTCTTTATTAACTGCTGGATAATCATGATTGTCCTAATCTCAACCTTGAAAGCTCAAGGTACATTTCAGATGGATATTATGGTAATTGAATGATTAAGGCTGGATAAGAACTGGAATATAGTTGAACTGAAATGCTGCATACTTGAAAGACTTTGCCGACTTGAAATTCAAATATGGTTACAGGTCATATTTCGTAGAAGACCTCTAGCAACAGAAGGGGCCAAACCAGCCTCCACTTCTTGCAGGAAGTCTTCCAGGAAAAAGGGAGTCTCCTTTCGTCTGTCCTGGAACCAGCAGCTCCATTTGCCTCCACTGGTAGAGGTGAATCGCTCTAAAAATACAAATACATTGGTAATTCCTCCAGTGTTAGAAAAGCCAACCCGCTTTGTTTTCCTCATTGCCTGCATGAAAGCTGAGGGAACGAGTGGGGAGAGAGAGGGAAGGTGTGACACAAGGTGTGTGTGGGTATCGGAAGCCTGCGGGCAGCAGTGCCCAGGCTGCGAGGATAGCCCAGCCGCAGTGACCATTAAATGGCCGATATTTTCTGCTCTTCAGGCTTGGAAGGGGTCTGGTTTGTGCGGTGGTCATACTTCCACCAGCCTGCAGGCAACTGGTTTTGCACGGGTTCCCTTGCAGCCATCAGATGGCAGTAGCTTTCAGTTGTCTCTCCTGGCCTCGTTTGTATTGCCAACACTGGGCGAAAAGAGAGGTTGAAGACTGCATAGCCCTTCAGCCCCTAACATAAATCCAGTTTTGCAATAAAACTAAGACCATAGCATAAAAGGTAAGTTGGAGTTACTGAAGTTGTAGGGTGTGAGCTCGAGGTCTCTTCCAGGGGCTCATTCCAGGCTCTGAGTTCTGGGCAGCCGGTTTTGTTGTATAACTATGTCATCATCAGCTGAGCTTTGGTATTTTGTTTTCCAGAACTACTAGTGCAATAATAATGAGCCCAGTAGTAATCTTTGCAAAATCCCTTCTCATTGCCTACTATATTGAAGTAGAATGAAAACAAATTGGCAGCAGGCATCTAGAAAATTAGATATTAACTTTCAAAAGTGCATGCTAGTTTGCCCTGTAATAACTGGGAAGCAAGAACATTATGTTTCAGCACTGAACCTTTTTGTGGAATCAAAATATTCTCTCACTATAGCCTGGTTCACATCTGCTGTGGGCTTTAATGTTGTTAACAATACTTGTGATTGCAGTAATAGAAATGTAGTCAGGGAAGAGAAAGGGAAAAGCCCTCTTATTTGTATTCAGAACTCTAACTCTAACAATGCAGTTAATCCTACTGCAATTACTGAGAAAAAAAGAAAGGAACAAATCTGAGAAAAGAAAATTAACGTGAAAAAAACACTCCTCTGCATTTAATTAATGTTAAGGATGTGAAATAAACCCACATAAGCAAAGAAGTGCATGACTGGAACAGAAAATTTGGATCAGAATCAGGATCTTGATAAAGACTGTTATTATAGAAATAATGTAGTTCACCACAAAGAAAGCCAAAGGAAGAAAATACTCCCTTTGACTATAAGGAGATTTAGGGCAAATCAGATAGCTGAGGCCGTTATTGAAGTGACCATGGGTTACAGGCTATAGCAGCATTACTGGAAGGGAAGTTGCATAATATCAGAGCTGTTACTCTGCCCTGCTCCTGTAAGTTCATATATTTCGCCAGGCAGTGCTGATGGGGCAGAGGTGCTCCGGCCTCTTTGCTTTCTCCTTACCAATAAACCTGACAGAAGAGCACAAATAATTTCCCTGCAAGAAGTAAAAGAGAAGGTATGCCCACTCTCCCTGGTTTCAGCAAAGGGGGCCTGTCCATTTTATTCCATATTTTTCCATTTCCCCTTTTTCTTTGAGCATTTTGATAGGCTCGTCATTTCCTTTCTTTCACTGCTGCCTGACATGAAGCTTTATTAGCCATCTTCTCCTTTTGGCATCTGTGACTTGAGGTCCTGTCCATCAGCTTCTCAGGAACTTCAACATGAACTTTCTTTCCTGGATTTGCTCCTTCCTCTTCAACTTCCTTCAACTCTTGTTGTCACATGAAGATCAGTCCATCCTACTTTCTATAGTCTCCTATTACTCATGATGTCACTTTTTTTTTTTCCAGCTACTAGTGTCACCAGCCTTCCTGAATGGGTTTCATCTCCCCTAAGTTATTTACATGTTTGATATCTGTACCTGAACTGCTCACCCAGGCTCCCTTTGGCAGCTATTCACAGGAATAGACACTCACTCTGCGACTCATCTGACTTGTTTTAGATCTCTTCATTGGGATGAGATGCATCCTGGAAATGACATGTACCTTATTGAAAATAATAGTGAGTTATACAAATAGGTCAGGTGAAGTTGTTGACACTGCAGCTGTGTAAAATAAGGTGAGATGAATGCCTCTGGTATGTTTCTTTGGAAGGTAGGATAGAGAAAGCATATAGCATGAATTTATTTAAGACTTCTTAAAACTAAATCTTAAGTTAATTTCTGAGAATGATTAAAGAACCCAAATAAACTTTACACAGTACCTGATTTTTATTACAAACAGAAGTGTAGTATTTTCAGACTATTAAATAATGCCAAGAATGATTCAGAAGCATCTGTTTTCCTTATGTGTTAGTTTGTTTCCTGCTGCCCATAAAATAGATACTTCTGATCTTAATAACTGATAAAAACTGTGATTTAGCAGAAACTTTATGGTATATTGTTAAAATAAGACAAAAGAATTTGTAGGTGTAGCAACTTAATCCTTTTATATTATGAAACTATCTCCAGTCCTGTGCAATAAGATGTTGAAATTATGAGCTGTCTAAAAACGACCGTAGGGTGTTCTTTTTGATATATATGACTATTTTACAACACATCTTTTTGATTGTTAAATTACATTCTTTTATAATAAAACAGTTTCAGTTTTTAAGTTAATCTCCTAAATCAGATCTGTCAAACCACTGGGTTATGTCATTGCTCACTACACATCAGGACATACAGTAATGGATTTTACATGACATCATAATAACAATTTCTTAAATCACCTGGTCTACAACACTGTTTACTTCATAGTTACCTTGGTCATCTGAGTATTGGCTGGTTCTGCAAACACCAAGCTGCACAGTTAATACATAATAAATGCATATTCCTGCCTCTTGCAACAAACCACTCTGTCACTGTGGGCTCTTCCGCCCTGTTCACTACTGAGGCCAGTGCTAAGATCTTTCTGCTTTACCCCCATTCACCTCACTGAAAAGATTACTGTGGTCTGTCTGGCTCATCCATTTGACTCAACTCCCTTTTATTTCTCTCCGTTGCTTATGCTTCACTGGTGCATCTAATCAGTGCCTTGCCTTGAGGTCTCCACAGAGTTCATCCCTTTCCTATGTGACCATTCTTTTCTTCTGCTCCTATCCCTGTTCCTGCACCAGTGATTCCATATCCAGTTTTCTCTTCATTAATTTTTCTGTCCTCCATTTGCACTGTCTCCCAAGCAAATTTCTTCACCTGGGACTCCTCTCCTGGTGTTGCCTGCAGCTCCCTCCTCCTGCAAATTGCTTCTCAATACCAACTGTTGCCAATATGGCTATAAAATTCAACCAATTAAAACTGCTTTATAGAAGTGTAGTTAAGGGTATGTCATAAATTCACAATATGGAACAAAACAAAATGAACAAAATATGAAATATATCTCATGTATATTTTTGCCTTTGTTCCCATTCTTAGTATGTTTATTTTTCTGTAACAATAAGTATTCACATAATATTTATAAAGCCTAACACAACTTGTGTGGTACTGAAATACTGAAGATTAGCAGAGATGTAGAGGTACAACCTATAAGTATTAATGCTGATTATGGTACAGCCTTCAGTACAGCACCATATGCACAAACCAGATGTTTTTGAAAGGTTTCATCTTTTTATCTTGAGTGCTTCTAAGAACTCTGTTATTGTTGCATCTCCTAATTATACTTCATAATTTATAGTATATTTGTCTTCCTAATACCAATGCAATGCAAATATGTGCTATTGTTCCCATTTAACAGATGGAGAACTAAAGAACAGAGAAACCAAGATCCAGTAAAGAACACTGACATCGAAAGCAGAGTGCAGTTGAGGTGTCTAGATTATTAAAAACAAACTCAAAGCCACATTCGATAAACTTTACTCACTATAAACATCATTGTAACTGACTGCATGCTACAATTCTGTCAAAAAAACCCTCAACATAAGGATTATTTCTAGATTTATATCTCAGGATTTAATGCACAGTATCTGATTAAGCATAACAGTTACCCAAGACCCACCATGTAACAGTAGACACAGAATAGTCAAATTTCATATCCTTGTAAGTGTGAAAAAACTCACAGTAACAGTAATGAACAAACATACAAAAAAAAAAATCTTGTCACATTCATGTAATATTTATGATTAAAGAATAAAATTGCATTAAACTAAGAAAACTAGTTAAAAGGAATAGCTAGCTAAAAGGGTAAAATTCTTATATTTTTATGCTACATTAGAAGCTCAGAGAATATGCACTACTAATCAAAAACACTTGTAAAAAGACACTGCTCTTCAATTTTCCTTCCCTAAACTAGTGATAGAACAGCAGAGGACAGGAGATTATTAGAAGAAAAAAAAAAAAATCAACCCTCAGAAATGGAATAAAACTTTTCCCAAAAAGGAAAAAAAGGGGGGGGAGGAAANGAGGTCTGCTAAAGACAGAGTTCATTGGTGAATAGGACTGTAGTAAACAAAGAATCTAGTACCAGCCTATAGACAAAATACTGATTTTTTTTTTTTTTGCGTTAGTGGTCATTATAGGAAAGATTAAGGAGCTACCTATACTGCAGATTTTCTTTATAGGTAAAAAGCCTGGAGACTGTATCAGTGTGAACTGGTAACAGAAGAGACTAATACTTTGCAATTTGATACCAAAATAATGGAATGTGGCAAATGGGCAATCAGTTGTTAAAAAGGGCTCTTCCTTGCTCCAGCAGATCAGTAAGTCTGATGTGCTTCTCAGCAAAATTGCTAGAAAATATCATAACAGTTAGTAGACAAAAGGGTAAAGATGATGTATTGGGTAAGAATCAGAACAACTTCTGTAGAAGAAAGCCATACTTTGCAAAACTATGGCAATTCTCTGAAGAAGCCAAGGATTATTTGGATAATGTTGATTCAAAGTTATGAACTTGAATTCAAAAAGAGATAAACAACATTAGTGAAACTGAATTTTCATGAAGTAAAGAGGTAAACCCTCTCCCAGATTACTTGGTTAAGGATAGGAAACAAAGGGGAGGGTGAATAATCATTTTTCACAGCAAGGAACTATCAAGACTCCAGAGATCTGGATTCGTAAATGCTGTGGAAAGGTGGTGAGCTGAGAGGTGGTTTTTTGTGTAATGATACAGAATTAATCAGGATAGTAAAAGAATAAGCTGGATGTGAGGAGTGACAGAACAGTCTCATGATATTGAGCAATGAAATGACAGATAAAATCAATGTCAATAAATGGAAAGTCATGCACTGAGAAAAAAATAACCTTCACTCTTCGTGCACCGTGATGGACTCTAAATTAGCTCTTACTACTCTTGAAAGCAACCTTAAAGTCCCTGAAAATATCAGTGAAATATTTGGTTGCTGTGTCTTCTGCAAGGAAAAAGTGACAATTAGAGTAAGAATTATTGGGATAAGAATTAAGAATTAAAAAATTCACATGGATGGGTAAATCCATTGTACACCTATATCTGAGCAATAAATATGGTTCTGGGTAATCCATTTCTAAAAGGCTGCAATGGAACTAGAGAGCACAGAGAAGGGTGACAACGATGAACTGTGCTACACAATTTCTATACAAGCAGAGATTAAATAGATAGGACTGGAAAAGATGATTGAGGGGAAATGATGATGCCTGTAAAAATAAAAAAAGTTTGAAAAAATGAGTAAAAAGGAATTATGCCGTGTTTCTTATAGCATAAGAATTAAGAAGGCAACCAATGCATTTATTAGGTACTAGACTTGAAACAAATGAAAGGAAGCACATTTTCACACAATAAACCTGAAAAAGACATGGAGAAGAATTCATCTTCATGTATTAAATTGTGGCTACAGCTTCTGGCTCAGGAAGTCCCAAGGGTGCTGAACTGCAGAGGCTGAGATGTTATATCAGAAAAAGGATCATTTAACTTGGTCAGTTTTCTATATTCTTTCTTTAACAATCTATTAGGCTACATTTATTCTAGGAAACCAAAAAGAGCCAGAGCAGAGACCCAAGTCCAGAGAATTTATCTGTTCTGACAGAAGTGGTGCTGTGCCGTTTGTCTACAAGGCCAAAAAGCATGCCCTGGCTTCTTTTATTCACTGTTAGAGGCACAGCCTCAGTGGCCACAGTGAGAGTGGCAGGCAAGGCAGGTCTTTGGCCCCAGTAGGGCAATTATTCACTTCTAATGTTGAGCTCCCTTTCTTTGCCTTGTACAATTTTTTTTAAACATCTTGGGGCTAGTTAAATCCTTTACCTCTTTTAAATCCGTTACCTCTCTTCAACTGCACTATGCGTAAGTGCTTTGTTCGAACTATGAGACTGTTTTTCCTTCTGCGGGTTTTCATTTCAGCTGTAAAAGATGTGCCTAGTAAATTTTCCGCCTGCTTATTTTTCTGGAGCATGGTTAGACATCTCAATCATATAAGTATGGGGTATGCATTCTGGTGTAAAGGAAGGGAGATTTGTTCAGATACAGGTGCTAATTTGTTTGGTTCAAATCTAAACTACCATAATTTGAAGTCGTGTTTAGCCCAGAAACAAAACTCACTGCAGATCTCTCACATGGGTTTTGTTCCATTCCCACCCAAGCACCAGGGTAGCTCTAGAAATAGAAAGAAAACAAATGTTTGTTCCCACGCTATTGTTACAATTAAACAAAAGCTTCCAGTCTTTGGAGGAATTTTGGAAAGCTGTAACATTTCTTATTTTACATGCTTGCTACAAATGAAAAAGTGTTTTTCTGAAGAAGCTTTTCATATTCTTGTGACAGTAATTTCCACTTGTTGGACCAACCCCCATAATTTCTCATGGGCCACTGTGTATGTCTAATATCTCACTTCTAATCAATGTGTTTGTAAATTTTACTGCTTAAGAGTGCTCCACAGGGTCCCTTGCAAACCATCATGGTTTCAGACCACAGCTTGAGAACCAATAACATATTGGGTAACTTAATTTTAATTTTCCTGCTGATGCCTTTACTTCAAACTAATCCCAGGAGCACTGTACTGAGTTAACCACCATTCAAGAATCTCAGCATTGAAGCTGATCACAGAACCGTGTTTATTGTATGCAGAGCTGGCAGATCACTTGGAGAGGGTCTCTAGACAGCAGATCACTTCTTACAGCTTGGTTTAGGTGCAAAGTCAGTGTGGGCTGAGGAGCTGTGTGCCTGCAGACATACAATGTGCCTGGACTCATGTGCTCCTCTCTGGATGACACTTGCTGGAGACTACTGTCTCTCCAGCCTTCCTTATCATTGCCCAAATGTCACCCTCCTATACTTGCTATTTCCCCATAAAGAATTATTTTTTTATCACAAATCCATTTCTCTGATAGCGGTGTTGATTATGACATTATCCTGAGGCATGAAAGAAACAAATTTTTTTTGCTTCCATATATGTGTCTCTGACTAAAATACCTGCAGGCCCTGACAAACATATATATTTTTAATTGCAGATTAGTCATATCTCTAATTGAAATCGGGCAATTTTGCAGATGCTTAATAGTTCTGAAGAAATAGGACAAGAAGTAAAACTTTCATGTTTAACTATATGCTTATTTGAAGTGCATTTATTTTGTGAAAAACAAGAGCATTGTAAAGATGCTGTTGATACAAGTGATTTTGTCCGGAACTGTTCGTGTGCTTTCAGAGGACACTGGTGAAGGTGTAGCAATGATTAGAAATGAAACAAGTAGCAGAAGTGAGCTGTAATCGCAAATATTTAGATGATTGTGTAACAATGTACGACTGAATTCATTCTGAGAGCAGTCATCTGAATACATACTGAACTGAACAAGAACACTCCCTTTAAGAAATTATTAAGAGGCTTTAACTATAACATAAATAACAATGTGGCACAAAGTGTTTGGATATGCCTTTAACAGAGAGGAGATAAGCTGAGATAAGAAAGGAATTGGAAGAATTTTTTCTAAGGACAGGAATTATTCTCAGAGCCTAATGTTATACATGTGATTAGAGCTACATTGTTAGAATAACATGAAGTTTTTTTGGTAAGTGTACATTGTATTGCTATTACATAAATTTTACCAATTGCTCCAGGTAAATCTAGAAATTTGACCTTGACATGTTAAATATTTCTGATCCATTGATCTAATTAATACTTCTATTGAAGCAAATTCATTTGTAGCTAAATATTGCATCCACTTCCATGCTCACAAAGATTTAATTTTGGGGCAGTAAACCTGGTGTGATTCTCACATGCACAAGCGTGTCTCTGACACACAAGTGGGCATTTTCCTGAGACTTGCTCCAGCCCCAAGGGTATGGGACTCAGTCCAGGCTGCGTGCCTTCTTGGAGGAGGATGGAAATGATATGTCCTGAATGTATATACTGGTCAAATAAAAAAGAAGTTAAGAAGTACCTTCTTTTTTTTTTTTTAAACTTTTTGCCATTCTCTTGAATTGGAGATTTACTGTGAATAGTCCATATCTGAATCATCTTGCTTGTCCAGCTCAGGTTTATAAATCACATAATACCACTCCTGATTTGATGTTGTGTGAGGTGTTTTCAGACAAAGAATCGTAGTCACTTAACTGTTCCTTTTCCACAAATGTATGGAAACAGGGTCATTTCCAGTGATCACAAGGTAGCCTCAGAATAGCTATGAACATGGCTGAAGAAAATTCTTTTTGAAATATCAAATAACTATTCACCAAAAAAGACTCTTCACAGTTGTGTAACTGTTCAACACCACTGAATGGACCTAGCGTAGACAGGATAGACCCTTGTATGGTCATGGCCAACTGAGCTCTAAAACTGGTGGTCTGGGAGGGTGGCAGATGTGATAGTGTGGGCTATTTACTATGAAACCTTCCTGAGAATCTGTGTAAGTGCTCAGGTGGCTAGTCTCATCTATGTCCCTTGTGACAGCTATCACTCTCCTACAGAGGTTATATAAATTGCTTTAGTTGACAAAACTACAGACACCTCAGTGACAGCACACCGTAAGCGTTACAAACTCCAGTTGGAAACTTTTGACAAGTGCTCACTAGCTTCCCTCTGCTTATCTTACTGAAAACCAGAGAAAATAAATCCATGACATGTTCCCCCAAGAGAACCCTTAAGGGCATGTCTACACCAAACTCTATCTGAAACCAGAAACAGTGTGAGAACAACGGGAGAGAGTTGAGAGGACAGTGACAATGATGACCATGTTATTGACTAAAAGACTCTGGCATAGCAGGAAAAGTTGAAGCACCTGGGTGATGCTTACTGTGGGAAAATTGGTGGGAGATAGTAATCTTCAAGTATATAAAAAACCTGCTGTAGACAATTGAGGAATAAACCAGAAAATAAATATTGCCAAGTCTGCCATGTCTAGGATGAGAAATAATAGGCTGAAGCTGAAGCAGTGTTTAGGATATTAGGAACAGTTAAATGGTGTAGTAGTTTGCTCAGGGAAGTTATGGGATGTCCATCACTGGAGACTTTTAGGAATAGACTAGAAAAATGTCAGGAATCATTTGGACAGAGATGATCCTGCCTCTGAGCAGAGAGATGAGCTGGATGACCTCTTGAGGTCCTTTCTGGTCTTATTTTCCATGATTTTATGACCATGGCAGTCTGCCCAGACTGATGTGTTTGGGTGCAAGATCTTTCTAACATGACCGTGCTGCATTTCAAGGCTGAAATGTTCCCTTCACTGAATTAATGAACACACTTAGAGGTAGCTTGGGGTTCCTGTACTCCAATATGGCCTGCAGACCTGCTGTTTAGCATCAAATAGGCATCTTAGACACTCAAAAGATACACTGAAAAGCAGACCGGGTACAGCATATATTGCGAACACCTTTGTGCTCAGAGGTCAGCTAGGGAGACGACTCTGCTAACCACTGTCAAACACCATCTGTGAGGGAGTCACACGAAGTGACACTTCTCCATCCCAGGCATTACACATTTTTTCCATGGTCCAGTGCATGTGACCTCTTGGTTCAGTGTGAGACAGCCAGCATTGCAGGGGGGTGCAAGCAGCTGCAATAGGCTGTCCTCAGACTCTCTTTTTAGCTCCTTCTGTTAGGGCTTGTGCTTTAGGGCTTGTACACCTATGTGTTGAGTGCTCGTGACACATGGTGCTCTGCTTGCAGACCACAATCTGCTGTTCTCTATTATAGGGGTTGGCTTTCCAACCTTGCCACTTTTCCTTTGATAAGCAGCTAGCGTTGCTGTGCTATTTCTGGTCTACGGGGAATTCCTAGGGAATACTGCAAATACTGTGGCGATATTGCCTAGTGTCAGCTGAAGTGTGTGAGAGGGTGTAATGTACTGCTTTGCCGGGGAGAGAAAATTGGCTCATATTAAACCTAGTAGGTATGTCAGCCATTCTTCATTTGGCACAACTGCAGAAAGCCATTGATCTCTGTTACAGAAGAGAGGGCCGAAACACAGGCTACATGCAGAACTAGTGTGGAAGCAAAGCTGTGGGACCAGGGGCTGCTTGAGGTCCTCAAACCATAAGGCTGAGGAATAGACAGGGCTGAGGGGCTCCTGCTTTCTCGAATTCCTGCTACAGAAGCATCCTTTGGCTTCATACCAAGTGGCTGGATTGTAAGTGTCCCACTGGCTCTCAAACTACATACCGGTGAGCACTTCAGCCGCTGTTTGTATGCCCAGGGTAGGTGGAGCAGGCAGCAGGGCAGACGTCCTTGCCCAAGGACAGTTAGATTATTTAAAACCCCAATTGTTATAAGGAAGAAGTCAGCAAAGTCTTCTACTGCAGCAAAGATCACAGGTTTTCTTGAGACCTGGTAGCAGTGCCCAAACTTGCTGTGCAGTGCACGGGCCTTGGCAAGAATTTAGGAGAAATATACTTGATTTACATTATTATGGTAACTTGTCTAACTCATCCCAAGAGAAATTGTGGGTGAGAGAGAAATTCAGCATGAGGATTTCAAAGCACTACATGATGCAGAACCTATGTTGTCTTAGAGGGCTGTTCCTCCAAGGAGAGGTAGTAAGAGTAATGCTGGTGTTCATCTGATAAGATGAGGGACCTTGAATCATGAGATATCTTGAATGTCTTAGGAAAACCAAGAAGACCCAAGTATGAGTCTCTTAAACCTTTCAACAGAGACCTAATAGTGTGCTAGTGAAACAAATTCAGATGTTGTGATGAATTTCACAAGACAAAGATTTTGTCTTCTGTCTGTGGTTCATTTAAAGCTACTGAATTGTGATTTATATAGGGACTGGTTATTTTTACTGTTAAAGGGACTAAAAGTGACACATGAGCTTCTTCCTTCTGGAACTGAATTAACCTGTGTGCAGGATTTTAAGATCATATATTCTCATTTTGGTTCTGAAGTTATTTTTGTTTTCAAAACAACTCCCTAAATAATACTGGCAAATGCCAATTCAGGTGTTCATGGCATAGCATATGCTGCTACTTTCTCTAATTAACAATTTCTAAAGTTTCTCACAGATCCTGACACACATGCATGCATGCACACAAACACAAGCCTGCATATGTGTGTATGCGAAACAGTTGAAAGAAATCAAATAAAAAATGCAAAATGGCATGAAAACTGAAAAGTTAATATAGATTAAGATGATCTTAAAATGTGATTTTGCTCCAAAATGCACTGACAGAAATTTTCAGTGAGAATATTATGGCTAAAAGCACATTTTTTTCATAAAATATCAGGAGTATTAATTTGTCACTGTATAATAACTTTAACCTTGGAACACTCTTCAAAGATAAGTAAAATTATTATCATAATGCGAATGTCTCTCAGCTCACCATGCTGAGGATTGAAGGACACACAGGTTGCATGCTCCTCAGAACAAGGGCTGGGCACGCTGTTGTTTCCCTGCTTCTTTCCTTGGTTATTGTGGTATAAAATGAAGTTGTAACACTTTTTCCCTCTGTTTCTCTGGGATGACCGAAACTTTTCCATAGTTCTATGAGTGGCTACTAACTGTTGTTGCACAGTCCCAAGGTCATCAACTCCATTCACAGGTACAAGGAGAAGGATTTCAAACTGCTGCTACTCCTTGGCCAGGGCACAGTCAGACACTTGTAGTGGCCTTATCAAAGTTGGCAGATGAATTAAATGTGATTTAAACTAATTTTTAGTTTCTGTCTTCAGTTACTAAACCGCTTTGCTTTAAAATATGTTACTGCACTCCTGGTTGCTGTTTTTCTAGGCTGCTCAGCTGGCCTATCTTAATGATGATGAGATGGATTGACAGTAATCTCTTTCTGGTATCAACCAGATAGCAAGTCTGCATATCAGTGCGTTTTAGTAAATGGTCGCAGTGATCTCTAGAGGGACTTTGTATATTTGATTCTGGCTTTTACTGAGTAATATATTGGTCACAATGAAATGTCCTCCCTCTCCAAGTAAATTTTTTTTCTTTAAGGTTTTAGTAAGACATTTGTACTCTGTTCTATTAACAAATTATTATCTTCATAGAATAACTTCTATTTAACACCATTTGCAAAACCGTTAATCTTTTGATCTCTAATGAAAACGAGCATGATTTCTTTATCCTTCGTCTTTTAAAGCTCATCTACTGTGTCAGAGAATCACGTCATGTTCACTTCCCTTTTATTTCCCCGCTTGAGCTTTATTGTAACATACAAATTGATTTGCTTATAGACAAACAGGCTGACTAGCCTTGTATCTATGCAGCTGCACTGCTACAAGTACAGTCAATAAACACAGAGGCACTCTTGCTCTGTCTCATATTTAGACAATATAGTGGCACAACAGACACCTACACAGAATGTCAACAAGCTTCAAGTCCATGTGATCAGGTTTTCGGTTTGTCTTTGGTCAAACTTTGATTTAAGAGAAAACAAAAGCTCAGGCTAAATCCCTACCTGGTATAAATTGATGTAGCTCCATTGAATTTGGTTTACACCAGCTGAGAATGTATTCTTGTGTTTGTTGACTGGAAGCTAGATCAAATATCTTATCCAGGCTAAGTGTGGTTAAAATGATTGCATCTATTCTGACCTGAACAGCTGAAGGTGTTGCTTTTGGCTACAGAAGGTTTTGTCTAAATAGAGTATGAGGCATTGTCTCTCCAAGAGGTCCTAGTTCACACCTGGGGGTGCTGAGGCATGGCTGCAACTTGCTCATCACTGTATTAGCAACTGGTCTGAACCTTGGGATGATTGCAATATAAGTGGGGAAGCTCTGTTTCTGCTGTTTGAAAGTTAATTTGGACAAACCTGGTGTAATTTTTTCATTTGATTACCCTGCTACTAAGTTCGAATCTACTCTAGCTAAAAACCAGTTTCTGTAGCGTAATTAAGGAGCACACGCTAAAGAGAAGACCAAATCTTGCCTGATTCAAAGGCTGCCTGCCTATAGTCATAGGATCTGAATATTGGAAAATAGAAAAAAAACCCTAAAAATTGCAATAGTAGAGAGTTTCATATGGAAATAAAAGATAAAGGAGAGAATTAGTCTTAAACATGTTTAAAAATAAAACAAACAATTTCAATTTCTTTTCATTATATTTTCAGTTTTATCAGCCAAGGTTTAATATAATTGCTGTAAGTTACACATACAAACTGTAACAGACTTGGAAGGCGCTTGAATGTAATAGTAATCAGAGGAGTCCCTAAACATCCCCTGTGGCATTAACCTCCTATGCTACTTACTAGTGTTAGTAAATTTGTCTGGTTGGTGTTTGGAATCAGCATTTCCCTTGAATATCATAATTTGCTTACACATAGCCGGAATTGAATTACATAGGAGAAAGTTCTTCTGCTGCTTTACAACCAGATGTCATTTTCCTTTCTGGTTGGACACAGGATTCTTCCAAAATGAACCTTTCTTTTGTTGGAGCACCTGGGTGGAGAACAAGGTAGAGGAAAGCTGACAGCATGGTTAATGGGTGGCCATCCGAGTTTCACAGTGGGAAGCCAGAGGCCCTCATTAAGCTCTAGACTCTGTAGGAAAACTTGCAATGGGTGTCCACACCACAAAGTCTAGAATATCTCTGAATAGTTTTAATTGGTTATTGCTACATTTAGATAATCAGCCTACAATCCCTTCTGGGCAATCAAGAAATAAAGGTCTTGCCACATATATTACCGTTACTTGCCATATTACAAATCACTTTGAATATAAGTTCTCACTAATTTAAAACAAGTTTCATCAGCAGAAGAGCTGGCATTACATACTGTTTCTTGTTCTTTTGCTAAAGGCTTCTTGCACAGCCTTGATAAAGTGGAGGCAGCCTTGGAAAGAGTTTAAATGGATACCCATGTGATCTTCATACAAAGTGAAAATCAGCTTCATGATAATTTGTCCACTGGTAACTATGAATGACTTGGGAAATGCATTGTTGCTTGGCTATGCATTTATTGCAGCTCTTCACTATTAAGAAAAAAAGTTAAGGTTGTAAAGAAGAGGCAAAGCATTGCATTTTTGAAGATTGCTTATGTTAGATCAGATTAAGAGCTTCTTTGTATTTGGCATAGTAAAAAGACACCAAAATGAAAACTTTTATGCTAAAATTGTAGGGAAAAAAACTCTGATACCCCAGGTTATGCAAAACCAAGAATATTATTGGTTGTTTTATTGATTGTTTTATGAGAGCACTGTCTTTAGCATAGGACAGTAAATTGCAGTTTACTAACAATTTTCCAATTTGCTTTCATAATGTAAAATTTTTCCAAGCAGCTCTATTCCACTGGCCATCCCTGCTTTGGATTATTCGTACGTTAGGTAACTCATGGACTCCTGCCAGCCCACTGGCTTCCCTGGAACCAGTCATGTTTGCTAACCCTGGGCCTTTGGTTATTTACAACTCCTTTAGCTTTCTATTGTTTGGAAATTCAGCATGAAGTGACCTCTTATTCTGAATCAGCTAAGCAAACAGGAACAAGTTTGACACTTCCCTTAAGAAAAAAATCTAACAACAAAACCAAAAGCCAACTACTAGATATTATATCGTTATGTAATATGTAACAATTATATATATATATGAACCTCAAAATTTTGTATTTCTATTAGGTATTGCTTTATAGTGCATATAGTCCCATTCATCACATTAGGACCATGCTGGGGTACAGTGCATGCAGCATAAACAGTGATATAAAAGCTCAGTCATATTGCTAGCTGCCAAAAGTTACAGAACCAGAACTGAATAATTTTTTTTTTTTTAAACTTCAAGAATCTAGCATTCTACTTGCCTTATTGTTTAATAGTCACACACATAGGAAAAACAATTCAAATTCTCAGTGGGTATGTTGCTATTCTGCAACAGAGCAAAATGCAGAGAAACCTAGGCTGACAGAGACATGCCTGAAAAAGAATCTGCTAGGGTTGCCTCAACTCTTTACTGAGCCAGAACTAGAAAATTGCCCTTACAGAAGGCTTTTTAGCAAAGGTATGTTGTTTCATTAATACGTTATGTTTTTCCAAGCTATACCACATTACATGGAAGGACATCAGCAACTATGTTATATTAAATGCCATGTAAACACCATAAACTGTAGAACTTCCCCAGGTAATCTGCAGTCCACAATAATAATAATAAAATCAGTAGAAAACACTTCATTCTCCCATCTTAGTAATACACAAGTTCTTTGTGAGATTTTTGGACTCTAGGATGTGTGTTCCACCCAATTTGCCCTTTTCTCTCTTTCTTTTTATCTGCAAATCACTGTCCTTGACTTTCCTCATACTGTGCATCAGCCACAACATTCATCTTGCCTCTCTCTGCCACTGTTCCAGCTGCCTACATTGCTCATTCCTAATTGTTCTTAATATCAGTACCTTCATTTCTTGCCTTGCTTCTTCTGCCTCGCAACAGACCCCCACCTTTACTCACCAACCACTGTTGATCTAATTACTTTTTCTAGATTGACATTTAGCAGAAATATTCATGTCTTTAGCAGGATCGATTAACAGCACACCTCAGAGAGCAGTGTTACTGCTTAAGGGGAGAACAATTAGTAGCTTATATAAATGGACAACTTCTGAAGTGATTAAAGTGATCTGTAAAACTGTCACACTAAGTGAATGCTCTAAAAGGCCTTTGTTCCTTTCCACAAAAACAAAGCCACAAAAGAAAGTACTGTAGTTAGCAAAACTGATATTGAAATTCAAGAACTGGGCAGATTTCCTGTGCTGTAGCGACTATGCATTGTTTAATTCTTCTCTTTTGGCTTGATTCTTATTTATAATATCGAAGGAGTAGAATGTCCTTCTTATGATGACTTGGAGTAGGACAATTCAGAGGAAATCCCCCAGTGAAACAATGATTCATTCGTGGTGACTCAGTTAGGATTTGTCCCCCGGAGTCAGCATTAGCCCAGTGCTGGGCAGATGGCAAGGCTGCTGGTTTGTGTGGTAAAAAGCCATGCTGCAGTCCCAAATATTTCAAGCAATTAAAGAAGCCATAGCAATTTTTGTAAGAACATGGATTTTACTATGCTTCAGCCATGTTTCGTCATTGTCATGTTTTAATGTTTTTCCAGGATGTTCAATTCAATAAATCATAGTTTTTGGTAAAGGACAAAATTATTAACAGGTTTTAAATGCTGGTTTGGTCTAAACTGGATGCAAGCAGCTGAAAAGTGCGGTGAAAATTGGTGGCTAAGCTAAATACCTGGGGTTCTCATTTGGGATCTGGGTCCACTGACTGTAGGAGATGTCCATGGATGAAACAGCAGCAATCCAGTACATTAGAGAGGATCTGCATATAGAGACCATAACAACAAAATGTGTCACTCCCTGTGAATGGAATCACATTGACAAGAGATATTTGTATTGGGAAAATACGCCACTGCAATGTATTTTGATCAAAAATCGCATAGTTTGTAGAACAAAGTATACACATAGTTTCCAGTGAGTTCAATAGAGTTCCTCCTACATGAACCTAGAAAACCCATTTTGGTTTTCACGGCATGGGGCTGTCTCTAGGAATAAAAGTCAATGTTCAAAGGCAAAATATCTGTTTATTTTTTGTGTGTCAACTCATCACGGATAATTTTAGGCCTTCTTCAAGAGCACAAGAGAGAAAATTTTCTAGTATCTTGTGCCTAAAAGATGAATTAAATTTTTTGGACCTCGTGCTCTGTGGTAAGAAAGCAGCCATACATATGACATGTGAAGAAGTCATATTCAGACCAGTGGGCATATAATTAAACAACACCAATAATATCTGTCCTCTCTTTTATCTCCTTAAGTTTAGGTGGCTTTTCCTTCTTTAGACTGCAAAAATATTTTGAATGCACATGTGTATAGCCAAGAAGAAATTTAAGCCAGAAACTTGCAGGTGGATTGTTCAGCTGTGCTCTACCCCTATTTAAAATAATGGAAGTTGTGTATGAAGTCTTGGCCAGATCTTGCAAAACCTTTACCCCACTGCTAAGCCATGGGACCTGCACACACCAGGTTATAATTTCTGCAGTTGCTACTAGCTCAGACAAAGCTGGAATGAGATAGCAGGAGTTACGAGATACAAGTAAATGTCAATGTTAATGTTATCCAGTGAGCCAGCTATTACTTCTAGCCTAAGCCAGTGCTTGTTCAAGCACAGTCAGCTGATCAATACTATTGCCATGTACTCATGGCAGGAACAGCAAGATCTTTTGAGGAAGAGATAGCTGGAATAGGCAATCCTTGTATGCAGATTGTTGGGTAAACATTTAAGCTGGGGAACAGTGAACCATACTTTCAAATCTCCTTGTAGGAACCGTGCTTTCATCTGACAATTTCAGAGAAAACAAACTCTTAGCAATACGAAGAAGAGCATCCCTCAGAAGAACAATAAATTCCTCCCACTCTTGGTGAATTATGCCAAGAATCAAATTTATGGAAATTATGGCTTGGTGCCACTCTGACTTATTCTGGAGGATTTGAAGTGGAGGCCAAGGTGGATGTGCCATAGGAGCACTGAAGTAATTTGAAACCACTCATGAGCACTTGTCTGGCTCCACAGGAGCCCTAATATGGCTGCAGTTGTCCACAGCCTAATTGCAGGTACCTTGGGGCTGTGAAGTGCTGGCCTAACTTCTCTTGTATATACCAGTTTAAACATATGTTGGACCGAGATCCTTGCCCACAACACAGAGGGTTTTTCTTGCATTATTTTCTTGTCTTGTTTGCCCCTCCATGTGCCTGGTGCATCTGGTTGTAAATCAAGATGTTAACCTTTATGGGATAAGAATTTTATTTCTATTTTGTGGTCATAAGAAACCTAGTGTGGAAACTCTGTGCCTTATATGATTTTACATAGTAGTATGACATATGCTCTAAAATATTTGGAGTAATTTCATTCCTCTTCTGAGAGCCAGGTCAAGCCTGTGTCATTACAGTTTCCATTTTCACAATTTCTTATAATAGTGTTGTATTAACTTCAGTGCTAGAATGCAGTTTATAAAAATATAAAGGATTTGATGAGTTGTTAGATATAAGACAGAAAGATGGAGAAAAGAAAGTAGAATTCATGGATTGTTGTTTACCTCTCTATTCTAATGCTTGATGTTTTTCCTTGAGTGTTTTATGTGAAATCATGAAGAAAATAGTTATATGACAGTTTAAACTGAAATATGCAATAATTTTTAATACAAATATTGAAGACCAGAGAAAGGCTTACGAAAAAAAGGAAACTGCACTCCTAAGTCTGATACATTTCCAAGTTCCAAACCCAACTGTTTCCGCACACAAATTTTTGCTGTTGATTACAGTATATTACTGTAGTGTTGCTAATTATCACAGTATAATCAGAGCCTGAGAAGCTCTCTGTAGCTAGCTGTTGATATTCTTCAGGGAATGTCTGCAGTAGAGTTCAAAGGAATGTCCTCAGTTTGTGTAGTCATACTTAAGTAAATTTTAAATGGTCTAGGTCAAGCTTAGAGCATAGTATAAATGACCTGGGTAAATGACAATGTTAGATATCCTGTTCTGAGCTGCTGTTGGGAAGCTACTTTCAGTATCTGATCTGTATAGTGTAATGCAGAGCCAGAGAAACTTCCCTTGCAAAGGACTGAATTGGCTTTCCATACAACTTTTATGCACCATAAAATAGTATGTATCTGTTATGGGTTTGTGTGGCGCGGTTAAACAGTATCTTAAAGTCACGAGGCTGCAGATGATATGAAGTGAGGTCACAGGCTTTATTCAGTTCCCACCCTGTAAGTCCCCTCCAGCTTGGAAGTTTCCTGCTTAAAAAATCCCTTCTTGCTAAAAGCTAGACTCAATGTATATATAGATGCTACAGACCAATAACAGCTCCTCAAAAGACAAAGGCTATAAGGAAAAAAACCCACAGAAGTGATATACACAATATCACTGATTTCAACTGATTTCAACTGATTAACAAAGTCAAGCACTAAATCCAGGTATTCTGAATCTTACACCTGCAGTCTCTGTATGCAGGAAGGGAGTTTAATGATACCCAGGAGTGATTTCTTAAGAATGTTTTATGAATGGAATTTGAGATAAGTACCCCATGGCATACCTTTAGTTCTTGAGCGCTGAAAAGAAACACAAGTTATCCAGCTACAGAACAGACACAGCATGACTGGAGAAAGTTTGTAATTAAAGATCAAGATCCAAAGTTATATGTCAGCCTCCTAAAGATTTATTGGGTTATCTTGACAAGTTGCAGTTGTGTGACTCTGCTGGTACAGATGCACAACTGTCTGCGAGCACGCACACAGAGCATTTCTGAAATGCATCATGGTGTCTGTGGAATGCAGTTGTTATCCCAGCAGTCTCCACATACTTTCCCAGAGCAGATGTGTATCTGCACCTGTTTGCCTCCCCTGTTCGTTCCCATCACTGCTTCAAAGGATCTTACGCTTGGCAAGAGGCTGCCTGCTTGCTGTGCAGCCTGTGTCCTTGTGCAACTTCCAGTGAGTGCCGTGGCAGAGGGCCACTGGCCGCTGCCTTCCACGTGGCCAGACGGGCTTGGGGTGCAAAGGCAAGCTGTGACCTGACAGAGACATGGGCACTGCCGCGTGGGGATGGGTTCCACCACGATAAGGAGCTTAACTCTCATTGTAACTTATCACCCTTACCAGCAGACTTTGTGATATTTTTGTCTTCTCTCTTATTTTGCTCACTTCTTTCACAGGTGAGCTACCTTATTCTTGTGTATTTTAACTTGGTTCTTGCAAACAGGGATTATGCGGGATGAACACATGCAACCTATGCAGCACAAATCCCGGTATGCTCCTTGCTTGACAGGTAGCCTGATACTTCAGGAGGGAGAGAGCTAGTAAATGTGTTAGCAGAGAGAGAGCCCCTAGGAAAGGAAAATACAAGCTGTTAGGACTACATGATATGAAATAAAGTTGATTAAATGAACTGACTTGACATAATGACTTCTTCTGGGCAAAGTGGTACAACGTCACCCAAAACCCAGCATACAGCTTTCAGGCAGGAATTTGAGCACCTCCTTTTAAGTAGGGGCAATTTATAATCTTCAGTATAGACTTGGATTTTACTTCCTAAATTTAGCAATTTGGCTTTCATAAAAATTGCCTTTTAAAGAGAACTAACATTTTTTTGTTAAAACATGTCAATGTTGATGAAATTTGATTTTGAAAAAAAATCAGAAAAAAAGCATTTTTTAAAAGTCTGTGTCCCTTTTAATTCTTTTTCATTTAGCGATCAATTGCTATTTTAAACCTAAAAGTTGTAAAAGTTTACCCACAGAAGACAAGTTAAGCAAAATGCTTTTGATTTATGCTTAGGTCAAATGACCCATAATAAAGAATTTTCAAAATTTAATTTTGTGAAATAATTCTAAATGATGGCTTTCCAGCCCCCATTTTGATTTTTTAGCTGCCAACATTTCTTTTTGAGGAAATAATTTCTATGATGAACTTTACTATTAATTAATTACCTTTTCTTTATTTTGGGTCCAAGAAGTAGATGTATGTGGCTGAGTAAACACCCACAGAATTTGCTACCTTACCTGGATTTTCAGTACTAAGTGATTTTTCTACTACTACCCTTACACTGCATGACAAAGTAAAACCAGCCAAACAAACTAAAGGAAATTCTCATGCTTCAATTTTTTATCAACACACCTTACATTAATGCTTTGTGTCATTTGTTGCTGCATTAGTAGGTCAAAGTAGGCAGGGAACTGGGGATAGCCAGCCAATCACCTCTTTTGTTCATGATTTGTCCCAAGCCAACGACTCTTAAACTTTTTCTCTTGTGCTCCTTCCCCGTATTGCCTCCCCAGCAAACTCCTGGCTTCTGCTCCCATAAGGTGCAATGAGAAGGGATTGACAAGGGTGAACCAGGAGTTGTGGTGAGGAGGAGGAGGATAAGAAGGAAGAGGATGGGACCTCAAGAAAAAAGTATAAAGCATTCCCCAGCTTGAATTTATGATGGTGGGCAGAGGAAGCCTATGTCTCCTAGGGCCTCCTAGCCACCTCCTGCCAGCTATACCCCCACCTCCACTCCCAACACTTTTGTGGCTGTGCAATTCCACTCAGAAACCCCTGAATTTTCACTGAGGCTTGTTCCAAAGTTCATGGACTGCTGCCCTGAGCTGAGATGATGAGAAAAGGGATTTTCACAAGGGGTTAACGTGTATGTGACTGAGCGGTGGGAGAATGGGAATTTTGCAAGATATGTATTGCTGAAATTGAAAACAACAGTTCATAAAGACATGTTCTGTCTAAAAAAAAATGTATGCCATGAAAGAATACAGGAGTAGGCATAAATGCTGTATCATAGCCCATATTCAAGGTACACTTGCTAGTGCACACACATACGCACAGAGTGTGTATATATGCAGATACGTGCATATCATCAGAAGCTACTTCTCAGTTGTGCCTATCAAAATGGTGTCTGTTGTGGAAGTGATCCATCTGCTTCACAGCACTTCTATTTTTAAGATCTGCAGTATGGCAGTTTAACACATGCAATGTCATTTCAAGCCCTCCTCCCCCAGATAAACTCCAATATGTCACTGGGTCGTCCCATCAGCTCTACGTTGTCTCTGTAAGCAGAAACCCTATCTCCCTGCAGTCTGAGTCAGCAGCTGTACTGGAACAGGACCTATCTTTAAGACTTGCAGAACGTGTAATCTGATGTCGAAAAAACCACAGTAGGGTATTTACCACCTGACTCTGGAATGGACAGCAGCCCTTTAACAGGAGATTCTACAAGTCTGTCTTCACATACATAGATAAAACTTCTGTGGCATTTGCTTGACTTTTCCAAGGCCGGAGGAAACCCCTCTACTTTGTTTTTCTGGGAGTTCTGACTCTGAACTTCTTACTGCCTGCATGCCATTTTGGGACTGATGTGCAATGTGCTTATCAGTTTTGCATATCAGATATGTAATGTGCATGTCATATTTACTTTCATTTTTTTGGATTTAGACCTAAATACCCTTCAGGTATCAAGGAAATAAATATAGCAATTCAAATCTGACTGAAAAGCCTCTGTGGTATACAAAAACTTGACAGGAGCAAGAGAAAACCTAAAGAAGCGTTATGAAACATCATGTTGACATATAGTTGCTTGCATTCTGCATCCCATTAGAACTTCTCCACACATTTTAGTGCCCTCCTGCCAGCACAGCTTATATGAATTCCTCTCTAGCATTATCATTAAATGCACTCAAGGAATAGCTCACAGATAATGATTCTTGTTGACTCTATGGGAGGGCAAAGATAATTGTGCTAGAAACTGCTACAAGTATTTTCCAGGTGTGGGACACATAATGAGTTTACCTGGGTGGACAGGTTCCTTTCTCCTGTTGCATTTTGACAGAAAAGATGAGTTTCTGGCTGGCTTTTACCACAAACCCTGATGGAATGGAAATATAGTTAATGAGATCACACACATTTCCTGTGGCAGATAATATGGTATTATTGACACTGGTCTCTCTTGTATTCACAAGAAGGCAGCACAGGCTTATCAGTATTTTTTGTCTTTCATTGCTTGAAGGGTTAAAGTCACTTGTACCAACAGGTGACTTCTCCAGAAAAAAACAACACAATACTTTGTCGCAAGTTATGTTGTGTGGGAGACTAGACAAAATGGAATTAACAATGTTCTCCACATCAACAGCGCACAGCATGATCTTGTTAAAGAATTATACTGCCTCATAATCCTCAAACAAATAACATTATGCTGTAATGGATTGTTTTTTACTTCCTAAGCAGAAGATGGTAGGTTTGTTTTTTCTATTAAACCTAATTTTCATTTCAGGCACAAGATAAATGATACATTGATACATTTACTTATCCTTTTCTTGAAGTTTACAGCTGGAAGGAGGAAACTTATTTTGTGAATCTGTTGGTGTAAACAAAACTTACTCTCCTGATTCATAATTTATCATTTTTTTTCTTTTCTGCTGCTTTGAATCTCAATATTGATGGAAGAAACTGTTGGTTAATCAAATGCACTTGCTGTTCTTGATAGCAAACAAGAATGAATTGTTAAATAGGCCATTTATTTTATCTTGCTTTCACAAATGGGAAAAAATTTATTCCTAAGTCAAAATAATCATGACTAAAAATTCCCCACTTCTTGCTTTGCTCTGCTGTAGCCCACTGGCAACAAGATTGACTGGGAAAGGGCATCCTGGTTGAAGCTTATTCTCTCACACTGCAGAACCTCTCCTTAATGTATAATTGATAATAGCGATGGTTTCAGGTCAATTAAGATTTTTATATAATTTTTAATTTTTTTTTATTTTTCTTGTTGAAGGCTTCAATCTCTAAATGAAAAATTTCCAAATAAAAAATAGAAATGTATATTTCAAAAAATATAGAAATAAAGCATTCTACCTTTAAAAGGAACATTTTTAAAGCCAAAATTATTTAACAGATGTTAACACACACTTATAAATAATGTTGATCTACTTGAGAATATATTACTTAGATGTAAAATTGAAAGTCAGAAAAATATTATGCCAAGTATTTAAAATTTTTAGACACTTTTGGCTGCTGGCTATTAGCTACTAATAACTGCTTTTCTGCATTGGGTTGAGAAGGGAGTAATCTCCTTGCAAATTAGAAAGCCTTAAAGGCAAATACAAATATATAAGAGTTCATTCTATTCCTGAATTTCCTGGGCTTATCCCATCTTGTTGCTCCACTCCCCAGTTTCTTTTTACCATGACACTGTTTTCTGTCAAACTGAAAAAAATTAGTAATTGTGCAGTAGCAAGGATCTTGTCATGCTCATTTTTCTTTATGTGGTCATGCTTTCTTTATGGTAGCTCAGTACAACATGACCTCCCTAAACACGGCCATCAGCAGCTAGTTTGGAACAAAGCTCAGACTCAAAAACCACTAAACATAACAAAAAAAACCCATTATGTCCAAAAAATTTGAAAGATGGTTGTATCTTCCATGATGGATCCCACCTTGACATTTTTAGTGAATTACAGTATGTGTACCAAGGGCATGTCACACAGTTTCATGCTGCTTTTATCTTTCCACCCAGGGTCAAGATAGTATAATGCATTACAATAGACCGTACTATCATTCTTTCCTGAGAAGTGATGAAGACAATAACCCACTGTGACCAGGAAAGACCATTGTACTTCAAATAACACCAAGGTGTTGGTGAATTTAGCTATTCCTCTTAGAGTCCTCTGCTAAAGACTACAAACTTTGCAGATTAAAGTACAGAATGATGGATGTTTTCCAGAAGGTGCAAAGAGCTTGTGTTTACACTTACTCATCAACACACACCTGATAAAAAAAAACAGATTCTGAATTTGACAGTATTCCTCCTTTTTCTCAAAAAAACCCCACCCTCAAGCAGTCACATGGATCAGGTACATGATGACTGAGTACTCTGGATTAATCCACTAGCTTGCAGCCTCAACTCTATTTCTGAGTAAGCAATGTGTAGAGCCTCCTCCTCACTCCTGTATCTCCAGCATATCTGTCTCATGGCTGTCCTGGTTTCAGCTGGGATAGAGTTCATTTTCCTTCTAGTAGCTGGTATAGTGCTATGTTTTGAGTTCAGTATGAGAAGAATGTTGATAACACACTGATGTTTTCAGTTGTTGCTAAGTAATGTTTAGACTAAAGTCAAGGATTTTTCAGCTTCTCATGCCCAGCCAGCAGGAAGGCTGGAGGGGCACAAGAAGTTGGGAAGGAACACAGCCAGGGCAGCTGACCCAAACTGGCCAACAGGGTATTCCATACCATGTGACGACATGCCCAGTATGGCTTGACTGGGGGAAGTTGGCCTGGGGGGTGGATCGTTGCTCAGGGACTAACTGGGCATCAGTCGGTGAGTAGTGAGCAATTGCATTGTGCATCACTTGTTTTGTATATTCCAATTCTTTTATTATCATTGTCATTTTATTATTGTTAATATTATAATTATTAGTTTCTTCCTTTCTGTTCTCTTAAACTGTTCTTATCTTAACACACAAGTTTCACCTTTTTTTCCCTGATTCTCTCCCCCATCCCACTGGGTGGGGGGAAGTGAGTAAACTGCTGCGTGGTGCTTAGTTGCTGGCTGGGGTTAAACCACAGCAAAGGCTGAGCAGGACTGGCAACATGGTGGAGGTACAACTGCCCCATATGACACTGCCATAATCCAGTACTAAGATACCAAGAGGAGATGGGTTGATATATACATTACAGACACATGCCTCATGGGAATTCTGCAATATATTTACCTAAATACCCTAAACATTTCCCAAACACTGGGATGGTATAAATAGATCAGTAACAAACTGTCAGGAGGAGCAATATTTTTGCAACGGAATTAGTGGAGGTAAAGGAGATAAGGGAAAGGCAGCTAAAAAAAGAACCTAACAAAAGCCCCGAATAAAATGAAGGGAATATTTGCAGAGGAATAACTCACTATAAGAGATCAAAAAATCACTCTGGCTGCTCACAGGAGTTGGAAAAATACATTAATTGGAAAGCTGTGGATTCCCCTACTGAAGGGGAAAATCCAGTTAGAAGAGATACAGTTTACCAATCCACGTGTTCCCTTTCGTACCCCCTGGGGTTTTGGCTTGCAGGTGGGGAGAATCCACCCATCATCTTCTGTCAGGCTGCCACCTGCACACTCACTTCCAAGTGGCTGCTAGATGTCAGCAATGCTTAGAGCATCATGAAGGCTGGTGAAACCAAAGCCAGTGTAGAGCTGCATTACTGTCCTAGAGTTTCTTCCTATTGTTCCTAGTGACTGTTTCCTAGTGTTCCCTGCAAGGTCAGACCCGATGAAAGACCTGATTGCATTGACCTTGGACACTAAGGCAACTAGTATTTTAGTAGCCAGGCTGAGAAGATGACCCAGACCCAGCTAAGGGCACCGATGTTCTGGATTGAATGCAGAAGTCAGGTAGGCACCTCAGAATGAAGTTCACTCTAAGGTGGAATTTGCTTACAGCTAGTAAATAGAGAAAGCAGATCCCTCCTCAGAAACTGAGCTCCTTATTTGGAGATGCAGAAAGTCATGACTGTCTCTTCCTATCACATCCTTTCTAGAGAACAGGCATGAGGACAGCTGTTCTTTCAAAGAACTGGGCAGGAATTGCTCTTATGAAGAGATATAGCTGATGGACACAGTGCTCCTTTTCAAGTGATAGTTTCAGGGTAGGAGCACTCATTCAGGACTGGGAGACATCAACCAGGTCTACACTGCAAAGCAAAGCAGGTCATGAGATTGTTATCTGTCTCTGAGACCAACTTTCACAGAGTGATCATGTCAACAAAACATACCACTTGGCTCTGCATTCCTCTTTGGCCAACAATGGTATTCCTAAAGGCCTACATGGAATCTTTCCTTTGAAATTTATTTTTCCCACTGGAAGTGCCTGAATAAATTAGGGAGTAGTGACGCAACCCATCAGAGCAATGTCTCTAAAGCAGGAGACTGAGGATGTGGGCAAATGTGGTCTTGTCTAAATTGTGTAGAAGGTGAGCCAGGCTATGCTAACAGGCAAGTACTGAGGATGACTAGCAGTGCCATGCTTGAGTTTTGTGTGACAGTATGAGTCCAGCTTGGTATTCTAGGTCTTCCTACATTTCCTTTCTCCCAGGACAATCTCAGCCACGAACAAAAGCTGAGGGAGTATAGTTTCCACCTCTCTGGTGGGAGCGCAGGACTTAGTGAGAGTTAAGAGTGCAAGTCTGGCTGGATCTAAGCATCTACCCCGGAGGAAGGGTGCCTGGGGTCCCTGTGCCACCCCGTGGGCTCATGTATCTTACAGTGAACTGCCCTGGGTAAAATGCAGAACTGCACTACTAGATCCCTGCCTGCCTGAGGAAAGAATTGGGCTTCATCTCCAATCACATGGCAGACTTTTAGAAAAGAGAAATAAGGAGCCTGTCCATGTGTGCATGTGTATGAGAATGCATGTGTGTTGAGGGGCTGTCCCAACACCTACTCTTTCAAAGAGATGCTGCTTATGGATGCATTTTCTGAGGATCATATTCTGTCAATATGGATACATTTGAGGCCTATTTACCCCCTGCCCAAAAAAAAAAAAAAATTAGGCAAAGTAAGGACTAGTAGTTATATTCCAGCTTCAGGGAGCATTAGTGACTGAGCTGCTCTGGCTGGGGCAGTCTGTACATGCACAGAGAAGAGCCTTTGGCACCCAAGGAGTGTAAAAGTCAAAGATGGAGGCTTGTACAGAGCAAAAGTCTTCTAGGGTGAAAAGATGAATGATTTTTTTATTATTATTTTTGCCCTCAGTTTTATCTCTGATCTGTTCCATGTCTTTTGTTAGATGTATTTCTGACTTGCCCTAATTTCTGCATATTGATGCTGAAACAGGGTAGCCTTGTGTCTAAAAGCCATGAAAGAAGAAAAATTACTTTTCCCACTGATCAGGTATAGAACCTTGAACTGATTTTTCAGTTCTCTGCTCTAATTAATACCTACTGCACCCTTTCTGGGAGTGGTGTGGTTTAATATTATTAGAAGACTGACCTTTGAATATGGACCCCCTCTAACTCCTTTCCTCTGCGGATTAATTCAGTTATGTCAATATTTATGTTATAATCTCGGGAATCTCTGTATTTGTGTTTGGGAACTTATCCAGAGTTTGATTGTCTGGGAGAAAATAGTCTGGTTTGTATATGTAAAATCTTTTTCAGGTCAGGCAGAAAAATAGTAGGTCAAATTTTATATCCTCAAATTTTGATCTGAGGGATGGGAAAACAAAAATAAAAAGGCATCACGTGACTTAATGCTTATGCTTTGAGACTCTTTTTCTACTAGAGTTACTCTGAGGATACTCACACAAATCTATATACACAGATACCACGGCAGTGACTAATAAACAAGCTCAGTTACCTGAAATGGTAACTTACACATCAAGTTCATTAAAAGCTGTATGACCCAGGTACTCATTTATTCTCACTTTCCTTTGTTTGCCTTGGAACTGCAGTACAGGCCGGGACAGTAAAAGGCAGAAGAATAAGTTTGTCTTATATTCAGCTGATATTGTGTGGAGGTGCTGTCTGCACAAGGAAGGATACACTCTATTCATCTCATTACTATGTCTTAACAGTCCTAGATCAAGCAGTTTATCTACTGTCATTTTTTAAATGGTCAATTATAGTTTTAATGAAATTAACTTAAAGCTTTAATGACAAACTGTGTAGCTGAAGCCTTTCAGAACCTTTTTCCTTTATGAGTTACAGCTTCTGAAATAGGATTGTGCAGTGACACCATTTCTAGGTAAGTTTTTTAACAGCAACAACAGAGGCAATAACATCCTGGACCTTTAACTGCCAGGTGTCCGTAAAATAGCTCTTCTCTGGGGAGCTGAAAGGAATGCAAAGGGAAGCATTAACTGGCTTGGCTCGCATCCTAACCTGCAGTGGCTTTGCCTGTACTGTGGGAAAACTTACTGCAGTGTCACAGCCCTGCTACTATCAATTAGTGTCAATATGCACAAAGAACACCAGATATAAGGCCAATGTTCTGGAAATATAACAAGCAAAATGATGTTTTGCAGCAAAGCTGAACTTCCACTTTGTATGTGAAAGAGGATGCAGGAAAGGGAAAACAAAAGCAGATTAGTCATACATCTAAATGTAGGGTTTTTTTCCATATATGCTACTGTTTCTGATAGGTCATGGAAACTAATGAAGTCAGTGTTATGAGATGAAAGGAATCCCATGGTGACCTGATATGAACTCATGGAAGCCTGATAGGAGGATTTGGCAGGGAATGCAGAGAACCTTTTTTTATCATCCAATGGCTCCTTTTAACAGCAACTCCTATCATGTTGTCAGCTGAGCAAATAAAATTGGCCCACTTCTCAGGCCTCCCCTCTAGTATGTTCTAATATCAGAGAGCTGACATGATTTTCTGACTCCACTTGAAGGCTGCACATGACTCTCCCCAGAGGAAAAGTGGTTCTGTTGACTGGGAGAAGTGTTGCCCCACAGACAGCAAACAGACCTGCTTCTCAAAGAAGTGAACAATAGGACATGGTGCACAAGACACCTGCTTGCAGTACTGGCATCCTACTCTTTGCTGGTCACTGTGGACAAGGTTTAGAAATAAGAACTGTTAACCATTGGTTATTCATTTATCTTTGTCACTTCTCCTCTGCATTTCTCTGTGCTGTGCAGTTCTGCACTGGTGCAGTAAAAAAAGTAAACATAGCCTATAGAAACTGAACCTCATGACATGCAACTATTTGAATTTACATGTTTGACACTGATAACTGCCTCCCATGGGTAACAGGGAGAACACCGACATATTCTTGCTGTCAGTGTGTACTCACCAAGACCAGAACAGAGCTTGCAAATTGGAGCACAGTTTGGTTAATATCGTTAATAGTCATTGCAATCAATTTTCTAACATCTAAATTCGTCAACATGACTGTAATGGCTGAAGCCTGGCTTAAACCCCATCCCAAGCTATCAGTATTGGTGGGTCCCTTGCCCTGGTAAACTGCTATATTTATTTGCTTACATTTCTTTAAGTCACTTATTTATGTGGAAATGTCCTTGCTATGTGATTTTAATGGTTTTTGGAAATGAATTTTTCCCTATCTAAGGACATATTGCTCAGGTGTTCAGTGTGTGCAAACCAGAATTAGTCTATTATTAATCATAATTTTGTAGGCCTGCTTGGAAAATAATAGTGCTGCTAGTGAATTTTATTATTGTTTTCCTGCACATTGTCCTACATTATACACAGTTCAGAGAACACATGCTGTGCTCTCCCCCTCTTAGAAAAGGGTAACGGGCATGACTCCTTGCTAGTGGTAGAAATAATCCAGTATTGTGCACAATTACCTGAGCCAGCTCTAAACAATCCATCTTGGATACTGGGAGCAACCCAAGTTAGTACAGAGTTCTGATTGGGTTAAATTACGGCTCATAAAACTGCTGGCACCTGAGTGAATTAATTTAGAGCCATCATCAGCATCTCCATATGACACTGCATTGCACCATCTAGACAAACTTTGGGGCCCAGGGACTTCAGTCATTGCCTGGCAGCAAACAGAGGGGTTATGAGAACCTAGCATTTGAGGTTAGCTCTTTGGCTAAGTGTCCAAAACCAGTGTGATAGTCCCTGATGAATAGCTTGGGTGCATGATATGCTGATGGTGTAAGCTGGTGAGGACCCTTTCCAACAGTGATGAAGCTATCGGTTTTGGTAAATCTACCCTGGAAAGCAATAAAAGAAACCCGGGATGACTCAGCCAGAATTCCTTCTGCTGACACCAGTTGCAATACGATATACCCTTTGCAACCCTCACTCTCTTCAGTGTACTTGTATCTTTGGCAGAAAACTTGCCCTTGAACAGTGATTACGTAAGAGCAAGTCTGAAAGAGCAGTTCAGAAAAGTCACCCTCTAGTAAGACCTAAATAGCCTATATAGAAGTATTCTCCTAATCTGAATATAGCCATAGGAATTGCCTATAAAACAGCAGCTCTTTTTCATTCAGGTATTCCGCTACATAAAAAAAATAGATATAATAAATATGGCCATACCATCTTGAGTAAAAATAATGTATTTCAAGGAACGAAAAAAAGAGGCACTGACCTACTCAAACTTGTGTCTTCTTGATTCTACTACTTGGTAAAACACCTTCATACCTCTATGATATTTTTCAAGTAGTGTTTGGTCTTCAATGCCCAGCTTTTAGCACCTGAGATGTAGACCAAAATTCTTGCTTGTCTGTCTGCTTACATAGTCTTCAACATATTTTTTTTCTAAAAAGAGGAGCTGAGCTTCTCTAGATTTTACCGGTTCTTCTGATATGCCATTAGATTTCACAAAAAAGCAATACAAAGCTACCACCTCAAATTGTCAAATGGTATCCTGTGTACTCAAAGGTTTGTGCATGTCCATGACTGGCCTATCCTGTGGATTAAACTCTGTCCCTGCTTCTGGAGAGAGTGCTTAGTTTGTTTAAAATAAGATCCTCTTAATCTTGTCAACCAGTACAAATTTGAACCCTAATCTGTATCTCTTTTTGACATGGCTTTTTATTTTTAAGAAACGGACAGAATTCCAGCA
>VYZV01011516.1:20344-31099 GCA_013401275.1 Pandion haliaetus
GCAAGGAGGAATTTTAAATGCATTGACCCCTGACCCGGCCCTGCCTGTGAGGGGAAGCCAGACCCTGGGCTGCCCCCAGCCGGATGGGGCCGGGGGGGCCACAGGGGGTGGTAAGCCCTCCCTCAAAGCCTGCAGCAGGCAAGGGGGAAGCACCCTGCCTCACTCCTGCTTTTCCTCCAGCTCGGCGAGCACCAACAAGGGTCACCCCAAAACCTTGCTGCCTGCAGCACCTACAGCTTGGGGATGCTGCAGCTGGGTGCCCCACACCAGGGGGGCTCTGTGGGGGTGGGATGCCCCCACCATGCCCTCTGTAAGGGGTCCCAGGCCCCCTACCCCGCTCCTGCCCGGCTGCTGGCATCCCTGCCTCCTGTGCAGAGGGGCTGCAGTGATGGCGGTGTAATTAAAAACGCAATTAAGCGCTGCCACTTAGCAGAAAAGTCATACAGTTTGGGGATAATTATCTGACAATATAACAAGTTGCCCAACATTAATCAGATGCTGATCTGCTCCAGCAGCTGCGCTCCCTGCTCCGGCCGCTCCCTTAATGGCATCCTTCAGAAGACAGCAATAAATCAGGCCCTTACGGGGGGCCATGGGGGCAGCATGCTGTCCCCTGCCTGCTCCCTGTCTGCATTTGGGGTTTTTTGGGGTGATAAGTAGCAACCTCCCCGCCCAGCCCTGGAGTGTTTCTCTCCTGTATGTGGGTGCCAAGAGCCACCTGGGACCGTAGGGCTGGTCCCAGGGGATCCCAAGTGGGGGGGTTGGTGGGGCACCCCTGAAAGGAGACCTCTTGGCCAGATGGCTGTGCCTGGGGGAGATGCCCCAGGCTGGGGGCTGCCCTCTCTTCTCTGCCAAGGGGCAGCCAGCACCCGCTGCCCTCCCCAGGGATGGGGCTGGCAAAACATCCCTGGGTGGTTGGGGGACACGGGCTGGGGGCACACCGGCTCCCAAGCCCATCAGTGATGCGGGTAATGAGTATTTATGGCTTGTGTTTGCCAGTGTCAATGAAGTCTCTGCACTAGAACAATATTGACGCTGAAACAGAGGTAGGTCCTCCCACTGCATCCCCCCAGCATCGCCCTGGGGACCTGCCCCATGCCAGAGCAACCCTAGCCATTGCCCCATCCTAGTTGCCCTCCCCGTGCTGTGCCCTGGCTTGGATTCTGAGGGGTCCCATGCCAGGGGGACCCCTTGGTGCCACATCTACCTGGCCTGGAGATGGACCCTTTTGTCCTCCTTCCCCACATTTGCCCCCACAGCCAACGTGTTGGCACAACTTGTCCACAGCCAGTTCCTCCCACGCTCCTTTCCCACAGCCCCGGGCTCTGCCCGTCCCTGTCCCCATCCCTGTCCCAGCCTGCCGGTTCCGGAGCAGGGGACACAGCCCTGTACAGCTCCGACTTCTAAAGGCTGGAGATAAAAGCAGAGCTCGTCGCCTTTGTTCGGGCTCTGGCCGGCGCGGGCTGGGGAGGGGGAACCCGCCAGAAAGAAACCAGCAGCTTAACACATTCACTTCGCCCCTAATTTGCCGGTTCTGCCACAAAATCCCATTACAAAGGGTTTAGCGGCTGCGCCCAGGAAGAGGTCACCGCCGGGGGCCCCCGAGGAGATTTACCAGCCACAAAAAGCGCGAGAAAAGAGCAACCCCGGCTCCCTCGGGCGCTCCCCGGCACGGCGAGGGGTAGGCACCGTGTCCCGGGGTCCCGCCGACCCCTGCCTGTTCCCTCCACCCTGCACCTGGCGGTAGGGAGAGCGGTTGCAAAGGTGCAGCTGGGTTACCTTTATAACTCCAAAAGCAAATAAAATCGGGCTTGGCATTGATCTGTGGGTGTTGAGCAGGGCCATAAACTGCCGGCGCTAGCCGACGGGCCCTGCCTGAGATCCAGCCGCACCGCACTGGGCTGGGTCCCTGCGATTTGATGGGGCGTGTGGCTGCGGTGGCCTCCCAAAACGCATCAGAGGGGACGCGGTGACCCCACAGCTGTGTACACAGGGAGGGTGCTGGGAGCCGTGGGGAGCCCAGAGCCGCTCACGGCATCCCTGTGCCGTGGGGACGGGCTGTGCCAGGCTGGGCAGAGCTGCCTGCCAGCCCGGGGCACTTTGCTTGGCTGGGGTGGGGGGACTTGGGGGAGCCTGAGGGCAGGGAGCACGCATGGTGGGGTGCGCACGGCTGGAGTTGGTGTGGGTGGGTGTGCAAGGGAAGAGTAAGCCAAGGCGGGCGTGCATGAGTGGGTGCATCCAAGCAGCTGCGCGTGCAGGATGTGCGTGCTCGGCCGCACACACCTCTGAGCATGGCAGCCCATGCGTGAGTGTGCACACATGCCTGTGCAAGCGTGCACAGACACGGGGACCCTCAGTGGTTTTTGGAGAGACGAACCAGGACAGACCAGTTCAGCAACCACCCCATGGGGCACCGGCACACACAACGGCACGGCATGCTGGTGACGTAGGCGTGAGCGTCCAGCATGGGAATGGTGCTGGGCTGGGCCACAGCTGTGTGCTTGGCATTACTTCTGCCAGGCTCCGGCACGCTGGCAGAGCGAGGAGCAAGGCCTGTTGGTGTTGAAAGGAGCAGGGCGAATGCCCGGGCGGGATGGAAATGAGTCCCTGGGGGTCCGCGCGGCACAAAGGCACCCGCTGGGGTGGGCCGAGACCTTCCCAGCCCCTCGCCACAATGTTTGCAAATACCGGAGGCCACTTACGGCAGGGCCGCCGGCGGGGAAGGCGAGGGGGGCTCCCGGCATTCCCCTCTGGCCGGGGGCTCCCTGAGCACTGTGGCATGCCAGGGTGGGGGGCAGACCCAGGCACAGAGCTCAGCCCCGGGCCCGGCAGTGCCCCGTAGATGCCCCATGGCACCTCAGATGGTGGGGCCAAGGTGGGCAGGGGCTGCCCATTGCCTTTGTTGGCGGTCCCAGTGCGGGAGCCAGGGGAGCAGGGAGCGGTGGGGAGGAATGTCCCTGCTCAATGCCCACCATGCTGGGGCTGACAGCCCTGAAATCGGGCTGTCACATCCCGTCTGGGCAGCCCTTCACCTCCATTTGTGGGGGCCTTGTTCAGCTCCCGCTGCATTCAGCCAACACAAACACAGCACTTAACCCTTCGGCTCCCACCGTCCCAGGGTGTGGGGCCGGCTCCAGGCAACAGGACATGCAACTGTCATCCTGCTGCAGCATCCGTAGGGATAAGTTGAGGTGCCCCATGGTGCCAGGCTCTCTGGAAGGTGTGTTTTAGGGTCCCCAGGACCAACCACCCCACCCCGCAGCCTCCAATGGATGCCCTGAACCCAGACCTGCTGCCTGTCCTGGGTTGGGGGGGCTCACACCAACCCTTACGACATTCCACACCCTTCCACTGCTGCCTTCCTCCAGACCCCATGGCCACCCCGAGACCCCTTCCCACCCCCCCGTGGGGACACCCACCCTGCAGCAGCCTCGGCCGCTGATGAAAGCGGGAGCCGGGAGCCTTTCCTTTGACACAATTAAGCAGCCCAGGGTCCCAGCGCCTCGGCTCGCCGCAGTGTGTTAAATTAATGTAGCAGAAAAAATCATTATGCAGGGACACAGATGGAAGTGACCAAGCAGAAAATGCGATGTGCAGCAGCGGAGGACCCCTCTTACCCATGTAAACACCACGGGAAGGACAGGTTTCCCAGCTCCCAGGCAAGGAGGTGACCGCAGTCCTACCAGGGGGCTCCCCCCCCCATTGCTGCTGCGGCAGACCCCAGATGGAGCCAGATGCGGGGGTCCCACGGGTGGGTGAGGGGAGCGGATGGTGGGACCCCCCGGGCAGTGGCTAACCCGGGTGTGGCAAGGGCTGGCCGGCAAGCCGGGCAGTGCGTGTGGCCAGGCCTCCGCTCGCAATTACCATGTCATTATGTGCCGGCACAGCCGTGGCTAACGGAGCAGAAAAGCAGCCCCTGCTCAGCACCCGCGGGAAACGGGGTGAGGGGGCCCAGGGGGGAGCCCACAGGAACACCCAGCTACACATGTGCATGCACCCATACATGCACCCAACACGTCCCCCCAGGTGGGCACTCATTCCCTGAGCACCACCAACACTGGGGACCTCTCCCTGGGTGAACACCTCGGTCTTCCCTGCCTTCGTGGCCCCAAGGGACCCACACCCACCCCGAGGACCCCCGCAGCCCCGAGGGAGCTACCCTGGAGAGGGTTTCTGCTCCCCAGGGAGGTAAGCCTCGGGCAGGCAAGGCCCTAGAGCTCAGCTCTAAGCTACTCAGCAAACACCGAAGGCTGTGGGGCTGCTCACCGGGACATTGCACACTGCTAACCCCAAACACTGGGCAAAGGCAGGCTGGAGGGTCCCTATGCCAGGACCCAGTATGAGGCACAGCAGGATGTAGAGGAGGTGGAGGGGTGATGAGCACATGGGAAATGATGCCACTAAGGCCAACCCTCATCCTCTCCCACTGGATCCTACCTGCTGCTCACACAGAAGCCAGAGCCTCCCAGTTTGAACCCAGGAGTGTTTTGTGGGGCAGAGGCTTCCCTTCGGCAGGAGTGGTGGGGGAGGCTCCCACAGCCCCTGGGGGGGGTCCCTGAGCAGTCCAGCTCTCCTCCTGGCCAGGCTGACCTTACACCCCATGGCCTCCTTCAGCCCGAATTTCACCCCAGCTGGCCACCCTATGACAAATGAGGACTAATTACACACTTGCCCTCATTTTCTGGGAGCTCCCAGGTGTTGGCGTTTGGGCACTTCCGTGCCACCTCCCTCTGTGGCTTGGGGTGGCAGGACCTGAGGATGGATGGGGGGGTCAAGGGGGCAGCTGAGGGCTGCGGGCCGCTCTGGCACTGGTGGGGGTTATCGCACTGGGGCGGCATGGGATGATAACCAGAGCTCGCTCCTGTCAGCACCGTGGGGTGTGAGAGTGGGATGGGGACAGGGACGGTCCCCAAGCCCCCGTCCCCCCGCCTTGGGGACGCCTTGGGACAGCGGGTGCCTGCTCCCTGCTGCGTCCCCAGCCAGCCTTGTTTCCACAGGGTCGTGTTCCCACCCGCCCAATATTCATGTGGGCCCCTTCCCTCCCCCGGGGGCTGCTAATCCCCCCCAAAACAGGCTGGGGGATTGTTGACTGAGCTGCCATATCCCTTGAACAAGCAAGCCCGGGCCCGCAGCTGCCGCCGGATTAAGAGACACCCTTTCATTGCCATAGCCCCTGCAAAGCACCAAAGCACCCGTCCCCCTGAGCACACCTGTCCCCCCATGCATGATGCTTGGAGGGGCCAGCCGGCGGGAGGCCAAGGGGATGGTTGTTTGGGGCACTCCTGCAGTAAAAGCTGATGGGTTTAGCACTGCTCTCCTGGCACCCAAAATGCCTGATCCGCCAGGTCTGGCTTGTGTCGGCAGTGCCTGAGGAGGAGAGGCCAGGACAGTGCCGCCACGCAGGGCTGAGCCTGGGGAGGGCATGGCTGCAGGGTGGCACCAGCACTGGCATCAGTGGCTCCCCGGTCCGTCTCCTCCCTGCTGCCACTGGCCACGACGTGGGCAGAGCTGTGCACCGCAATGGCAGAGGGTGAGGAGCAGCTCTCACACTCTGGAATTGTGGGTCATCGGAATTAGATTAATTAGCATGTGCTAATGGAAGATAATTAGCACACGGCCATGCTGATGCAGAACTTGCTAAGCTGTGCACCTGCCCCCTGCCCTGCTACCTCAGTTTACCCACCTGCAGCAGGGGTGAGCCTGGCACCCGGCTCTCTGTGATGCCAGGGGACATCAAACCAACAGGGAAATATCATCTCAGGGAGAGGGGACCAGCTGCCGGCTTGTTATCGGGGCCGGCCCTGCCAAGTGCCCTTGGCCAGGGCAGCCTCCAGCTATCTCATTATCTCAAGAGCTCGTTCTGGGTCAGGGTGGACATGTCTGCACACAGAAGTGGGTGTTGCTGGATGCCCAAGCCACCCTGCCCTGGGCACCGACGATGTTCAGAGGGGTGAATAAATAAGGGTAGGAAAGGCAGAGCACCGTGGCTCTGTGCCACTCCTGCTGCCGGGAGGGACGATGGGACAGCCCTTTGTCAGGGGAGGCAGGCAGGCACCCATGCATGCTGTTTGTACCTGGAGAGCTTACAAAACACCTTTTGGCTCCCCCAGCAAGCCCCCAGAGTCCCACAGCAGCATTCATCCCGGTTAAGTGCCCAGGGCAGATAAAGGATCCTCAAGAGTCCCCAGGGAGCTGGCTGAGACACTCGCTGTCTCCAGAGTGTGTCTTTGGGGGTAAACAGCCCGTCCCTCCCTTGCAGGGACGCCCTGAGCCCTGCAGCTGCCCTGGCAGTGGTGCTGAGCACCCACCAGGCTGCCTGGGGAGGTCGTGGGGTGTTAAAGGGAGAAGTCCTTTCCCCACACTGTGCCCATCCTAGTCACTCCTGGAGAGCCTCTGCCTCCAGGTGACACATGGCCTTTGCTGGGGACAGAAGCTCGAGGGTGAGTCCTCCTCCCAAAGCAGCCAACACAATGGGTGCCATCCCCCAGCGGGTGGGCTTGACCGCCCAGTGCTGTAGGGATATCCTGGGGGCTGCGGCCGTCAGCTCATCCCGGCTCCATGGGATACAGAGTATTCCCCAGTGCCGGCATTTTGGGGCCAACTTCATCCAGGCGAGGGGGTGGTGCGCAGGGAAAGGCTACTTCAGAAATTGCAAACGCTGGCACAAGTTGTCCTGCCTTCAATGTAAGCGGCGAGTGTGAAGTTAAGAGATAAAGAGGGAATTAGGAGATAAAGTCTGCGTAATCCCAGTTGCTCTATGCAATTAAAATGAGCTTCACCCTGCTGTAATTGGATGGAAGCTGCCTGCCAGCGTCAGTGCGACTGGGAGCATCGGCGAGCAGGCGCAGAGGATTCACCGTGCCGAGCACGGAGACTTATCTCCCTGCCAGAAAAACTGAGAGGGCAGTGGCACAGAGAGCGGGAGTTAATGAGATGAAAGTGGAAAGCCTGGCACAAAGGATTAGCTCCCGGCCGGCTCTGCTGCTGAAATCCCAAGGTTCCCTGGGAAGGCTCTCCTTGCACCATGGCCACATCCTGCCTGGGCCCGCTCGGCAGAGGAGGGATGTGCTTGCAGAAGTGAAATTTGGCTCTTCTTCACCAGTGTGACCCCTCAATGGGGACCGGGCTGTCCCAGCCACCAGCTCCCCCTGCTCCACCGCATCCTTGCCCCAGCTCCTGGTCCCCCTCTGGAGGATCCCTGCACAAGACCATCTCTAACAGCATTTACAGCTGCTGGTATTAAGCAGAAATAAAAAACTCCAAGTGCCGATTAAAAGGACACTGAAGAAATGCCAGGAGAAGAATTACAGCCCTAATAAACCACTGCCTTCTGCTGGGGGTGGGCGATGGGGGGTTTACGAGGCCATTTAAACTTCACTGTCAGAAAGGTGTATTAAAACCATAAAGGCCCCATTGCCTCTCCTGTCCGCTGGATGCTGGAGCACGGCTGTGGTCATAAATTCACCTGCTTGAAGCCCCGGGGCGAGGGGCCCAAAGCCCCTTGTCCCTGAGAAAAGCCGGGAGGAGCAGCAAGGCCTCCTTGGCTGGGGTCTTGGAGGGTGACGTCAGCCCTGGCGTGAGATAAATGCCGGCCGCGGGCCGACGGTGCTGGCAGGGATGGGATTATCTCAGCGCAGGGGCTGGGACATGCCTCGTCCATCACCCACCGCCTGCCTGCCTGCCTGCCGGGAGCGTGTGAACAGGAGCCCGTGCCCCTGGTGCCAGTGCACCCCGTCCCCTGCCTGCCGCCTGGGCCCAAGGCAACATGGGCTGGGACTGCAGCACGGCTGCGGTCACGCTGTCAAGGACAGCGCCTGCTCCTTACCAGCCCCCAGACATGCTGTGCCACGGGGTCCATCACCCGGGTCCTCGACCCCATGAGCCACAGAGCCAGGGCTGGCGTGGGATGGGCTCTACCCATCCCTGCGCAGTCCCGAAGGTTTGTTTGCACAGGGCTGATGACGCCAGCTCAAACACCTCCATGCTCCGGCCGCAGTGCTCCTGCCCCGGGCTTGGTTCATCCTCCCACTTTCCTTCCTGCAAGGCTTGGCTGTGGACGGAAACACCCGCCACCCCTCTGGAGCTTTTGGCTTCCCTCCTCTCCATCAGTGGCTCCCATGGGGTCCTTCTGTGCCATGGCATTGCAGGATGGGGACGGTGCTGGAAGGTGCTTTCTGGCACAAGTCACCTGGCACAGCCTGACTCACTGCCTCTGGGATGGGTCATTGTTTCAGCTTCATCCTCCTGGGGTGCAGTCCCGGCTCCCCACCTGGGTGACGTCGGGGACTGCAGGATGGGGAAACCTGTGCCGAGGGAGATGGGCAGTGGCACGGGGCACCCTTCTCTTGGAGCACCAGCATGTGGGTGGGGGGGATGTGCTGGGGGTCAGTGGGGCTGGCCAGGGAGCCCCAGGAACAGGCAGGACCCAATGGGGAACTAGGGTGGGTGGTGGGTGCCTTTCCCCTCCATACGCTATGCTAGGAGGAGCCGCTCGCCCCCTCCACTGCCCCAGTTCGGGGGCCCTCAGCCCCTGCTGCTTCCCACGCTGGCTCATTAGCCAGTTCAGAGCAAGGAAACCCGTTAATGGCACGAAATGACTGCAGGCTGCGGGTGGCGGGGAGTGCGCAGGGAGCCGAGCCCAAACCCTCACGCAGAGCGGGGACTGCTGCTTTTTCCCTTCCCTTTGAACTTCCCCAGCTGCCCGGAGCTGCGGTTCCCCTGAGCACGGACCAGGGCAGCTGGGGCGGTGGGGCACAGCAGGGTGCAGCACCCGTACCCCCCACCCACTGCCACACCGATCCCCTCCCTGGGCTCAGCCCACCCACCCCAGCTTCAGGGCAGTGCCCGGGTTCAGGGCATCACTCTGGAGCGTCTAGCTCTTGCGCCGGGATGGGTCATCGGAGTTTTGGTTTTGCCGGGCTCCCGGTCACGCCATCCCCAGAGGAAGAGGTGGGGAGGGGGTGCTGCCAGGGCCTGGCAAGCACCAGGCCGGCGGGCGAAGCGAGCGTGCCGGGAGGTGGCTCGCACACCCCCGTGACTCAGCCGGCCCCGGCGGAGGTAGAGGTGGGGTAGCGATACTGGAGCTAAAAAAAACCCAGCTGAGCAGCCACGGAGAGGAAATTTCTCATTAGCCAGAAATGTGTGGCTGAACCTGTCTGACACCCGGGGCGGCCCCCGGCCCCCGGCAGTGATACCGTCCCCAGCTTCAAGGGAGATCAAAGCGGGCACGGGGGTAATCAGGGGGCTCAGCAGCAGGTTGGGCTGTGGCCATGGAGGGGAGCGGGCCAGGGGGAAGGGGTCTCCCCATTTCTCCCAAGCATTGCTTCAGGAGAAGCCAGATATGGGTGGCAGGAGGGGCTGGACGGGTGATGCTGCCTTGTGGGGTAATGGCCAGCGAAACCTGGGCGAGGCAAGCTGGCAGGGACCAGGGCATCTCTACGTATTGCTCCAAGCTGTGCAGCAGCCCCTTTGCTCCCCTCGTTTCCAAAGCAGCCGACGTTTCCAGCCAGCATGGCCGGCGGGGGGAACGATGCAGCCACCGGCACCAGCCCCAGCCCTACCAGCAAAGCCACTACGGCTTTCCCTCTGATTTCTCCTTGCGGGCCCAGCCTTTCCCCAACACCAGACCACCACATCAGGTTGAGGCATTGCCCTGGTTTTGTTTAATAACCCAAAGCTGCCTTTTGCCTCCCGGTCCAGCGTCTGTTGGATTTTGCTCCTCGAACAAGGCAGGCGGGCGCAGAGTGATTAATGCAGGCGCGTTCGCTCGCTGGCTGAGTGCTGCCAAAGACGATGTCAGCTCCCAGGCATCCGGGGGAGAGCTGCCTCCTGCTCCCCAAGGCAGCCCCCTGGCCCCCGGATCCCCTTTTTGGTAGCATCCCAGGCTGGCTGGCAGCTCCTGGCACAGGGATACTGGGGGGTATCTTGTCCTCGATGGTCCCCCTGTTGGGACACAGCCCTGCTTGAGGGGGCAAGGAGGCAGCCCTGGCAGCAGTGGGCAAGGAGGACGCGTGGCAGCGGCAGCCGAGGACGGGTGCTGTACCATGTGCAAGCCCCCTGCTAGCTACCAAAGGAGATGGAAGGAAGGAGTGGGAAGAAAATGATTAAAACAATTTCTATTTTTTTTTTAGTAAAAAAAAAAAGCCCTGGGAAAAAGCCGTGTAGGGTCCTGGCACGTGAACAGAGTCTGTAAGTGGTCTTAAAAATTACCAATAAATAATCTTAACGGGAAACAGAAGGAGCAGAGCCGGGGCGTTCGTGGGTGTCTCGTGGCTCCCTGTGAGCATGGGAAAACTCACCGGGTCCTGTCCCTCATGCCGCGGGGACAGCCCCTTCCCAGGCCGTGGCTCATCCCCGGCTCCGGCCATGAGGCAATGACCTGCCTGGCCAGCGTCTGTCCCGTCCTCGGCTGAACATGGGTGAAGGATGCGGCCCCTGGCATGACCATGCTGGCGATTCCCCTGGGTGCAGGGTGGCAGCAGGGACGAGGCATGGTGGGGGCCATGAGGGGTGCCCGTGCCTCCACTGCCCCATGCCCTGGGCTGGCCTGCCAGGTCATGGCTGCGCTGTGCCGAGCTGTGCCGAGCCATGATCCCTTCCAGCTGCGCCGGCCCCAGGCGGCTGACAGGGCTGCGGGATCCTCTCCCTGCCAAGTCGTCGAGGTGTCAGCCAAGAGTTAGCAGGGAAAACGCCAAGCAGCCGGCAGAGTCGGCCAACCCATCATCCCCAGCCTTCCTCCTCCTCTGCTGCGGAGAG
>VYZV01011516.1:31149-56702 GCA_013401275.1 Pandion haliaetus
CGTAGCACCCAGTGTGCCTTCACCCCAGCCATGCCCCTGTGCCCCCCCACTGCCATTCCCAGGGTGTCATGTCATCCTCCCACTCCCGGCCCCTCCACCTGGGGTGCGTGTCCCCCTCCTCTGGGCCTGTCTGGAAAGGGATGGTCCCCCCCTCCCCGAACTTTCCAGCTCTCTGCAGAGCGGGAACAATCGTAGCCTTTGTCTTCCCTTAATCTCCTGGTTAGGAATTAAAAGGGGGGAAAAAAACCCAGCAGCACAAAAGGCTCTTTTGCACAGGCTGGGAGGGGGGAAGAGCAGGGTGCAAGCAGGGCTTGCTTCTCCCACCCCCCCAGCTTGGCCACCATGCTCCCCAAGGGCCACCCTACTCTGTCCCCATCACCGCTGCCCCAGGACGTCCCTGTAGTGGCACCCAAGGGCTGGCGGCTCGGGGAGCATCGCCTGCTCCCCTCAGCCCCTCAAAGGTCCTCGCCTACTGGCTGCCCTGGGAGGTGGTGGGGAGCATCTTTGGGGAGGCGTGGGCTTGGCTTGCACCCGTGTGGGGCCAAGGGCCTCCTGCTCACTGCCACGGACCTGCTTTTACACACACATGTGCCCGCACATGCCCACAACCGCCCAATGCAGGGCTCCCTGCCACCCAGAGCCCCCCAAGAACCACACAGGCACCACAGACCTCCATAAAATTCCTTAAATAATTTAATTGAAAAAAAGTCTTTCTGTTAAAAAATATTTTTACAAACGCACGCTCGCATTAATTTCCCTTGCTGCTGTTTTTCATTGTTGCTTTTCTTTCACCATCGAACACAGCTTTCCCCCTATACGTATCTGTATGAAAAGAGATGTGGCAGGTACAGCACATGAAGAGCTGCTGGGTGCAAATCAGGCAGCGTGGGGGGCCGAGGTTGAGGGACACCGAGTGCTGGCTGCAGGGATGCTGCGTCCTGCCCCATGGGAGCAGGGTGGGCACGCAGAAGGCTGGGAGAATGGGTTTGTTGTGGGTTTGCTGTTTAAAACAAGTAGCAAAGGCAGGCCAGGAAGGAGGGTTGAGGTGGGGATCCCTGGGATGCACCAGGGCCAGTGGGACCCCAAACCTTGCAGCAGCAGGACCTTTGCAGCACTGGGGCTGGGGGAGCAAGGGTGGCAGGGCCAGCCCCTGAGCCCTGTGGAGCTTCCAGCTGGGGGGGCTGAGGGGGTTAGCAAGCCCAAAATGAGCTCTGACATCTATTTGGCCACCTGCTCTTAAAAGCCTCCCAATGCCAGGTTGCTTCGCCTGACGTGGGAGAGGGGGGAGGTCTGCCCAGCACTGCTGTTTGGGGTCCCACCATGGCCGGGGAGCAAGCCAGGGTGGGCAGGGCTGGGAAACCCCAGCGAAACGGGGCTGTAGTGTCCCCAGCGGCCAGCATCCCTGATACATCAAGCGGAAGAGGGATGGTGGGGTGCGGGGCGCCCATTCCCCAGTGCAGGACCTGCTGCCAGCCGCCCTCCTGGCCTTGTTTACTGTTCCCTGGGGAGGAGGACAGGGTTAATGAGAAACCCAAGGGCAGGTGAGTTTCAAGGAAAAGGGAAAAATAGCACCTGCTCGGCCAACCTGGGGAGGAGGGAGAGGAGGGCCGAGTGCAGGTCGGGGGGAGCGCAGGGGTGCACTCCCTCATTTCAGGGAGCACCCGCTTGCCCCTCTCCACTGCCAGCAAAGCATCCCTGTAAATGAGACAGTGAGGTGTACCACAGCCAAGGGGGCATTAGGATCTTGTTAGGACCCCCAGCATGGGCATCTGGGGGTCCCACTCAGCTATTAGGGAGCAATCCCCCCTGGGCTGAGGGCATGGGGACCGCCCCCCCTGGCCCCGCTCTCCCAGGGACAGCAGCCCCTGGGGGGGTTACCTGGCTGCCTGCTGCCGGGCTGGCTGCCTTGGCATGCACCCACCTGGCTCAGCAGCTGCCATTTCATGGAGAGGAAGAGCGAGGCCGGTGATGCAGGGATGCCAGCGGCTGTTGCAACACTCCTGCCCGGGGCCGGACTCTGCCTAGGGAGAGCAGAGGAGGACCGGCGCTCTGGGGAGAAGCCCTGGGGCTGTGGGGACCCTCCGGCGCTGGGACAGCCAGCAAGCACGGCTGCTCCCAGCTCAGTTTGCACACACCGGGTTTGGTTCCCACAGTCCCAGCTTGGCTTGAGGAGGGGATGGGAGCAAAAAAATTAGCATCTCTGAGTGCATTAGATGGAGTTTCACAGCTGGCTCTGCCCTGGGACTCTCAACCTCCACCCTACGCACCCCACAGGGGAGCACGCCAGGTCCCCAGGCGCTACAGGGTGGGTACGGCATTGCTGCCTGGCCCAACACTGCAGCAGCGCTGGTGCCGAGGGGGACCCTGCGGGACCACCCAAATATGCAACAGCAAGAGAAGGGGGGAGCAGAAAGGGGGACAGAGCCAGCCTGGGGCCGGCCAGGAGGAGGAGGACCCCGATGGGCAGCGAAGCCACAGGCAGCCGGGCCCATCCAGTGAGAGCGCGATCGAGCAAAGGAAACTCCAGTAAAATTCTTATTGCCTTTATTCTGCCCATTGCCTCACACAGTCCTGCCGGCCAGCACACACCCACGCACGCATGCACACACTCACGCACACTCAGGCACGCTGGGAGTCTCTCCCTCGGCTTGGAGGAACCGGGCTGCAGTGAATCCTCAGGGAAAGGTGAGTGAGTCTTTTGGCAGCAATCACAGCGTGTGTCAGGAGCGGGGCGGCCACGCCGGCGGCACCCGCTCCTTCTGCATAAAAGAGGAGGCTGGGGGAGGCCTGGCCTCGGCCCCCGGCGCAGCCCCCGCCCCAGCCCCGCTCTCCGGCCCCTCGCGGGGGGAGCGCGGCTGCCGTCGGTCCGGGGGCGGAGGGTCCCTGTGCAAACGTGCTGACGGCTTCGCTCTGCAGTCCAGAGCCAGCCAGGAGAACCAAGAGGGTAAGAGATGCGGAGCTGGGCGCCTGGTCCCCCTCCCTCCCCTTTCTGCTCCCTCTTATTTTTTTTTTTTAATATATCTCNCTCCCTGCATAGTAAATCTCATGGGGTTCGGGGTCTGGCGTGCAAAGCCAAGAAAGGGAGCGAAGCCTTCCCTTTGGACATGTTCCAGTGCAGACCCTCAGGCGGAGGGGCCGCCAGGGCTAGAGAGGAGTGATTGTCTGGGGCTGATGGCCCCGGCCCTGTCACTGGCTCGGCCTCCCCCGGCTGCTTCCACGTGGGGACCAGAGTTAGGGAAGGCTTCGGACATCTGACAGACTCAGCGGACGGGTCAACAGTCTGTGGCCTCGGGGAGGGGAGGGAAGTGAGGAATTGGGGGGGAAAACAGGGTGAAAAGAAATCCAAGAAGCAGAACAACTCTTCAAACCGATGAGCACCGAGACAGGGCGGGAAGCAGGATGTGCCATCTCTGTCCCATAATCCATCTTCAATATGAAGATGCGTTGCTGCCTCGCCGCTCCAGGACATGGGACGAAAAGCTGGGCTCCCTCTCGGCACGAGTGCCTTCGATCCAGGGAAGGGCGGCCCGTCCCGTCCCGTCCCAGGCGACCGTCCGAGGCAGAGTAGCGCCATGTGAAAGGGGAAACGGGAAGCCGGGCTGCACCACAAACTGAACCTGGTTGGCAGGTTCCCTCGGTCCGTTCCAATGCAGAGTCCTCTGCGGTCAAACCTGCACCGGGAGTGTCTGGTTCATCTGCAGCCTCATGTCCTGAATACTGCTCAGGATCTTCTTCTGGTGCCCTGCTAGCGTCACCCCTATCCTCAGCAGGTCTCTGCAAGGAGAAGGTGAAGGCTCAGCCCCCTGCCAGCACCAATACCAGCCAGCATGTGGCCCTGCCCCATCTAGCTGCTGCCGAGGGACCCATCCATCTTCATTACAGCCCTCCGCCAAGCTTCAGTGTCTCTCCAACACCACAGGGGACTGCATGCTGAATCCCAGAGCTTAACTCACTTGGGAAAACCCCATGCACAACGCAGCCCTCCACATGCTCAGGCAGGAGGCGCTGGCTGCCAGAGAGGCAAGGTACAAGGGACAATGTGCAGCAGCTCCAGCCACAGCCTTCTCCCTCCTCCACAAGCGGGTACTTACTCTGCAGTCATCTGCGCCACCAGGTCAAAGGAAGCAAAGCCGGCATTGACAAAGTTCTCCTTGTATCGTCCCATTTTGATGGCGTCCAGCCAGTCTCCCACAGTGGTGAAGGTGGTATAATCTGGGACGGTGCGGTCCAGGAGTGGCTGGGAGATGCTAAAGTGCAAGAGAGCCACAGGTCACAGGGAGCAGGGGACAGAGATGTAACTGGAAGTGGGGGAGATTTCTTACCCCTGCCCTCTCACATCTCTAGTCCCAACCACCCCAGCGTTCCCCAGGCTTTGGGGAAGTCCTGACTGGAGGCAGGGATGCCACTGACCCAGACTGGACGCTGGCGATGACTTTCAGGCTGGCAGCGTTGCGGATAAGCTTGTCCAGCGTGTTGACAATCTGTGCAAACTTGGGCCGCAGGTTGCGGTCCCGCACCCAGCAGTCCAGCATCAGCTGGTGCAGCGCCGTGGGGCAGTCCATGGGGGGTGGCAGGCGGTAATCCTGCTCCACTGCATTGATCACCTGTGGAGAGACATGCAGAGGCAGGCTGTAAGCCACCCGGGCTACCGCCTGGGGTAGTCCATAGCTCCCCACTCCCCAGGGAGCACTTACGTCCTGGTTGGACATGTCCCAGTAGGGTCGCTCCCCGTAGGACATCACTTCCCACATGACGATGCCGTAACTCCACACATCACTGGCTGAAGTGAATTTGCGGTAGGCAATGGCCTCAGGAGCCGTCCATCTGATCGGGATCTTGCCCCCCTGCACAGATACACAACTCCATTATTTAGCACATACCCGAGGCATCTCCCCCGACTCCCCGATCGGTGGATCCACCACGAGTGTCCCATACCAGGGAGCTGGTGTAGGTGGGGTCGGCTGGGTCGTCCTCCAGAAAGCGAGAGAGCCCGAAGTCAGACACTTTGCAGACCAAGTTGCTGTTGACCAGGATGTTGCGGGCAGCCAGATCCCGGTGCACATAGTTCATCTCTGAAAGGTACTTCATACCGGCGGCGATGCCTCGCAGCATTCCCACCAGCTGGATGACTGTGAACTGCCCGTCGTTCAGCTGCCAGAGTAGAGATCAGAGGGGTTTGCAACACCCCAAACAGATTGGGGAAGGATCCCAATGTGCTACCTCCACCCTAGAGCCATCCCTCTTCCCCCACCCCACGATGTCTATGCACAGCTTAGCCCTGGGGATGCCAGCACAATGCAGAGGGATGGAGAAGGAGGACTTGGAGCTGCTGTCCCCCATGCACTGCAGCCCCCAGCCCAGGGCAGGAGGGAACGGATGCTCACCCGGAGGAAGGAGTCGAGTGCGCAGTTCTCCATGAACTCTGTGATGATCATGACGGGGCGGCTCTTGGTCACCACACCCTCCAGGTGGATGATGTTGGGGTGGTCAAACTGGCCCATGATGCTGGCCTCACTCAGGAAGTCCCGCCGCTGCCGCTCTGTGTAGCCCACCTTCAGCGTCTTGATGGCCACGAAGATCTCGCGGCGGCCGGGCAGCTTCAGGCGCCCGCGGCACACCTCGCCGAACTCCCCTGCATTGGGGAAGGGGAGAAGGGGGAGGCATGGTGAGCCACGCAGCAGGGTAAGAGGTGGTGGTCTCAGCTGCCGCTGTGCCCAGCCCCTGGACTTGCCTGCTCCAATGACCTCCTCGATTTTAACACAGGAGATGTCAATTTCTTTGGCGAATTCCCGGACAGCTTCGTTGGGGTCCTCGTAGGTGAAGGGGTCAATGTAGACCTTCATCCCAGGGGTGACTGCAATGGCAGAGGAATCATCACCAGGAGGAATGCCACACGGGTGACAGATGCCGAGCCAGGTTGGCCAGCTGTCAGCCCATCCCTCCCGGTCCCTGGCTAGTGAGGGCTGCCCCTTTGCTTGAGCGTGGGGCTGGAATTGGGAGAGGGCAGGCAGAGCCTATTTGTTGGGCTCCCACACTCACCGTATTGCTGCAGCTTCTCCGTGTACTCGGGGTCTGTGCTGTTGCGTTGCTTCCTGCCCAAAGGAGACGAGAGGAGGTGTTCAGTAACCATCCCTTTCCTGATGGGGCAAAGACATTGACTGCCAGCTTCCAAATCCCAGCACAGACAGCCTATGCCAGAGAGCTTCCCCTCTGGCAGCCTGCGAGCAGAGCCATCCCTCCGCCCAAGGTGCAATGGGAGAAGATGGTGGCCTAGTTGTGCTGAGAAGATGGCAGGAGCCTGGGCAGAGCCCCAGCTGGTGCTGGGGAAGCAGAGATGCGTGCTCTGGTACCCATGTGCAGCAGGTCCAGTCTTTTGCTCTCAGACTGGAGCTGCCAGAGCTCTGCCCACAGGCCAGGGGGAAAGCTCTGGGGCAGACACAAGCAACCCCCAAACCCAGCTCTGAACCCCCCTTCCCTGCAAAGCCAGTACCTGAAGCAGACGATAGCGATGATCACCACAACAATGACGAACAGCAACCCTGCAGTGGCTGAACCCACAATCAGAGGCAGCTCCTGGAAAGTCTTGCTGGTGGAGCCTGATGGAGGGAGAGGCAGGAATCAAAGTCAAGCTGGGAAAGAAGCACGCATAGCAGGGCTGGGGGACAGAGACAGCCCAGCCCTGGTACCTACCATCCTCTGCAGTTGTCTGAAACTCTGTGGGGAGGCTGTAGCGGCCATATCCAGCCACTGTGCGTGCCCGGACCTGCACCATGTACCGAGCATTGGCCTTCAGCCCGTCCAGCCGCACTGAGTTCTTCTGGCTGGTGACTGTGTTGGCGATGCCATCGCTCTGGCCTTGCTGTAGGGGAGACATGTTCGTGTCACCTCTGTGAAGCAATCCCCCCTTTGCTAGCTCCCACATCCCCCAGGCACTATCTCTGCAGGGACCCCCTTTGCCACAGTCCTGACAGCCAGCCAGAAAGGCTGAAGGAGAGAAAAGGCTGCTCTGCCTCCTGCTTTACCTTCTCTGAGTACTTGATCTCATAGTCAAGAATGATGCCATTGGGTCTCTCCGGGGGAGTCCACGACAGTGTCATGCTGTTCCCGGTGCTGCTGTGCAGGTGCATCGTAGGCACGGCAGATGGGGCTAGGAAAGAGGGCAGGGGAGGAATGAGCCATCTGTGCCAGGCTCCCCCCTCCACCATCCTGCATCAGTGTAGGGGATGCTCTGCCTGGGACCTGCTCGGATAACCTTGGTGGAAAGGCTTGGAAGAGCTTTGAGACTGGCCTCCCACAAGTCTCTGTAGAGAGGTGTGATCTCACCATCTTGCAGCCAACATGATAAGGGACTAAGGGGAGCCTCAGAAATGGCACCAAGGTAACGCTTCACCCCACGCCTAGCTGCAAACTGGTCCAGGGAAGGGCCCTGCCAGCCCAAACCAGGGCTCCCTCCCCTCCTCCACTTGCCAGGAGCTCTGCGCTCCACCCCATCAACAAGACCCGTGAAATCAGATCAGAGCGCAGCGGCTGGAGATTACCAGCACGCTGGAGCTGGGCCAGAGCAGGAGGAACGGCAGAGCACTCAGCTGGCTGTGAAGGTCTGGGCTGGTGCTGAGCCTTCACAGGCCCACAGGGGAGAAATCTCATTTCCTTCCTCCTCCCTTCGCAGCAGGCACAACATCTCTGGGGTAGGTCTAGGAGATCCAGAGCTCTCCGGAGCATCTGCCAACCCTGCCCTTCTCCGCTTGCATGCATTCTGATCTCATGTCCTCCAGGGACATGCGTTAAACTGAGAGGAGAATTTACCCAGGGGATTAGATGCAGGCGTGGAGAGCCAGTAACACGGTAGCACAAAGGACTGCAGCCTCCAAGGCTGTCACAGCAAGAAATCCCTGCTCTGCTCTGCAGCAGAGAGCCAGCCCCTGCTCTCCGGCAGCTCCACTGACCTGCCTGGTTGGTGGTTATGTTGACAGAGGCGAAATTGGGAGGGTAGGGGCTCTTGTTGGAGATGCCGTTCACGGCCTGGATCTCAAAGGTGTACTGGGTGTGGGCCATCAGGTTGCTGATGTAGATGCGATGCTCGGTGAGGCCGAGCTGGCGCGGCACGAACTCCACGTTGTCGTCGCAGCGGGTGCACAGGCGCCGCTCCACACTGCACTTCTTGCAGATGACGTTGTAGAGCAGGTCATCCCGCCCGCCCGTGTCCTGCGGCTCGCTCCACTCCAGCACCAGCGACGTCTCGTTCACGTTGGAGATGACGCTGCGGGGGGCAGAGGGGACGCCTGCGGAGGGAATGTGGGGGTCAGGGATGGCATGCCCCCATGCCTGGCTCACCTCTGGCGTGGGCACAGTACACTCCCCCTGCCCCAGACGTGGACCCCTGCCACCTCCACAGCTCCCCTTGCCTCCCCTCCTCGCCCAGGGCAGCACTCACTGGTGCAGGCACTGTCTGCAGGGTCCGTGTCTGCCCGGAAAAAGCTGTTTCGACACATGCAGACTGTTGCTGCTCCCGAGGTGGTCCGGCTGTTGGGAGGGCAGGGAGAGCACGGACCTTCCCCCTGCTTAGACTTGAAGGTTCCCGGGCCACATGCTGGAGGAAGAGAAAACAGATCTGAGTTATAAAGTGCACCCAGAAAACATCCACCACTACCCTGAAAGCTGGGCAGACCCTTCCTTGCTGCCCTGCCAAATCTCTGATCAGTGGCTTGAGGGCTACAGGCCACCTACAAGCCTTCCCACGGTCATCAGCCATGCCCAGGGATGCGGTGGCCCTGGCTGGGCAGGGCAGGCGAAAGCGGGCTGCTGGCACAGGACAGGGGCACCTGCCAGCACAGGCACAGCTCTGCCCAGGAGACGCTGCGCTCTGGCAGCAGACCCAGGGCGGTCAGAGATGGGAAGAGCTCGTCGCCACCAGCAGTATGGGGGTCAGGGCCGGTCCAGCCAGGAGAGTACGTCCCCAGTTTTGTTCCTTCACTGCACTTCCCAAGGGCTTTGCCATGCTCTCTTCCCCAGCTGGTTTTCAGGCCCAGCACCCTACACAGGGTCAGCGATCCACTCTCCAGGGAAATAAGGCTGGGAAGGAAAGAACCCCTCAGCCCTGCCCGCAGCAGCCCCTGCAAGAGGCCTCTGCTACCCAAAACACAGCCACTTAGCCCCAAACCTTCCGCCTTGTGCTCTTCAGCCACTTCTCAGCCCCAGGGCGGTGGCACCTCCTGAGGCCAGCTCAAGTGGAGCGCTGTGCGAGATTAAAACATTCCTGTGGGTCCTTGGCTAAAGAGCCGCTTCAGCATTGCTGCCATCTCCTAACCCCCACTTCCGATCAGGGTCCTTCAAGGAGCCATAAGTCCTGGGATCTGGCCTGGCTGGCACCATGGGCCATTTAGTTGTAACAAGGGGCATATGAAAGGATTAACAGAACTTAAGCCAAGGGGCAGAGTGGCTTCAGAAACCCGACCCACGCCTTGAAATAGCCTGATTTATCACAGTGCTGCCCCAAGGAAGTGGGTCTCATGCTCTGCATTTGCAGCTGGCCAAAGCAGTGAGGGGCCTGCTGGTGCTGGCTCTGCTTTGGCATCACGCCGTTTGCCATGGCCGGGGCTGCATCAGCACCGACGGCCCTGGAGGAGGGCACATCCTCATTGCCCTGATGGGGTTAGGGCAGCTCCTGAGGGCACGTAACCCTCCCGGCAGCCCTGTCCCACCTCCCACGCCTGTTGCACATCACCCTGTAAACAGGAGGTTTCCCGGTGCTTCACCAGGCTGCAGCAAGTGAAGTTTCCTGCTATGAGGCATCTTGTGACACCCTCCGTGGAAGTTTTCTGGCTGGTTGCAGCCCCACGCGTGGGGCACAGAGCGCTGCTGAGTCACACGCTGCTAGGCCAGCCCTGCGGGGAGCTGCACACAGCTCCAGGGCGCTGTTCTGGCACCCCAGTTTGCCCAGGCACTGAGCAGCAGCAGCCCCAGGGGAGAAGCCCCACTCCGCAGTGCTGCCAGGCAAGGGGATGCGTGAACAGCCCCATCACAGGGGGAGGCACCCCACTGCTGAGGTGGAGACCTGCAGACTTTGTGCTCTCCAGTCCCCCTGCCCAGATGCGCGGCAGGAGCTGCTTCCCACTCCCAGGGCATGAGTCTTCCGGCAAGGAGACTCTTCTTTGGTCAAAACAGGACTGACCACATAGCTGGACTTGCTCCAGCTCCTTGACCCGAGTTCACCCAGCCTCTGGGCCTTCCCTTTGGAAATGAAAGCTTAGCCCATCCCGACTGCACAGGCTGGAGGGCAAAGGAGTGCGCAGACCTGCTCCTCTGTGAGAGATGCAGACCATCCGCCCAGTGAGCAAGGCCAGGGCTCCTGTACCCCCAGCCCAGGCCACCCTTGCCACCATGAAATGCAAAGACATGGACAGCAGATGCCCAGAGGTAGCGGAGCAGCCTCGGCAAAGGCAGACCCACCCCAGCTGGAGTCCCGGGCGGTTCAAACTGGGTGGATGCAGATTCACACATAAGGAACCAGATTGCTGAGGAATGAGATGACTGAAACCTCTTGGACAGGAACGCTCTGGGCTCAGAAAGCTGCCAAACATGCTTTGGTTATGGAGAGGAGCCCAGATCCATCAGGGACAAAACCCCCTTAAATAACAGGCTTGTTGGGGAGAGAGTGAAGCTGGAGCAACGAGAGCTTTGAGAAGCCAATAGCCCAAGCATGGCACAGCAGCTGGGACCAGCGAGGTGCTCTGCAAAGGATGCAGGAGGGATGATGGCACCTGGCCTCCTGCACGCTCAGTGCCAGCCGGTGCCTGGTGGGTTATGGGCACAGAGGGGACACTGACCTCCCATGCTCCCGGACACAAGAGGAAGGGACAGGCAGAGCCGTCCTTGGGCAGCTGTCTGCCATCCTGCAGGACTGCCCAGCGCAGGCACAAGGGATAAAGGTAATTTCTTCGCACCCTTATGCCACCCTGGAAGGAGGGGGGCAAGCCACATCCCAGCCCTGTTAAGCAGAGGAAGAGCAGGAGAGGGACTGAGGCCCAGATGCACTCCAGTGTTTAAGTTTCCAACTCCGCTTAATAAATCAGAGCATAAAGACCTCGGTGGCAGCATGACAGCTCTCAGCCGCCACATTTGAAGGCTGTAACCGAGCTGAAAGTTGATCCCAGGTCCCCAGTGGATAAGCCGCTGTGTCATCTCTTCTCTGCAAGAAACTGCCTGTACAACAACCACTGTCTTGGCTGGCATGCTGGGGAAGGAGCCTGGGAGCTCCAGAGCGGGAACGTGACTCCATCCAGCCGGAGCCGGGGAGCCAGGCTCTCCGCTCCCCACCGAGAGGTTTGCATAAGCACTTTTCCTGCTGAAGTGTCCTCAAATAAAATAACAACCCTGAACCTTTGCACACAGATCACATCTCCTGGTGCCGGGCTGCGGTCACCTCTGGGGAGAACATGACAGTCACTGACAGCCACAGGATAACAGGTCAGGGAACTGAAGCGGAGCTCCCTGGTCTGAAGAGGAGCCGCTGATTTGATGGGAGGGAGACGCAGCCTGGCCTGACAGTGGGGATCGGCTGCAGAGGGGATTTATGTGGGGTGCAGGAGGGAGGGGGCAGTAACACAGCCCTGGGGCTGCTGCAAAACTGCCTCTTCACCCTCTACAGGGCATCACACACCTGGTACAGCAGCTGCCGCCAGCCATCCGGCTGCTTCTGGCAGCCCCTCCGGGATTTTCATCAGTCGCCCACCTTCAGGGCCTGATCCTGCCTCGCAGAGCTGCAGCACAGGGCTGGGGTAAAGAGGAGGGCACTCTTCCCAAATACAACCCCCACCCTGGTGAATAAAGTCCAAGGGAGGGAGCTGAAAAAAACACCGAAATAAAACCCTCCTGGCAGCACTAGCGAGCAGTGACTCATCCCACAGGCAGCCTCCATTACTGCATGGGATGTGGGCAAGCAGCAACAAACCCTGTGTGCATCCCCAAAACTTCGGGGTCCCCTCCCTTGGGAAAGGGAGGGAGGGCGGAAGGGATAGCCCATGGCACATCGGGAAATACCAGCCCCAAACTACCCTGTTTCAGGCCTCAACTGCTTTCCCATCCACACGATGCTATTCCAGCCTGGGCAGCATCCTTCCAGCTATTTCTCTCCCTGTAGGACTGAAGCAGAATGCCTCGCTTGAGCCTAGATAAATTAAACTGATCACATCCCTTTGTCCAGCAACCCTGTAATTTCTCTAAAGGCAGCAATCGAGTTTGCCTGGGACGATCTGTGCTTTATGAACCTGCACGGCTCGCTCCCTTCCCGCTTTCGTAAGCGGCTGCAGATGGATTAGAGCTGTGGAAGCAACAGCCTGGCTACAGCTGAGGCGGTAACTCTCTTTTTAAGTCTCTCTTAAAAGGCGCTTGTTTTTTTTTTTTTTAAATTACCCTTTGGGTGGAAATATTTCACACTAGCACAGTCCAAAAGTGAATGGAGTAAATTTGAAGGGGAGAGAAGGGAAAGAGCCCTCAGGGATTTGAACAGTGGCATCCAAAGAACAGGCGGGAAACCAAATTTTTTTTTTTTAAAAGGAAAAAAAATTTTTTTCAATAAGCAAAGCTGCCTCTTGAGCCACAGCGGGTCACAGGCAGGACAGCAGGGGCAGATTTCCTCGACCGTGTTACAAGTAACCCATTGTTGAGCTGCCTGGCTGTAAACCGGCAGCTCTCCCCTGCCTGCGCTGCTGAGCTGCCTTTGATCTGGAAGCCCAGGCAATTAATAGCAGGCAGTTTCACTTCCTGGGTTTCATGCAGCAAGCCCGTGTTGCAATGCAAAGCTGCAAACAGTTGGCAAATACAATGCTTGCTTGGCATTTTTTTTTTTTTTTAATTCGAGGTGATGTTTCCATTAGTCACTGATTGCAAGGGAAATTTATTTTCGCAGAAATTCAGATTTTGGCCCCAGCCTGACCTGCTGTCACCTACCAACTGTGCCCAAAAATACAGCGCTTGATGCCATCGGAAAAGGGACATCAAAAAGGCTTAGAAACGGGTCCGAGGAGAGCACAGCATCACACTGCACACTGTCTGCCTGGGTGCTTTTATGGTTTTGGTGTCTATCAACTGCATTACACATGCTCTTCCTGAGCACGGCATAGGCTCTGGGGGCATTGTGGCCCCTCTCCAGGACCCCACCATGGGCATTGAGGGCCATGCGAGGAGGGGGATCACTGCTAGCCCTGGTACAGAGGCCAGCCAGACCCCAAACCTTTCTGTCTTTGGGTGAAGCCAGCAACATGAGGGGTGCAAACCCCAGTGAATCCGGCACAGGGAGCACATGCTCGGGAGCATTTTTGGGGAGGTGCCACACACTGAGCTGCTCTGTGTGGGGAGCCCTGCACTGCTCGAAGGAAACTCCCACCGCCTGCCTGCGCAACGCGAGGAACGCTTTGACACCAAAAGCCCTGAACGGTTTGGGTGCTTGCAATCCAAAAGAAGGGCCAGGGCTGGGGGAAAGGCTGGACCCCAGAGGCTGCAGGGCTCGGCGCGCAAGGGGACGAAGGCAGCGCATCCCTGCCTGTGGAGGCATGTGGGAGTCTTCATCCCCCTCCCTGGCCAGCATCTCCTCTTCGTCCTGCAAGAGCTGCCTCTGCAGATCTGCGTGGCGGGGAGCGTGTAGGAAGTGGCACAACCCCCAGAAGGGCCGTGTGCTAATTAAATAAAGATAATGAGGCTGAGAATGAGATGCCAAATCAATGCTGTGGCAACTCAGGACTAGAGCGCCAGATACCAGCCTGGCGTATTGCATTACAAAGCATGCCAAAGAAACTGCCTTCAGCCGGGCGGGATGAGCCCTCAGCTCCCGAGGGACCAGGATACAAGCTGCATTGTAACAGGTCTGAATGCGAGGTCTAATCCTGGCTCTGGATGGAGATAAAGAGGAGGAGGAGGAGGAGGAGATCTTCAAAGGCCACTGAAAGTCTGGGGAAAGGGGGAGACTTACAACAGGGCTTATCCCATCTAAGCAGTAACTGGGTATTGTTATTTATTAAAATGCCATCTGGCACTCCAGAGCGCTCCTCGCCCGTGCGGTGAAGCCTCAGCAGCTCCCTGGGGCGGGATTGCCGAAACGCCAGCTCTGCGGGGCTGCATCCGCACCTCTCCCTGCGCTGTGGGGGCCAAGAGCCTTCTTGGCGGTACTGGGCTGCCAAAATGGGGTAAGGGAACATCCAGCCGAGAGAAGAAAAGGGAGCTGTGGCTCCAGCTTCTCCCAGCCCTTCTTCAGCTGTTTCCACTTAAAACACACGATCATATGGCGGAAAATCTGATCCTACAAGCGCAGCACAACATTCCCAGAGAAACGTGAGGACACCGCCGCTTCTGCCCAGCGAGAGGGCAGGCTGCCGGATGGAGACGTGCCCGTGGCTCAGTGTGGCTTCCCTGCACGCTGAGGAAGAAGCCGGGGCTTGCGGGGGGAAATCAAAGGCGCTGGGAGAGCCACCACATGCGTGTCTGCCTGGCTTGGGGGATGCGGAGAGGGGACCTTCCTTTAGGCTGCAGTGATGCCCTGAAGAGCCCTTGGTCCTGCCTTGAGATGCCCCCGCTTGGCACAGCCCAGATGCTAGCTGGAAATGGTGTCACCTTGTGCCCAAACCCCACGCCCTGCTGGGAAAGAGCAAATACCCTGTATGGTCTGATATCTCCCAGCCCAAGCAAGAAGGAAACCAGCTCCTCAGGAGTGGGGACAATAGTGCACACACACTTTTAAGTGTGGGCTCTTCACCCAGTGATGGATGCCTGGCACCGGTGTTCGTTTTCCCCAGGAGGAGCCAGATCAGCTGCTCGCAAGACTGATGCAGGGGGCCAGGGCACTGAAGTCAGGGCTGGCACTGATGGTGCTGGAAGCTCCCCAGCAAGGCTGTGGCCCTGTGGAGGCTGAGCTCTCCCCGACCAGCCACAGCGGTATGGCCAACAGCTACACTGCTCCCAAAGCCAGTGGAGAGGCTGGCCTGGCCTGAGCCCCAAGTCATGGGCCGTCCCAGATTGCCTCTGCCAAGAGCAAAGGGCCAGTGCCAAGGACCCCGTCACGGGCGAGCACGAGGCATCCAGCACTGGGGGCCCAGCTGGTGTCCCGCTCCCTGCGCAATGCCTCCAGTGAATGGGAGCGGTGACCTTGCTCCCTAAACCCCAGCCACCCCAGGGCAGGGTCCTGCGTGCCAGAGGTGGCTCCCAAGGACAAAATCACCCCAAGGGAGAGCAACATCCATCTGGGCAGATTTTTTCTTATCAATACACCCAACCTGGGGTGAAACAACACCAAAGCTGTCATGGGAGAGCATGGCAGTTGCAGGACCCACACAGGGCTATCCTGCTGCCCAGGGTGGCTCTCCATCCTCAGTATCTCCATGTGCAGATACTGTTCACTCCCATCTGAGCAGGGACAGGGAGCTTCAGCTCCCCTGCCTTCACGCTGCTCCCCACCCTCCCTGCTGCAAGCCCTCAGTGCTGGCAGTGGGAGCATGCATCTGCATGGCTTCTCCCACAGCCAACGCAGCAGGGCCCCACTCACCACCGGGGTTTCTGAGTGCCTCCACACAAGCAGCGTGAAATCACGCTTGCCAGAAACAATCATTTGCCCCAGCCATGAGCACCGCAGGAGGGAGAGAAGGGGGATGCTGGACGTGGCAGCAAGGGTGAGAGGGAGGTTTTGGTAATGCCCAGGGGCTTAAACGTGCTGGATCCCTGATGAGGACCATGCCTTGAGCCACGGCTGTACCCCTGCAAGGAGGTGCTTCCCACAGAGGATAGCACTGCTGGATGCTAACCAGCGTGTCACAGCAGACACCATGCCAGTCCGGACCATGAAGGCTTTAAGGCTTCTCGGTGCGGAGTCAAATAGCACACTAGTCCGCTGAAATACCACCCTGCTCCCTCCTCAGGCAGCCTGCCCAGCTCCCAAGCCTCTCAAAACAGACTGAGCTCAACGCAAAACCAACTCCTCCGCACCAATGTGTCCGCGGGGACAAGAGCCACGGCCACTCTGCACGTGCATACCTTGGCACTGGGTATCCTTCATGGTGGGCTCATATCCAGCAGCACACGTACACGCTCCCACAGGTACCATCCACTCGCCATCGCCATTGCAGTACAGTTTCAGGGGTACAGACACCTCCACTGCGTTGGGGATGCAGGTGCCCGGCGCGATGACCAGAGAAGTGGGCTCAGCCCCCGTTAAAGTCTCCGGGAAGATAGCAAAGCCAGCAATGGTGTTGGAGCATTTCTTGTAGAAAGCCCGGACAGAGATGAGGGACATACAGGCTCCGAGGTCCTGGAAGGCCAGGTAAAAGCCATTCTTGGAGAGAGGGCCAAAGCTGCGCACCTTGGTGTTCACACGGCCAGACTCCAGCTTGGAGAAGCTCTCGTCCGGGGCAATTGTATCCACTTTGATATAGGGGTTCTCCATCCAGAAAGGGCTGTTTGCAGAGGCAGAATCTGTATCCGACTCATAATAGAAGAGGTTGAAGGTCTCTTTGCAGGAGCCGGGGATGTTGGGGATGCTGTTGCAGTCCCGCACAGTGAATTTCAGCTCCACGTAGACGCGCTGGACGTCCTGGCGCTGGATGAACTTGGTGCGAAGCCAGTTGTTCTGGTTGGCCTCCTGCACGTTGCACACCTGGTACGTGCGGATGGGGTTCATGGCCTCATCATAACCGCTGACTTCTTCCCACTGTGATTGAGAGGGGAGCAGGTTAGACCCCGAGCAGGGGAGATCAGTGCCACGGACACATCATGAACGGCACGGGGTGAGGGGGACCAGGCAACAGTCAACAGGGAAGAGAAGCAGCTGCACCTCCACCCGTCCCAACCCTCCTGGTCTTCAAGTGACTAAGAGCAACCCGGGCCAGGGACCACATCACTCCTGCTCTGCCGGCACAGAGTCAGGAGATGGTTTTGTGAGGCGAGAGGAGCGAGAGGATAAGCACGGGAGGGAAGGGGGAAGACGCAGCCAGCTCCGTGAAGGTGCTGGCAAGCAGCCCAATTCCCGTGGGGCCAGGGCCAACCATGCCCTTTGGAGGTCGGGACCGGGGGTGGCTCCAGACTTACCCCTGTCTCTGGATGAGTTGTCCATGCCAACTCAGAGGTCACCCACTTCGTGTCCATCAGGGTCTCTGGAGAGAGAGGGAGGAGAGAAAGAAGTAATTGGAGATGAAGGCCAAGATTAGAGGGAAAAAAAACAGGAGGAGTGGGGGAGACGAGAGCCGAGCCTGACATTTCTGTGGAAAACAGCAACTTGGGGGGTGAGACATGGTGGGAGGAGGGGGGAGCGGCGCAGACAGACTCCAGATTTCTCTTCTCCCGTCAGAAGAACAGGAAGAGCGAGGCGTCCCTGGAGAGCCATGCCGGAGCGGGGAAGCAGCAGGACAAGGAGCCAGCCAGGTGGCGAGGGGGGAACGGGGATGGACTGCCACCCCCAGCCACCAGTGTGGCCGGCTGTGCCTCCTGGCCAGTGCTGGGGGGGTGCAAGAGGAGGGAGACCCAGTGCCCCTGTCCGCGCCCTCCCCCTCTGCTTTGGCAGGGCTCGTATTTACTGTGGCTGGGGTTGAAAGGGCCCGTTCCCATGACAGGGCGGTGCGGGCCAGGCAGGTTTATCCAGAGGAGGAGGGACTGGCAGGCTGCTCTCCCAGAGACGCCCCACATCACTCATTTTACAAGAGGGGAGAAGAATTTGACCGTCTGGCCAACATTCCTGGAGCAGACTACAAGACAAACCACCCCAGCAGCATTCCCCAAACAGCCCCAGCCCCAGCCTTGAGGGAGCGAGACGCTTGTCTGGGAAGAGCTGCAATTGCAGGCAGCTGTCGCTAATCCCGGGCATAGCCGCACGGCTCCGCGCAAGCACCACGCGCAAAAACCAGGAGCGAAATGCAAGGACGGAGAATGACGATGTGCTCCAGGGCTGGTGCCAATGGCCCCTCTGTGGGCTGCTGGCTCCGCAAACCCCTGCTCCAGGGATGGCCCTGTAGGCTGTTCGGAGGGCAGCAGGCACCCCTGGGGTCTTCTGGCCCCTCTCCTGCCCAGGTGGGTTTTGGGGCAAGGGGTGTGCAAACGCCAGAGCTGGGCAACAGTCCCCTGCAGACCCCGGTGTGCTCAGAGGGGCTCCAGTGCCTGCCCCAAGCCAGGCCCAGGCCCAGCTCCAAAACGCCTCCCTGCTGAGGGCATCTCTCTGCCCGGCTGCAGGCATGGCCCCATCCCAGACCCTGCAGAGCTCCTGAAGGGCTGTCCATCAGCCTGTCCCTCAGCCCACCCAGCCCTGAGATGCAGGGCAGGGAGCTCTGGCTCTCCAGCCCCCAGAGCGGGCAGCAGGCTGGGAGCTGCTTGCTCTTGATGGCTGGGGCACAGGACATGCCAGGGCAGCTCGGCCATGCCAAGCACCATGGCTCAGCCCCAGAAGCAAAAGGCAGTTTCAACTTCTTTCCTTCCACCCCAGGAAAACCACAGGCTGACCCAGCCAGGGAGGAAGTGCGGAGGAGGAAGGAAATGTTCACGCGTCGTAGGGTTTCGAATGAAGCCCGGCTGGAGGTAAACACCTTCCTCCCGCATCCCACCCCAGGGAGACCTGCCAGCAGCTTGCCAGCACCCACAGACAGGTCAGGAGCACAGGCTGCAAGTGCTACTGCAGCACAAATAAACAAGCACATTTGGGATGTGGGCTCTCTGACCCGCCTTGCTGTTTTCCAGGATCCCAGCCTGCCCAGCAAGCCTGCCTCTTGCCCAGGCTGTTCATGTGGAGCAAACACAGTCCCATCGTGGGCTGGTGGCACTGGCAGCGGACACAGCACTGGGGACAGAGTGAGGAAAACCCCTCATGGTGCGAGCTCTCCGGCCAGGAGAGGGTCAGGGGGCAGCATCTGCAACAGGAAGGACAAACCAACACTGGCTCTTGTTTGCAAACAGGAGTGCAGAGGTGGTTATTGGGCAGTGGTTATTTGCTGTTTCTCAAAAACACAAACTAGGGGCATGCGGCAAAAACAAAGAGAGGGAAGGAAAGAGCCCTCCACCAAGCAGGTAATGCAGAGGAACTCATGATGAGGATGCTAGAAGGGCCAGGGCACAGGATGCACAGGACAGGGCTGTGCACCCACGGGGCAGTCTCTGCCCACTCCCAAGGCACTGCCTGCCCAGGGGATGTAGCAAACCACCATCCCTCTCCCCTCCCCTTCCCCACAGCATCAGCTACTGACCACTGGCAGGGGCCAGAGCACAGCTCCGTGCAGCCACGAGCCCTCCTCGAGATGCTGCCATGTTACCCAGACCCCTGCACCAGGATGGCTCCCAGGGAAGGCAGCCGGTGCCGGGCCATGGGGGTGCAGGTTGCGGAGCGGGGCAGCTCATACCTCTCCAAGGGACGGGCCCCATATGCCGGCTGCCCTAATAAGGGCACAGCAGTGCCGCACGAGGGCCCAGGCACGCCGCGCTGGCGGCGGAGCAGAGCCAAGCGCGTGCTCAGCACTGACAGCACACCAGGCTGCCAAGTCCCAGCACGGAGACCCTGCACGGGTCCGGCCAGCGAAGGGCCCTGCTCCCGGCGCAGGCAGCTGGGTGGGTGTTTCTGCCCAAGGGCTGGACTTGGGAGGAGGAGCAGGGAAGGGTGCCCTGCATGCTCAGGGCTGAGGCCAGTGCGGATGAGCGGCTGTGGTGGTGAGTCAGGCCAGGGAGATGGGGATCTGGGTGGCAGGGTGAGCCAGCAAGCAGGGCAGCACAAGGATACTGTGGCCAGCCACAGCAGAGCTGGGCCAGACCTGACCGCGCGGGCATCCCTGCTCCTGGGGTGGGAGGGGATCTTTGCTCCCCAAACCTGCCCAGGGTGTGCAGGAACATCCCTGCATGCCAGCAGGCCCCATGCAGGCAGCCCTTGCCATGTTGGCCTGGCCCCAGGACAGGGCACATGGGCAGCCGTCCCCTCTGGCAGCACCCTTCCCCACGAGTGCTGGCCCAGGGCAGACACAACTTGGACAGGAGGCTCGCTGCCTGCATCCTAATTTGGCAGCATCTGCCATCTGACCAGCAGAGGAGGGAAAAAAACTGACAGAGCCAAGCCGGTCACTGGTGTGAGAGCCACATAAACCACACAGAGAGAGCGAGGAGGGGAAATAATAAAAATAAAATCACTGAGCAACTTGGCTAAAGGAAACGGTCTGAGTATGGAGGGCAGCAGGAGTTTCCTGCAGCTGCAGGAGCGAGCAGGGCCAGGTGGGTCAGTGGAGCTCCCCAGCCCCTCACAGCCTGCCACTGTGAAGGTTGTGGGCAGACAGCCCCGCAGGCTGCTGCGCTGCATGGTCCTGGGGCTGGTGGTGGCATATTGAGCCAAGCTGCCTGCAGCCGAGCCACAGAAACCGTTCTCTGCCCTTAAAGCTGCTGCAGAGATCTTGCAATGGCCTGGCACCGAACCTGTGTCCTTTCTCCAGCAAACACCAGGGCATGCTAAGAACTGCCCCCCCCCCGCCCCCACCGCCAGCAAGGGCACGTGCTAGTGTCCAGAACTGGGAAGACAGGCAAGCACTACGCTTCAGTGGTTTAGGAGCAGCTGGCTGCTGTTTCCCTCCACCACATGGTGCCCGAGGTGGGCTCGGAGGCTGCACCAGCGGTTTCCCAGCCCAGTTCAGGTTTGCAGGTGCTTTGGAGGGACGTGAACAATGTCAGAGCTGGCCAAGCAGTGAGTCAAAGCCACCTCAATCCTGCGCACCACAGCGAGAGCCTGGTCCCATTAGTCAATGGGAAATTGGCTCCCAATTTCACCAGCTTAGGGAAGTCACCCTAAGGCTTGCTTTATCACTGTCTGCAGCGCTGGGGAGTTGTTCTCTCCTTACCTTCAGCTGGGCAAAGGCAAGGAATGCAGCAGGAGCCTCGCTATACTCAGCAAGCCATGGTCAACGCCACATAAAAGCAGGATTTCCATAGCAGAGTGGGATCCCGGGGCAGGGAAAGAGCCTCACTCTTCGGATGGGGCTGTGAGCATCACTCAGCTGCCTCCTCCTTGCCCTGCAAAAATCTCCTCCTAGGCACACCCCAAGCTGCAAAGACTAGGGGTCCCCCACCAGCAGCCCTCCCGTCACCTCTGCAGCATCCCCAGTAGTTTGCTGCGTGTTTGAAGCCCTGGCAAGGACCCATCTGGAGCCAGGGACCTCTTCCTCCCGCGCAGGGGCTCAGGAATGCGGTGTGCATGGTCTGAGGCCAGCGAAAATGTTTGAACTCCCCCCCTAAGAGGCCCAGAGAGCCCGTCTCGCGCTGCTGAGCGGCAGACACGAGCGGCAGTGATGGCTGAGCCAGAAAGGGGGGTGGGGGGGAATCAAAATTCTTTCAAGATGAAGCCGCTGGGGAAGACTCAATCGTCTCCACCAACCGGCTCCGATTTGAACGCTCTCGCCTTTGAACATGGGGACCGCCAGCTTTTATCAGGATGCGCTGGCAAGGTAGGACGCCAGCTCCTTGCCCCGACGAGAAGGCAGCTCGCGCAAGTCCAGAGCATCCTGGAAGAAGGCAAGGGAGGAAAGTTAGTAAAGACGCCCACACAGCCTTGCCACAAACAGAGGAACCTGTTCTGCAACGTGCCCATGCTCTCTGGGAGCTATGCACACCACGGCACCATGTCTACAGGAGCTCAGCATGGGGCGAGTGGCCTGGCACAGCCATACGGGCCACTCACCCCACGCCAGGCTCCTGTAGACAGCATCGATGGCTGGGCCATTTGCCCCAGGACATGGCTTGGCTTCCACCATGGCAGCTGCTCACAGTGGTGCCGGATGCCTCTCCCCCCTGCCACTGTACTGTGCTCCTCTGGAAGGAAAGGCAGCTTGTTTAGGGATGCACTCAGTCTTGGTGACTGCCTGCTAGTCAAAAAGCCACCAAAAGGGGCATCTCCCCGCATATTTTAATTTCCTCCGTGGTTTTCAAGATATTATGGCAGGAGCGAGCAGCCTTGTGCACTCCCCATTCAAGCACCTATTGGTACAATTAATCCCAGCACCGTTCTGAGCAGCGGCACAAAGGGCCTTTGGTGTAAGGTCCTTTATCTGGGAACAAAGAGCTGCCTGTGGGAGAGAACCTGAGGTTGCACTTTTCCCGCTGACGAACGTTTCCCATACACAAAAGCCGAGCCACACAGAGCGCCCTGTGCGCGCGTCAGGTCTGGGAGACCCTGCGACGCATTTTCCCGGAGCATGTCGCCCACCCAGATCCCTCCTCCTCCTCCAGGAGGGTCCTTCCTCTCTGACCCCAGCTAAACCCTGTGGCCATCTTCCTCCTGGGCAGGGGATGACCCGCTCTGGAGCCGGGAGACTCACATGTGTTGCCTGCATGGGAAAGCACTCCTGTCCTGCTCAGCCCAAGGCAGAGCACGTGCTCTGTGGATGGGGCACCCTGCAGACAGCGGCTTTGGAGCCATCGCACTGGGAGGTTTTGGTACTTGGCAGCCCCTCGTGCCTAGGCTGCACTGTGGGGAGGGGAGGCTCTCGCTGATGCAGCCAAGAGCCAGGAAAGCAGCAAGGAAGACTGCAGCCAGGGATGGAGGCAGCAGGCCAGGGTGCCCGCAGGGCTGGCAGCACCCAGGGTGGGCCATGGGTGCCCACGGCAGAGGTGCCAGGCACAGGGTTCGGGAGCCTGGCGAAGATGCCGGCAGATGCTGTCTGCCAGCTCCCTCTGCAGGGACGGGGCTGGCAGCACTGCTGGCACACTGCACAGCCCACACGTCCTTGTCCTCCCCTGGGAATCCTGTCTTTCCCGGGGACCCCTCCTGCACGCCCGGCTGCCCAAGCGTCCGGTGCAAGGCCAGGGGGCTGTGGAGGGTCCCACCCTTGCCCTCCCCGGCTGTCGGGCTGGGCAGGCCAGGCGGTGCGGTTCAGCCCAAGGGAAGGGCAGGAGCGCTCCCTATCACCGCCCACGCTGGGAACCCATCCTCACCCGGAGCAGGGCGCCTGCTGCTCCCCAGCGCTGAGGGGGGAGACGCAGGGCTACCATGGGAGCCAGCCCCCTACCCTGTCCCTCTCCAGGGGGATGTGGGGGCTCAGACTGCCCATGCCCACCGGTGTGCGCTTGCCCCACATCTGGGATAAGCCGACGACTTGCCAACGAGCTGGGAACAAAGGGAAGAGAGGAGGGGAAGAAAAAAATTTAAAAAAATGGGCCCTGTATCACAGCTGTGGCCCTTCATGCCAAGGGCGTTTGGCCCATCATCAAAGGGGATCGGATTTGCTGAGGCAAATGATGACACATCCACTTCAAGCGGGGCAGGTTCTGCCTGCTGCTGGAGGCAAGCCACCAGAGTGAAGAAGTACTGTGGGCACTTAATAATAGACTCATTATTTCTGCATTATGGCAGGGCCCAGAGGCTCCAACTGAGATTAAGGCCCCTTTGTACACACCACACACGCACGCACAAGGGCAGGTAGTCCGAGCCCCAGAGAGCCTGGCCAAGGATGGGCAGTACCACCAGTCCTGGCACCATTGCCGGTTCTGGCCCCGCTGGCACCATTGCTGGTCCCGGCCCTGCTGGCACCACGGTAAACTGGCAGCAGAGCCCAAGACACCAATTCCAGGGATGCTTCAAGGATGCATCCTCCATTTCCCAATCCCACACCTGCACCGGGGTATAATAACCTCACATGGGCAGATGGCCCCATGGCAAAAAGCCATCGGCCAGCTGCATCTCCCTCACAGTCCCCCCGTCTGACCCCAATGCCCTACACCTTCTAGATGGGCCAGATCCAGCTCCCGGATGACCGTGAACTGCCAGGCACACAGGATGGAAGGGGATGGGAGCACTCCCTCCCTCCAGCCCTGCCCCGTCGCCCACCCACCAGTCGCTAACTGGCTGAAGAGGGTTTTCCGGCCGCGTGCTCCTCGCCAGGAGCTGTTTCCTGATGGCCGTGAGACAGACTGAAGCATGTGAGAGAGGACAGGTGCCAGCTCTGTGAAAAGCAGATCAAGTGGCAGCGCCTGCGATGCGGGGAGGGACGGGTGTTCGTTTCCTCCCAGTCACACATTGGGTTGAGCTGGGGAGGGCATATTTCTGCCATTTTGCAAGCAGGACCATGCCAAGCCAGGCTCCAGCACCCACCAGCACATGGGCTACAACCGCCCTCCAAAGCATGGCATTCGGAGCCCAGGGCTTTTGCAGGATGACAGGCTCCTGGCCTGCAATTGCAGGCCAAGCACACGTGCAGCCCGCTGCACAAGCCCCGCCAGGTCCCGCTGCCAGGCCCCGGTACCACAGAAAGGCTGTACTGACGCCGGGAGAGGACGTAAGCCAGCTGCCCGAGTCCAGCACTGCACTGCAATTACTGTTCTATTAATACCGCGGGGATTTCGGATGTCAGAGCCCTGTGTGCCATGCCAGGGTCAGCTTGGCCAGGGAAGAACTGCCATCCCTGCCCACGTGGTGGATGCGCCCTGGTGCTCACTGCTTCAGCTCGCCCCGGGGGGGAAAAGCTGCTTTTGCTCTGCTGGGCTGCAGGCAAGGGGAATGGAGAGACCCCACAGACAGCCTCTCAGCCCTGCCTGCTGCCAGACGCTCTGCCAGCCTTAAAACGACTGCTGCCTGCTGGGGACAGGCATGTCCTTGCCTGGCCCAGGGTAAGGGGCTACCTGCTGCAGCTCCCTGCCACGGGGACAACGTGACCAGCCACACCAGGCAGGCAGGAGCTCTACGGCCAGCAGGCAGAGGAGATTTATAGGTTGCCATCCCCAGCAGGAATGGCCATGCAGCCGCCCTCCGCTGCCACAGAAATAACTCATCTGATTGGAGATAACTCATCCGATCGGGAGATGCCAGACCTGTGCGCGCCGTGAATGCCATCGACCAGGACGTAGGCAGCAACTGGCCCGCAAAGCTGCCTTTGTTTTCAGGCCCTGCTCTGATGGGGACACTCCTGCCACCCCCCTCCGCGGCCCCACTGCCCTGTGGCCATGGCTTCGTGGGGCAGGCGTCCCCATGGGGCCATCAGGCTGAGCCAGGCTGGCACGGGTGGATGGAGAGCCCCAAAGTTCCTGGGGGAAGGAGGGGAACGTGGCCAGTGCTGCAGGCCTGCCTCTGCAGGGCAACCGTTTGCAGCAGGCTGAGATCCAAAAGGCCCCTCTTCACCCCTCCAGCTCCATTTTTTTCCAGGTTGTACTTTTGGAAAGAGCCCAGAGAAGGAGTAATGATATTAAAAAAAAAAAACCAACAAAAAAACAATGCCAAACCACCCCCTCCCCAAAAAAGGCTACTTGCTGCATATCCAAAGGTTCGCCCCACAGACGGGGCGGCTCGGCTGCCAAGCTCCATCCCATCCCAGCAGCGCGGAGCAGGAGTTTCTGCCAAGATATCCCTCCTCTCTCCTGCCTGGGGCAGTTACCCAAATCTCCACGCTGCTCTCCGCTCGCTTCCTCGGCTCTCGAGCACCGAGCCCATCTGGAACTGCTTAAACCCAAATATCCCCCCCCTTCCCTGCCTCCCCCACCCCCAAAGTCAGATTCTTCCAGAGTTAAAACAAGCACAGAGTCAGGAGGGGGTGCCGGGCCGGGCTGACTCGCTCCTTCATTTCAGTTTAATTTCT
>VYZV01011516.1:62215-93108 GCA_013401275.1 Pandion haliaetus
CCGGTGGCCCCGCCCCCTGGTGCGGGAGGCGCAGGGCGGGGAGCGCGCCCCACCCAGCGGCCGCCCGCGGAACTGGGCTCTTAAAGGGGCCGCGCTCCCGGCCCGCTCCGCAGCCCCGCAGCCCCAGACCCTCCCTGCCCTGCCCCCCACCGGGTGCGGTTGAGTGCGTGAGCCTGTTAGTACGTGTGTTGTCGGGCTCATGGGCTTCTCTGTTCCCCACCACTGGCAGCCTGGCTTACCTGTGCCACCCATTGGCATTCCATCCTCTACAGTCCCATCCCATCATCTCATGCATCCCACCCCGTGCTATCGCATCTCACTCCATCCTGTCCCAGCCCATCCCGTGCACCCCATCCCACTCCACCTGTCCCGTCCCATTGCAACGCATTGCATCCCAACCCATCCTATCCCTTCCCCACCACGCCATGATTCCTACCACCGTGACGGGGCTAAGTGCTGGAATCCTGGCCAGGATGACACCATACAGAGAGCACCCAGCAGTGACACCCTCAGCACCCCCTTCCCCCACCCCCAAGGTGCCTTCACCACCACATTCCTCGTGGGAGACCGTGCCCTACCGTGCATGCAGCCACGGCCTCTGGCCTGTGAACGCCTCAGTCCTCTCCCAGTTCTCTTCCCACCATTGCCATCGGGAGGTTTTGGGGTCCTGTGTGTGACAGACTCTGCCCCACCAGCATGATGTGCACACACTGTCCCCGTGGCTGGAGCTGGCACTGCCACATCCTTCAGGACAGACACATCCGCACAGTGCCGGGCACGGGACACGGGCTGCCACCTGTCCTGGCCCTCTGCGCTGCACCGCAAGTCTCCGCCTCGGATGCCTGGGGAGGGTTGGCCTTGGCTGAGGGCTGAAAAAAATCCCGAGTCCCTGATTTTGGGGCATGTTGATGCCTCCAGTCCCCAGGGCAGCCAGGAGCTCCAGCAGGTCCGGGTTAGAAGGGTGCATGGCTGGGTGCGTCACCCCAGGCAGCCTTGCTCCCACGGCACAGCCATCTGGGCTGCCCCCGCTGCAGCTGCCTGCCGTCTGCAAGCGGCACCTCACCACAGTGCTCCCCGCCCCAGAAACCTGCCCCAGAAACTCCCTTGGCATGCAGCCGCAGCCCCGGCCCTGTGCCGGCGCAATGGAGCGGCCATGGGCCTATGCTTCCAGCCGCCTTCCCCGCGGCTCCTGGTGGAAGAGGGAATTTGGGAAATTGTTGGGGCTGGCTGTGGTTGGCCTCTCTGCTGTGCGGATGGATGCAGAGCGTGTCCCTATCGCCTCCTCCTGCTGCACAAACCTACCAGGGTCATGGAGAGGCATTTTCCTTCCTTGTCCCAGAAGGATTTGGCTTCCCAAGCCCTGGCCAGAGAGATCGGCATGGGACTGGGCTCTGCCTGGGCTGCCAAAAATTTGGAGGTGACCAATTCCTGTTGCAGGAATGCTGGCATCCCCTGGGAGCTGTGGGGAGCCTCGCCAGGACGCTGTGCCCCGAGGGCTGTCGCAGTGCCCCAGCACCACTGGGCACGGTTCCCAAAGGGAAAAGCCGTGCTTGAGAGAGCCAGTGTGCTAATTTAAGATGGGACATGACATATGATTGTGATAAATCTCTGCAAGGGACAGGAGATGCAGCAGATGGGGTGTTGCACTCTCTAGGTAAAAGCAAGCGGTTGGGGAGAAAAGCAGCAGAAAGGGGGTTGCCCTCATGGAAAATACCAAAATTTGAGCAAAGAAGCAGAAGTTGTTGGTTTGGAAATGCTGTCACTCAAGGAGATGAGCAACAGAGAAGCAAGTGTTGCAGCCGGCACCATTAACATGTGCGCCGGGGTACGATGCTGTGCCAGTGGGGAATGAGAGTGGTGGGGGCTGATGGAGACACTGAGAAACTTAACCAAGAGCCAGGCTCAGGGTGGGAAGATTTGCTGTCTCCAAGAGAAGTCACTCCCAGGAAATCCTCCCTGCCGGAGACACCGTACCAACCCCTGCCGGCTTTGTGAGATGCAGAAACCTCATTTATTCTGCGATTCCAGAGGTCTGAGTTACCCAAGCACAAAATTTCTGAACGAAGCACATGGGGAAATTGCTTATTCACACTTGAATAACTCAAAAATGGCTGAACCAATTTTACTTAAAGTTTCCCCAAGAATTCCCCTTGGAGCCAAGCCATGCCTGGCAAATTTCAGCCCGAAAGGAATTTATTTCAGAAAAGGACGAGAAACTGGAGCAGGGAGTAGGGGGGTGCAGGCGGGGGGAGGATGCTCCATATAATTGCCTCTCTCCCCACGCACTGTAATTAATGAGCCCCCACTTGCTCCCACCGGGCTGATTCTGCCAGCCGGCCTCTCCCTGGGGCCTCATGCTCCCCTGGTGCAGGCAGGCTTATTGCTGCAGTCCCAGCCGGGGGCTGAGGATTTCGGGGCCCAGCCAGCAGCGGTGCAGGTAGCTGGCTGGGGAGCCCCAGCTCACTGCCTGGGTGTCGCAGCTGGCGGGTGGCCTGGGGAGCGGGCCTGGCACAGGGCTCCGGCGCCTGCACAATAGGAAATAACTGTGGTAACTGCGTGGTATTTGCTGGCAGGGGCTGGCTCTGTAACGCCAACCCGCCTGCTTGTGCACGGACTCGGTGCTGAGGATGGTGCTGTTGCAGCCCCCGGAGGACAGGGTGATGTTGTGTTCGGGGGACACACAAGCCCATAGAACCATGGGCATCTCCTGGCCCCACAATGTCCCTACGCACATGCACCCAGTCCCAGTCCCCTCCACTGACACCTCCCCGGCATCTTGGGGTAATGGCTGGAGCTGGACAGGGCTCCAACAGGGACCGTGTCGGCACAACATGGGCGGGGATGGGCTGAGAGATGAAACACGGGCTCTGGGGTACACAGGAGAGCATGTCTGCAGCACTGACCTGAGTTAGTGATGCTCTGCCTTAGAACAGCCCTCCAGCCTGCACGGCAAAGCTGCGGTGCCCACGGTGTCCCCAGGAGGCATTCCCGCACAGACGGGGAGCGGCAGGATGGCAGGACCTGCTGAACAGAGATGAAAGGAAAGCCTCGAAAAGTAGCAACAGCCATGGACATTCAGAGGACAAACCTTCCAGCCCAGCCCTCTCTCCGTGAGAAATTTCCCACCCAGAGACCCCATCCCACGGGAGGCAAGCCTGACTTTCACTCCCCATTCCCAAACGCAGCCCTGACGTGCTCCAGTGATGGGTCCACATCACACCGGCACACGCATGGTGTGTGTCAGACCACGGCCATGCGCACGGGTGCACCCAGCCACCGCCCCTCATCTCGTTTGCATGCAGCAACCTCAGCTGCAACTTAATAAGGAGAAGGTGATTAGGGAACAATTATTCCTATTTTCTCAGAAGATCTAAGGGACATCAAATAAAATTACCCAGCAAGAGTTTTAAAACAAACAGAAGGGAGTGCATTCCTCGCCAGGCAGCCAGCCCCGGGAGTGTATCGCCATGAGGTAGATACAGAGACGTGTGTTTGAAGGGTGACACTGAGTGGATGGGAGAAAAAAACCCTGCAAGAGGCCTCCATTGCCTGCTCACCAGGAGCACAGCTGTGGGAAGCTGGGCTGGGATCCCCCCCTGTTTCTGGGCTGGGTACAGCTGCAGCAGGGCCCTTGTGGCATCAGGTGGCATCTCCATGTCCCCCGTCCGAAGGGTGGCACCTGGAGGGGCAACACCTGAGCGGGCACCTGGGGTGGCTGTGTAGCTGCTGGTGGTCCCCTGTGCCATCCCTGGTGCAAAGGGGGACCTGTGGGGGGCCCCTGTCGCGCCGTTCCCAGGGCAGGGAGAGCCGCCGCATGCCAGCTCGCCCAGCCGGCGCGTTTCCCGCCGGGTCAGGGCTGGCTCCAGCCTGTCTCCTTCCCAGGCTCCCTGGGCATTCGCCCCTCCGGGTGCTCCTCCCTGTGCTGCCGGGCGCTCGGCGCTGCCAGTGGGATCGAGGCGGCTGGCAGTGCCCGTGCCAGCCCGGCTGGGCCCCAGCAAGGCGGCCACCTCCTGCCACTCCTGGTCCCCACTTCAAAACCCTCTCCTGTCCCACCCACATCCACCACCCCTCACCTCTGGCAGCTTCAGGATGCAGTTAAACACTTCAGCACTTAAAATTTCAGGTGCTAATTGCTTAGTAATGAAAACTTTAATCACAGGGCAATTAAAACCTTAAGTAGCTGTGGGAGATCCATTCCATGTCAACAAAAAAAAGAGTGCCGTCACTGCTCCGGCACCACCCTGGCACGGTGTGGCACGGCACAGCTGGGAAAGCCCATTCTGCAGCCCCTGCTGCCCCCCACTCTGAGGATCTGGGGAGCCCCCCCATTCCCATGCCGAGCGGGAGGTGGCCGAGGAATGATCAGCTACTGCCATAAAACTTAAAACCCAGCTAATTTCGGATTAAGTGCCATATGAAAGGGTTTTGTTACTTTAAATCTCCTACTTTCCAAATTCCCAGGATTAAAATTCTCTGCATTTATTTTAACCACATAACATTTGCAGACAAATCACTTCTCCCAGTGCAAAGTTTGAAGCAGGCTTAGGATATAAAGCCCAGCCACAAGCTTCAGGGTGGAATCACTGCAAGTGCCTGCCAGTGCCGCCAGCCCCATTTGCTGGTGCGCGCTTGCAGGAGAGCTCAGCCACCGTTTCTGCAGGGGGAAAGGGCCCAGCCTGTCAGGTGCTGGAGCCCTGGGAGGCATCGTGAGGAGGAAGGGTGTCTGGAAACCTGGCTCCTGGGCTGATTCCTGCACTGGGGATGAGCCCTTGGGAAAAATCCGATGAGGTTTGTGTGTTTGCAGAGCTGGCCCTGTCCGTCTGCTGTGGGGTGCATGTCGCAACCGTGCTGATACTGTCCAGGTGACACCGTACACCTCTGTATTAGCCCTTTCTCATCAGCTGCTGACAAATGCTACATCAAAAAAAAAAAAAAAATTAGTGCTTGTGCCCTTTCCCCCACCCTGCTCTGCAGCCCACCAGGTCTGAAAAGGAAAGGAGGCGTCCGGCCTCGTGTGGCTCCAGCTCTGCCAGGACAGCGCCAGGGGGGCGGGAGGCAAAGGCTCCAGAGCCGGGGGACGAGGCTCGGCCCCAGCTGCCTGGAGGTGTGGGAAACATGGGTGCCTGCAGGCAGCAAACTGCCCCCCACTCTTTATCAAAAGCAGCATCGGTGTCTGGCAAATGTCACTCTCCCGCGTGCTTCCCGGCTGGGAGGTCTGTTTCCTCCCGCTGTCTCCCACTGCCCCCTTCCCCTCGCTGCCTCCCAACCCTGCAGCAGGATGGGGCACAGTGGCATGGGGCACGGTGGGATGGGGCATGATGGGACATGCTGGCAAGTGGGTGGCCATGGGGCTGGGGGGGGGCCAAGGCAGGGATGTCAATTGGTGATGCCCTGTGGTGGGGTCCTCATCTGGCCCACCGCCTGCTTGGGCACCTTTGCTGACCAGGCAATTAGCAGCCTGGCCCCATTAGTGACATTTTAGGGGGCTGCAGCTGAAATGGTGGCACAGACACCCTTTGCATGCCTGGCCCTGAGCTGGGGGCAGCCTGGTGCCTGCCTTAGTCACAAGGAGCAGATGCTCTCCAAACATGGAGGATTTAGGGGCTGAATCCTGCCCTGTGCCCCAGTCCGACCCCACAGAGCCATTCCCAAGTAGGAGATAGTGGCCACCAAGTGGGGTGACAAGATATTTGGGGTTCATGCTTGTATCTGAAGCATGCAGAGATGCTCAGCAGACCCTCCTGACTGCAAAAAGCCAAGAGGCCTCACTTGACACTGCATGACTTGCAGAGCCAGTTACTCCTCTGGACTGAGCATGCAGGCACTGGCACCACGTCCCGGTGGGGCTGCCTGGGAGCAGCTGGAGGTGATGGTGGCAGTGGGCATGGTGGGGTTGCGGCAGGGCCAAGCGCAGAGCCTGGACCCCGCCAGCCCCCGTCTGCCTACTCCTTCCAGGTGCTGCAGGCCAGGGGCAGCCCTTGGAGCAGGGGGGGGTTTCCCAGACCCCGAGCCAAGGCTTTGGCATCCCCCAGCCTCGGGGGTACCCTGGTCCTCCCTCCCACTCCACCTGGAGCATCCCTTGCCCAAAGCCAGCTCCGGATGCTGCGCCTCCCGTTGCCATGGCAACCCCCATCCTTGCCGGGTTGCCATGGCTCCCAGGCCCCCAGCCGCAGCCGAATCCTCAGCGTTAAGAGGACCCAGCGTTTTGGGTCCTCAGGGGCTGCCACCACAGGGGACCCTGCATGGGGCCTGGGAACGGAGGGGCAAGCTGGGGCCTGGAAGATGGCTGACGGCGTGCTGGCATCTCCACATCACCCTGCTACCACAGGGGGATGGGCTCTGGGACCACCCGTTACCTTGGGGAGCTGGTGGGGACAGGGTCCCCCAGGAGCATCACTGATGACAAGGGGGTGGCATCACTTCATGGGCCACCCTCAGGCTTTCCCAACTTGTCTCCTTCCCTTCTATGGTTTCTCTGCTTGGCGCAGGTGCCCTGGCCCTGCAGGGCTGTGTTGGTGGGAAGGCACACAGGTGCCAAAGCCCTTTGGTGAGGCTGCGTGCTGGCAACATCAACAGCAGCAAGCACGCGTGACCACCCTCCTGTACCCTGTTGTCCCCTGCCCACTGTCCGCTTGAAACACCATCCCACTCTTTGCAAACACCCTGCCAGGCACTCGGGGAAACGGCAGCGCAGGGCTCCCATCACTGCACTTGCTGTGCCGGGGTTACGGCTCTGCTCGGCAGCAGCGCGCGAGCCTGGCAGGCTCCAGGCTAGTCGTGCTAAATAAACACAGCCACCGTGAGAAAAAGGCAGCGAGGAATAAATAGTCAAACAAAGTAATAAGCTGAAGGAATAAACAAAGCGGGGACGTGCCCAGGCACGGCACAAGCCTCCGATGTAGCACTTCCAAGCCGGGCTCCAACCCAGCCCTGGTGCCCCACGGGCGGTGGAGCCCAGCCCGCTGGCAGCACCCTGGCCGGCTGCGCTCCCCCCACTCCCCCTGGCTGCAGGGATCCCCTCTCCCTGCCACACTGCTTTCCTGGGGCGCTCGAAGATGAGGGTGCAAATGCCCTGGGAGAGGTGCCAGGCAGCGCCTGGCCTGCCCAGAATTTGCATCCGCTGCCCAGTGCTCGGCTTGGGAGGGGATAAGCCCAGGCTTAGCTATTGCTTCCCCTGGGGCCGGCTCCCAGTTCTTAACCAGTTTTGCCGTAGCCCTTTCCCACACTAACTGGGGTCAAGGGAGCTGCGTGGCCTCCGTCCCCCCTCTCCTCTCCCGTCCTCGGGAGCTTTCATGGTTTAAAAAGTTTGCTGCAAAGCAGACGGCATGAGGGTGGGAAAGGAGCAGTCCTGCAGGCAGAGGTCTGCAGTCAGGGGGGACTGGCAGGAGTTCCTGGGGGACAAGATACTGCGGAAGGACCCATCGGCAGGCAGCAAAGTTGGGGTGCAGACCCGCAGCTGCCCCCTTGGAACCTGGATAACGTTTGGGTGGTGGCGTGGGGGCCAACTGAGAACCTGCAAACTCAGTGCTTCCCTGGGAAAACCTGGCACAGGGCCCTGCCAGCAGTGAGGAAGAGGGCAGTTCAAAGGACTCAGGGTGTAACACGCTGTCCCCATCACTGCAAACCTCCTTTAAAACTCTCCACAGGGCCCTGACACTTCACCTCCCTCCTTCTCCAGCTGGCATGCAGTGGTGCTTAGCTGGGGAACAAAGGAACACGGTTTAAAGTAGCCGGTTATTTTAAGAGCCTGCACTGGCAGTTACAGGCAAAAAATAGAAAGAAAAGCAGAGTAAGCGACAAAAGAGCACTCCCCGATACATACTTTCTCAGCAGCGCTTCCATGCATTCAGTGTAAAATCTGTTGCAAGCAAAAAAATTGAAATAAAAGGAAAACCACTGCAAAGCGCATCTGCAAAGAGGCACCTGGGTGTCCTGGCAGGGCAGGACACTGGCGACACGGTGCTGCCAGCAGCCAGGCACTCAGCCGACGGGATTTTGCATGTAAACTTCTCATCTGCAGGTTTCCCTTGGCTTTTCCAGCCCAAAAGCGTGAGTACAAAACAAATTGCTGGCATGCCGTGCTCCGCTCCAGCAGCCGGGCAGACGGAGTTGCGGGGGCCCCAGCACAGCCTGGCTTGTCCCAGGAGCCAGCGATGGTGGAGCTGCAGCTTTGGCTTCGCCCGGACATCCTTTGTGTCCTCTGGCACAACTTTGCTGAGATTTCTAAGCAAGCCTTGTTTGATCTTTGCCCCCACATGTCTGGAGGAGCAGCCTGGCTTCTCCTTGGCCGTGGTGGGATGCTTTCCCATGCAGCTCGGCGGTGAGGCTCCAGGGACTCAGCTTGTTGCAAAGCGATCAGCAATGTAAGATTTATCACCTCGTGAGCACTATATTCCTAAAAAGAGCCTGTCACGGTGCAGACCTCTCCACTGTGTGCTGGCTGGGATGTTGTACCGGCCGTCTTGGCTCCCCTGATGCAGGAAATGGCCCTCAAAGCTGGCAGCAGCATGGGCTTTTGCTAAAAGCATTTGTATACACCTTCATATTGGGGAAAACCCTGTGAGGAGGGGTAGAGGAATGTGGGATGCATTGCTCCAGCAGCCTGTGGGTGCCGGGGCCGGTTTGGCGGGCCCATGGCTGGGTGACCCCGGCGTGCCCCTGCCTGCCACCTCCGCAGGAGCCTGGTGGGATGGGGAGGAGCAGGGTGGTGAGGGAGGACCTGCCCGCCCCACACCAGCACGGAGGAGAGGGCAGAGAGATGCACCTAGGACTGTGCTAAGTGCCTGGGCAATCTGAGTCCCAAAATGCCCCTGGGCTGAGAGCTGGTGGCTCTGGCATAGGAGAGGACCTGCTGTCCTTTGGCAGGCGGCTGGATCCTGTCCCCTTGGCCACGGTGCAGAGCAGGGGAGGTTGCCACGGCTCAGCTGGCCCAGATCTGGGGGCTGTGTGTAGTCCCCAAATCAGCTTCACCCCCTCAGAAAGCAGCAGCTCCTGACCCAGCCAGGTACTGCTTTGTCCCCTGCAATGGATACCCAGGATGCTGTGGCCCATCCCTGAAGCCTGCAGGCCAGCATGTTTTTTTCCTCCTAACTGCTTACCAGCCCCCAAAACACCATGGAAAACACCCCCACCAAGCTGCTGGGATGCTATGAGGCTTGGCCAGCAGGAACTTCCCTGCTCACCCCTTGCTGGGGTCCCAAATTGCCCCCATGTTGTGCCTGGCACCATCCTCAACTGCAGTGGGTATGGCAGCGTGTAGGATGGAGCCATGGGGAACGGGGACAGGGACTGGGGAGGGGACACTGAACCCAACCCTCTCCCTTGGCACCCACAGAGACTCCTGAATGATGCCCTGAAGGCAAAGGTCAGGCTGGAGGGGTGCTGGGCGCAGGCCCCAGGACAAGCAGCACCCACTCACGGTGTTTGGGGCAGGGACCCCTGGAGTGCCAGGGCCCCTCAGCCAGGGGCTTGGCAGGTGCAGCTGCGGGTGCCCCACGTTCCCCCTCAGTTCCTGGCCTCCAGCAGAGCATTTGGGGGGAGGTCAAGCATTTTCTTCTTTCTCTCCTCCCTCCCTTTCCAAGATGAAGAATTTAATTTTAGTTTTTACAGCTCCTCCTAGGTGGATAAATCCCTTCCTGGCGAGTCCAAGCCCTGGAAAATCTTGTGAATCTAACGCTGGCCCTTCTGGCAGTCACTGCAGCAATTCCTGTTTCTCTCCAGCCGCACTCTGTAAAGTTTTATAGTTTCCTGGTTGTAGCTGCAAGGCCCCAGCCGTGCCGAGGAGGGTGGTGGGGGGAGAGCCCCGCACTCAGGAAACTCTAGGCCAGGGAGGCGAAGCAGGGAACTGTGGCCAGGTGGGACATGCCGGGGAGCTGGGGAGCTTCCAGGTCCCTCTATGGGCTCCTCTGGGCAGGGATGTCTTGCACACAGGGTGGCATGGTCCTGCACGTGGGGACTCGGTCCATCACATCTGTTGTTCCATCCCAGGGGGGAATCTGGGCCAGCTCTGCCTGTGTGCTGTGGTGCTGTGGCAGGGAGATGCCATCCGTCACCCGGCGTGGGGCATGTGCCTGGGGAGAGGGCAGAGCCGCTGGCGTCGCAGCCCTGCTGGGTGCGAGTGGGGCCCCATGGTGAGACTCGGCACTCCTCTGAGACTGCTCCCTAATGAAAATCAGCTTTATATCTGCTTTATATCAGCTCAGCGCTGCTCCGGCCCCAGGGGGGACGAAGAATGTGGATAGCAAGCAGTGCCACAGCACTGCCTGTCACCTTGCTCATCCCCATTGGCCATGTGCGTGTCCCCAGAGGGGTAATGTGGCACCTTTGTTGGTGGGAAAGCAAGGCATGGAGGTGCTCTGGCTGGGACCAGCCTCATCCTAGAGCGGGACACGGCAATTTGCTGGCCAAGTGATGGGGGATCCTTCTCTGCTCACTCCCTGTGCCTCTGGCTTTGCAGAGGCAGCAGTGCTCCCCATGATGATCCGTTCCCCTGGGAGCCGTGGGCACCCATGCACGGGGCGCATGAGGCACCACATCACCAAATCTCTTGATTTTCTTTCTGAGCCTTACCTGTATTTGGCAACTTCTGGTGGAAAATTTGGTCCCTGGTGAGGTCAGGAGTGAGAGGATGGGTCTGGTGGCTGTGGGAGGCAGCAAGAACCCCCTCCTAAATGTACTGTCATGGCTAAAAATCCTGACTGATGTTAGACTGTATTAGGGAAGCCATGAGAGAGAGAAGTGCCAATATTGTAATGCCATCAGCTCCGTTAATGCTTATGCTCTGCCTTTGAATGCCGAAGTCACTGTGCTCGGCTCTGGCTGCTCCATCGCCAAAAGAATATGGTAAAAATAGCCCAGAGAAGCAGGGAGTGTGATGGGCAGGAAGGTGACTTCTGGAGGAAAAGAGAGGGGACTAGCACGGAGAGGAGAGGAATGAAAGGGATGTGACAGTGGTAGGCAGCCCCCCCGCACTGGCCTCGAACCCCACCACTGGGTCTCATGGGGCTGCAAGGCATTGCAGGAGCCAGGAGATTGCAACTGGGATGGGGACAGCCAGGTGGGAAACAGTACTTCCACTGCTGACCCCACACCAGGCCTTTCCCACATCTTCCTTGTCACCCAGCAGCTGGGGACCAGAGGGTGTCTGTGGATGCCAGGCCACCCATAGGTGCTGGAGCAGGCTGCAGCACAAGGGGGACCTGGGGATGGGGATGTTCTAGGGTGAGTGAGCGCCACATGGGGAAATGTCTTCTTGCCTTCCTGCAGCAGTCAGGCTGGGATGTCCCTGTCCCCTCCACCAGTGCCATGTCGCTAAGGGACATCATGGGTCACCGAGCAGCAGAGAGACCTGTCTCACCCTTTGCGCCCTTCCCAGAAACAAGGGGCTGGGGGGGGGAGGCGGTGAGGAGGGCCGTAAACTCTGCATTACCACTAATTAAGCACTTGGCTGTCACTGAGGCTTCCCAACACGCCTCTTTCTCTGACACTTTTACTGTTTGGGGAAATGGCGTCTCGGGCCTTTGATGAACTCGCTATGAAGTTGAAAGAAGCTCGTGGCGCGGTGCCAGGGCCCATCGCAATTGTCTCGCAGGCTGGGGATGGGAAATGACCCATTTATAAAAAGTGAGGAGATAAATTAGACCTGGAAAACGGGAGCCACAGACTCTGTGGATAAAAGGCAGGATGGGCTGGACTGGTCGCCCCTGCCTGCCCCCAGCCCCAGTGGGTGCAGGTACAGCTGGGCTGGGGTGAACCCAAGAAGGGACAAACCTCATCCTGCCAGCGATGCCAGCCCAGCAGCTGGTCCCTGCTGTGGTGCGGGCATGAGCTGGTGGGGAAGGTGGCAGGCACTGGGCAGAGCACCGTGCAGAGGAGGATTCCAGTGGGGTTATTTATAAGAGGGTATTTTTGGGGTGAAGCAGATTCAAAGGCTGGAAATCCAGGGCAGGGGTGAGGAGGAAGAAAATGTCCCGCTCTCAGGCTTTGAGGAAGAGCAGCCACCATCTGTGTCCTGCCATGAAGCCAGCTCGTGGCTGGGGCTGCAGCACAGCCCCACGTGCTTTGCTTGGGGAACATGTGGCCAAAGGGGCTATCAATCAGAGCCACCCTGTGCATTGCTCAAAGTGCCACTAGGACACAGGGGCTGGCCGGGGTGCAGGTGACGGCAAGTGCAGCCATGCATCCCTGCTGTCCCTGCGTGAGGACCCCACACACCCCACCAGCACAGACCCTCCTGTTACAGGGGGCCAAGTCCATCCCTTGGGTCAGGGTGGGCCATGGGGGCTACCTCCTGCTGGGGTGCAGAGAGCCTACAAATTCATTCCATGCAACGCAAGCCAGGGCTGTGGGGCACTCCCAGGCTCCCCATGTCCTGAGGAAGTGAAGGTGTGACCATGCTGATGCCCGAGCTCAGGAGCCATTGCCCACAGCTACACCACCAGCCACCTTTGAGGTGCTCCCTGTCCCCTGTGTCTGCCCCTCACCCTACCTCCGTCTGGCCACGGGCCATGGCTCAGCTCTGGGGTGGAAAAGCAGCTGAGGGTCTTCACTGCAGGATCGCTCCAGGTTAGCTCAGGGCAGCTCCCAGGAAGGTGGCCAGTTCCCCAGGGCTCCAGTGCCTGACCCCAGGGAGTTGGGGCTGCAGGACGGCAACAGCAGCAGCCATGCCTGTCCCTGTCCCCATCCCTGACCTCCAGGCTGGGGTGATGCTGGGGGATTCTCCCCTCCTCAGGGCTGGCTCCAGCACCCAGAGTGGGGCAGGGGGACACCAGCTCTCTTCTTGCAGCAGCTAATTGCAGTGGAATCTCTAGGATTGGCAAGACTGCAGGGCAACAGCACTGCAGGAAGGCTAATGACTGCCAATTAGTGCTCGACAGGCCTGGCTGGTGGCTGGGAGGCCTGATGCAGCAGGTGATGGGCTTTGCAGTGCAGCTGGAGGGAGAGTCTCTGGATTTCACACATCCGCACACAATGCAGCTGCCTGTTAGTTGGCCTTCGTGTGTGCAAGAGGCTCAACCCTGCACAGAAGCAGCAGCGGCTGCACAGGCCTTGGGCTGCTGCCGAGAGGCTGAGCAGGGTGGTTTTGTCGGGGCTGCAAAATGCCAGGGCCCAGAGATGCTGTTTCTCACGCTTCCTTGGGCTGTGCCTCCCACCGCAGCACAGGCGCCTGCCAGGATCTTGCCCCTTCCCCAGGGTGACACAGGAACAGCCCTTGGCATTGCCCTCTCCTTGGAGGAGCGCAGCCCTGCACATCTCCAGGGAAGGAGCTGGGGGAGATGCCTCTGCCTGCGGCAAGCTCCCGGGCCAGGTGGGAGGGCTGGGGGTCCCTGCTGCCAGACCCCAAGGGCTCTGCAGGGCAGCCTGCTTGGGCTTTTCCCTCCATAGGAGACAGCACCTATATCTCATCCTCTATATCCCTCAAAAACCCTCCATCTGCCTTTTAGACCTGTCCCCCATGCCCCTGCTCTTTGCCCTACATTTTCACAGCCGTTGTACTGCAACATCCCCAATACATTTGAGCCTTAATTCTTTTTAACGCTATATATATGTGTGTGTGTGAGTATACGTATACATATATATTCATCTTATCCTCCCTGCATTGTGTTTCTCATTAATTATTCACATCTCATGAAATAGGAATGAAAAGAGATTGCATGATGCTGGCCGGAGTCTTGCAGGAGGGAAATCTGCCCAAAGATTTCCCACAGCCACTGCTGGGCTAGGCACAGAAGCCTTTGCCCTGGGGCACAGGGTGCCTGGTGTCAGGGTCCCTGCTGAGGATCACAGCACCCAGGGAAAGGGACCCTGACTGGAGGGAGGCTGTGGGGAGCCCCTTGGCCCTGTGGGATGGGGAACGGAGAGCTCTCCCGGACCCTGGTGCGTTCCTGCTGCAGTGCAAGACCCACTCCAGCCACCGGCCGCTGCATTTCATTATGTGTTTTTGACTGAAAGAAATCCCTTCCCCATGGAGGTACGTGCTGACTGCGATGGAGTCACATCCTAACCTCGCCTGCGATAGACTAAATAGACAGGGGCCTGCCTCAGCCTCCCACTCAAATGCAGTTTCCCATATTCCTGAGCCCTCTCCAATTTTTCCATGGCCTTTCTCGAGCCAGCATGCAGCATCTGCTCCTGGTCTCACCCACCATATACAAAGCCGGGCACATCCTTCTCTTCCCCACCTTTTCTCCTTGGGCACGCATGCCCTGGCCAGCACATGGGCGCTGTGCCCTGGGGTCCCTGCCCCGCACAGACAGGAACTGCTGCTCCTGCTCCACCCAAATAACACTTGCTTTTTAAAATAGATCTTTTTTTTTTTTCCTCCCCTCTCCCTTATTATTTAAAAATCTGCTGCATATACTTGATCTCTTCCATTTTTAAGAGGTTATCAGGAAGAGAAGGCTGAAGCAGGTCCCTCTTTGTGCCCTTTTAGCCTCTCGCCACACCGCCCCATGCCCATCACCTTCACCCTCCGCTCCTCCATGTGCTGGCAGAGCTGTGTTGATTTAAGCAGTGATACTGCAATATTTCCACTGCTTTGCTCCATATTCTCTGCCCATTGTAATCTTTTCTTTGCTCTTTTGACCATCAGCATATATTGAATAAGAGCTCTTAATTGAGCTGTCTGCATTGACATGTTTGGCTTGTACTTAGTGGCTATAATTAATTTAGGACAATATATGTGAATTATCTTGATTAGTCTATCCAAGATGCATCATCTCGCACAGACCCATGGTGAATGTCATATATCTTCCTGCAATCCTTTCCCACAGCAGCGGAGTCCTTCAGCCTTAACCAACCTAAATATGTCACGTTTTTGCTAACACACTGCCTTCTCCACATCATTAATGAGCATAATAAACCACACCAATGCTAACGCTCAGCAGCCCGCCCGGCCCTCCGCTAACATCCTGCCACAGGGAGTAGTGACTCTGTTCCCACAGGCTGGCGGTAGAAACCAGGGCCTGGTGAGGTGGAAGTGCACGGATGCCCAGACAGATTCTGGGATGGGGGTGGCTTTGTGTGGTGGATGCCACCAAGGGCTTTCTGACCTCTCCGTCGGGTTGGCCAACCAAGAAACCAGCCTATGAAAGGTCCAGCCAGGTCTCTTCGGTGGACTGTGCTATGGTCAGCACATGGACCTTGAGATGCATGGCCATGTTTGCATTTCTTTACTGTCTTTTTCTAGGGGGGGTGTCTCTCCGTTGGCTTTCCATGTGCAAGGAAATGCAATGGTGCATCTGCTCAGCCCTGCTCCTGTCGACTCCCCTGCTCCCTTTGCCTCTCCACAGCCACATTTTGGCCATGTCCTTCTGCACCTACTGCTTGCCCCCTGCAGAAAGCCCTTCCCTGGGCTCTCCTGGAAGTGCTCACTGATGTCGGAGCCTGTTTTCAGGCATGGCAGGTGATCCCTCACTCCCGCGGGAATGCCGGCGTGCCTCCGGAGCCGCCACTGGTAGGACGGGTTATGCTTATGGGGACGTGTAGTGGCTCGACCTGGAGAAGGGCTGGTGCTGGCTCCGGGGCAGGCCCTTTTTTAGAAGCGGTGTGCATCACTGCCGAGACCTCCTTTGATAGTTGTACTACAAACAAACACGCAAACAAACCAACCAACCCTTCAGATATCACTCGGGCAGAAAAATACAATTACAGGGCTCAGGTTTCCAGCATCAACCTCACACTGGTGCTTTGGAGAGCCCTGAAACCAGCAGCTGCTTAACTCTGCATCCATTTGCAGGTCTCCGAATTTGCCAAGCACTGCAGAGGTATTTACCCGGTGCAACAGCGCACCGAGATGGAGGAAACTCATCGGCCCCAGCGATGCCTGATCTCAAGGCAGCAGGGAGATGCAGCACACAAACCTCGGCAAGCCGGCAGCCTGACCTTGCCCAAACAACCGCATGCTGCAGGATCCTGTTTGGGACAGATGGAGCAAGACGGGAAAGATGTTTAGGCTAAGTCCTCGGTATTTAGCCATCGGAATTTAACCCCGCTGGTTCTGATTATGGCTCAAGAAGTTCAGTTTCATCCCAGACCACCAGTTTTGCCCACTTAAGAGCAGTCAGTATCACCTCTGACCCCCCGGCAAGCTTTATTGCTGCAGCCCGTGAGGAAGCAGCCGCATCGACTGCCTCGTAAACCCCAGGGCCGTGGAGGGCTGGTCCCAGCAAATAAAACCCTCACAGATGCCCTCAGCTCCTGCACGCTCCCTGGGGTCCCCCAGGGCCACCCAGCATCACTGACCCCATCGCAGGATCCTTTGTGGATGAGGGAAAGGGGAGAGGGGAATGGGAGTGTGTGGGAGAGGGGAAAGGCCAGGGGCAGCCAGAGTGATGCCACTCAGTGGTGCGGTGGCTGGTCCCTGGGGAAGGTTCTGGCAGGGACAGGGTGTCCCCACTCCCATGGGGACGCCCCTCACTGGCACAGGGCCAGGGAGGCATTTCCTCGCAGCAGCTTTGGTTCAGCTGCGAGTCGGTATGGTGTCATTCCCCACCCTGTGAGTGCTTTGATTGCAGCCACAAGCAAGCTTTCCTATGTTTCTTATGCGATTGCAGTGTGGGGGACATTGTGGTCCTCCTCCTCTCCCCAGCCCTTGGTTGAATTACCGACACCCAACAGAGACGGGAGGGGAGCTAACCCCAGAAGTAGCACACCCCTTCCCAGCTTCGGGGGTTACCCACCTCCTGGCCTTTCTTGCAGCCTTGCCAGGGGCATGTGGGCGATGGAGGGGAGCAGCTCCATTCCATCGTGTCTCTGTCCCCACTGCCTGTGGGCTGGGGACTAGGAAGGTGGCGCTAAGTTGTCCCCATCCCCACCAGGGTCTCACCTCCTCATCCTGAGTCCACTCACTTGCTCGCCACCATCCCATCTCCTTGTGTCCTCGGAGCCTCTCCTAGGCACATGTGGTCTGAGGGGCTGCCCCTGCTCACCCAGGCTTTCGGCTCCACAGCCTGTCCCGGGGTGTCTGGTGTGGGGATTTCTCCTGTTGGCCTGGGACTTCCCTGAGGACACCACGGCTGGTGCCCACCCTGCTCCTGCCACATGAACCAGCATGAGCCTCCCTGGCATCCCCTTTGCTGGCACCTCCTCCTCCACACCCAGATGTTCCCAGCTGCATCTTGTCCTCCTGCCATGGCCTGGGGTCAGGGACCAGCACTGGTGGCACCTTGGCTCCCATGTCCCTTGCCTTGGCTGCAATGCTGCTGGGGATCCTCCTCCAGACAAGCTGAAGGAAAACCTCTGGGAGCTTTCCCATTTCTGTATGGTGAGCCAAGGCTCGGGATTTGTTTTGGAAACTCTCCCAGGGGAGGCTTTTTGGCTTGAATTTTTTTTTTTTTCCCTTAGAAGTATGAGGTGCACCCAGTTTGGGCTCCCTGGCCCTGCCCTGGGAAGATTTGGGTTTCTCCCAGGATGGTGAGTGAAGTGCATGGGGACAAAACCACATGCCCAGGCTGGCTTGCAGGTCCCCTCCAAGGTGACATGGTGCCATACATGGCCAGCATCCTCCAGGAGAGCCCAAACCCACATTGCTAACTTGCACAGCAAGCAAACGCATGGGCATTAAAGTTAGACTTCCAGGTTTCCCCATGCCTCATAAAGCACCACAAAAAACGCACTCACCCATGGTTCCCCCTTTCCAGGTTGTCCTTGGAGATGGTACCCTGTGCCAAACCACCACATGCTCACCAGGACCCAATGCTGCCTTAAATAGGGTGTGAGAGCCCTGAACTGCTGCAGCGGCCATCCTCAGCTCATTGAGGCAAGGAAGCTGCATCTCTCCCCGCATGAGAGCCAGAGGATGGAGGCACCCTGGGGTGCTCAGGGAAGGAGGCAGACCCAGTGGCTGGTACCCGAAGGGGCTCAGGGCCTCAAAGTCCCCTCAGGATGTTGTTGGTGCCAGGGCTGCACCCTCCATCCTCATCTCACAGCTTGCTAGAAGGAAGGCTGTTTTGGCAGGAGGGACAGGAGGGGCAGTTTTTCAGGGGAGAAAAGGGACAATTTAGGCTGAGCTGGAGGCCCCCACCTCTGAACCACATGTGCATGCAACAGGGATGTGCAGGGGCACAGCTGGCCCGGGGGATGCTCTCCCCAGAGATACAACGCTGACGCTGACACTCAAGACACTTCAAACGGTACCGGCCAAAGCCCCCGAGAGCAGACTGCCGGCAGGGCTGCTGGCGCCATCCCCAGACGGGCTCCTTGGGTCCGAGGAGGGCTGCGAGCGCTCGTCTCTCTATTTACATTACCAGGAATGCAAAAAACAGGGGGGCGCAGGCTGGGGGAGGGGGGGTATTGGCTGATTGTTCCCAGGATCCCCTTGTCAGAAACCCTCCCTGCTCTGTTAGTGTCTCTTGATATATGGCTTGCATTAGGGGATGAAAGTGAGGCATAGCTTGGGGTTTTGGCACGACAAACCCCATTAAACTCTCTCTGGGAAAATGAGTCCAAAAAGCGTTTCGGGGGGTTGAGTCACTAAGAGTTGTGAGCGGCATTTACCCGCACCTCTGCCAGCCCAGCCTGAAAACCCAGCCAGGGCAGGCAAGGGGAGGGTGCTGTGGGGTGCTGGGTGCTAGCAAGCAGTTACAGCACCCTGCTTCACCTGCCACCCCCTAGCACCCGTGGTCCTGCCGGGACCTGGGAGCGCTGCCAAAAGCAGAGCAGCTGGCCCCAGCCCTCCTGGGGGTGTTGGTCCCAAACCCAGGCACCCCTCTGCCACCTGGAAATTTGGGGCTGGATGGAGGAGTTGCAGGTTTGGGGGTCTTCCCTGCTCTCCCAAAGCTGTTTTTGGGGAGGGGATGGGGACAGGACCCTTCCCTACCACAGCAGCCTGACCTGGGGGTCACCCCATGCCCTCTTCCCTGGGGTGATCAATGGGCAGTGGGATGCACCCTCCCAGCACCACACATCCCTGGCTGCTTTTCATTTCCCCAGGGACAGCAGGGCAAACCAGGGGGTGCCCAGCTCAGCCCCACTCCCTCACAGGGGCCCCACTCTGGACTGCCGGGGGCCTTGGTCCTCTGCTGCTCGGAGGTCAGGTGGAACAGGAGCAAGCCGTACTGGAGGAGGGTGGTGGGAGCTCTTATGGCCTGAGCTGCTGGGTAAACCCTCTTCTCCCTCTCCAGCAGCCAGGGAATCAAAGCCAGGCAGGGAGGAGGGTGGGTCAGTGCAGCCCTGAACCCCCTGGCCCCTTTGCCTGTCATTCCCAGCCCGGGGGAGTCCAGGCAGCACAGCCACCTGCCTGCACCTCCCAGCCCCACAAAGGCCACTCTGCAGGTGATCCCCTCCGGGGCGAGGGGAGGGGGCTGCTGAAAACTTTCCATCACTTGGTGAGGGAGCAGGAAAATCCCCACAGAGGCTAAGGCAGGACTCAAAGCAGCAGCAGGGATGGCTGAGCACAGGGGAAAGGCAAATTGTTCCCCACCTGGAGAAGGCAATCCCCTCCAAAGCCAGCCCCACTGCCTCCTGGGGCAAACACAGCTCCCCTTGCCCTCCCCACCCCAGCCACGTTGGGTTTGCAGCTCTCCGTGATGAGAAGCCACATGAATCCTTAAGTGCCAGTTGTGCAACAGCTAGAACATGCCTGACCACAGATGCCAAAAGCAACACAATAGGAGGGGTGGGAAGAGGAGTAGTGAGGACCTTGTTTGCCCCCCAGCCACCCCCTTGCTGTGCTGCACTTGCCCCTGGTTTCCCCATAAAGGGACTAGGAATTTGCCGGGGACTCGGGGTGGTGGGCAAAGGCAGAGCACCAGCCGTTGTGAGCATCATGAAAGCCTCTGGCTGGTGCCTGCGCTGGGCTCCCGATGTCCCTTCCCAAGGGAAAGGGTGGGGACCCTGGCCCCAGCCCCCCAGCACCTCCCATGCTCCGTGGGTCCGGGACAGCATCCCATGACAGACCGCAAGAGCACCTGGGGACTGCAAGTGACACTTGGATCACCATCCTGCAGGACATGAAACCCCAGCTTCCCTGGCCTGCCATCCCTGCCCGGTGCCCGTGCCCAAGGCACCCTCAGCATCCCCCGGCAGGGTGACGCCGCATGGGTGCCCATGACACGCTCTGCCTGGGCCCTGGAGGGGAGGGGGCAGCCATCAGAAATGAGAAGTGAGGCCCTGGAAGATGTCCAGCTCTCTTTTAATTAACCTGAACAAGCCAGAGCTTAAGTTTCCGAGCCAAGCTGAAGTCTCCCTGTTAGGAAAAGCCTGCAGTACCTGGCAGTAATTTAATAACTCTCATTTTGAGCTTTCTAATAGCAGTGCTGTGGAACAGCTCCAAACCCGCTGGTCTCCCTGCCTTTCTGCAATCAAGTTACCTTTATTGCTTTATAGCAATATTAACAGAGATACCAGTGTTAATGCCTCACCTCAAACTCAGCTGGCAGGGGCCTGGCACGGCCAAGAGGAAACCCAGCGGCGCGTGGTGGGGCCAGGCCGGCTGGCTCCCGGCATGCAGCCCAGCACTCAGCCCGGTGAACATGCCACTATGCTCCAGCCCCCAGTGTCGAGCACATGGCAGGGCAAGCCGTCACCCCAGGGATGGGGACTGGCTCAGCAATACCCCAGGATGCCCATCATCGGGAACGTCCACCTGGGTGGCACACACCATCACCCTGGGATCCAGCCCTTTTTGGGGAGATGCTTGCATTGCTGCAGAGGTACAGGAACCAGCCCTTTCCCATCCACCACAGGAGATGCCAGGATCCATGGGGAATGTGGCACCATCCCCCCCAGCTCCAGCAGCCTCATCCCCTGCAGCACGACAGGAGCTCAGATATCCTGTGTGGCAGGGGCTGCCTGCCTGGCCCCAGTCCTTGCAGGGCTGCAATTAGCTTGATTGCAGTAACCTAGAGGGCTCCATGGCTTGAGGTGCTTTGGAAATCCTCCTCCCCCCAGGGAGGGCAGCATGCCTTTCACCTTTTGAACCCACAAGCAGGAGAGGCACAGGAGGATCAGGTAGGAGACAAGTCTTTCCTTTGCTTTGGTTTTGCTTCCAGCCCAAACCTTGCTGCTCTACCGGGAAACTCCCCACCAGACAGCTGGAGGCATGTGAGCTTTTAATAGGAGCCCCCTGCCCTTCCATCACTCACAGGTGTCCCTCCGTGGTGGCTTTCCCTGGCTTTGGTCTCCCCCAGCTGAACCCTGTCACCCAGTGGCTGATGCTTTAGAGGGGTCCCCCCAGCAGCCCCAGCTCTGGTGCAGGTTTGCAATACAACCTGAGTGCTCTGAGAGCACGTTTGGAGGGTGTGCTTCCTCCTTGCTGGCTGGGCATCGTGAGGAAAGCTTATCCTAAAACACAGCCTTGACAAGGGGTACCACATAGGCACGTGGGGGGGGGTCACCCTGCCCTCCCAGGTCTCCCCTGGCTTGGGGGGGAGATGTTAGCTAGCCTGGGTGGCAAGGGGCAGATTTGTCACCGCTGCCAAGAGCACCAGGCTGTAGTGAGGAGGAGAAAGGGCCTAGGAAGCAGCTGGTGCACGGCGTCTCAACTTTCCAAACTCATGCGGTGCTGCGAGCGGAGCGGGGTGCTGGCGCTGGGAGGGCATGCGTGCCCCAGTCCCACTGCGGCGGTGGCAGCACCTTGTCCCCAGGGAGAATGGGATTGTGTAAAAGCTCCTGGCCGTGGCCAGCTGCTGGCATGGGAGCTGACAAAGCAGCACTATTCCTGTTTATGGGATTGGAAACAGCTGCCTGTGGGACACAGACAACCTGACATGGCGGAGACAGGATGGGCTGCACAGGGGGACAGGATGATGCCGAGCATGCCCTGCTGGGGGTCACCCAAACCCTACTGGTACCCACTGGTTTTGGCTTGGAGCCGGGCTGGGGAAGCGGAAGCTCCCAGGACCAGCTGTGGTTTCCTTGCACATCTCCCATCTTGGGTGGGAGGTTTCTCCCCAAGCAGGGGGAGCGGAGCCGAGTTTAGTCTGCGCGCGAAGCCGCTGCTAATACCTTCTTTGCTATTTTTAGCTCAGAAGCCTCGTGCTGTTGGTTTCAGCATATTTTTTTTTCCTCCCAGTAAATTCCAAATCTTTTCCCTCTTTCACCTTCTATTCCGGGATGCTGCCTGCACCATTCAGCTTTGATCTGCACTGATGCCAAGTGTGTTTTGAAACTCTAAGTATAGCACATCCCTTGAATTTCTCTTATCTAGCAAGCCAGTAATATCCTCAAAGAGCTCCAGCAGGCTGGTTAAAAACCTGACATTGCACGGCTCAGTCCACACCGGCTACTCCTCAGCCTGGTTCCTGGGCATCCTCCCTTCCAGAGCGCTTCGTGGGCTGTGACCTGGGCTGCGCTTTGCTGCCGGTGTCTCAAAGTTGCTGTCAATCTTATTTTACAGCTTAGAGACTGAAAAGGGCAGCTAGGAGCAAAGAGGGCAAGTATTTCCTTTTTTATTTCTTTTTTTCCCCCCAAAGATGCCTGAATGCAGCCTCTAATTTTGCATCTGTAAAATGATTGCAGATAAAAATAATAGTATTTAGGACTTGAAAATAACTGATTTTCCAATGTAGGCAGGTAACCAGACGGCCAAACGCAGTCGTTTGTGACTCATGGCGGATTGCAAGGGCAAAGATCTGAAGGCTGCTCTTAAATCCGTCCCCAAAATGTCTAGTGCTCTGTACACAAATACTGTAACAAATTAATGTCAGATGCTACCCTTGGTATAATTAGACACGATTTAGAGTGGTAGAGCCAGCAAATTGCTACGATTTACGTGAAGCCCCTACCCAGAAGTCTGCACCCACTGCTGCTTCATCACCACTGAAAATTCATTCATTGGTTGGAGGCTGCCCAGGGCAAGCAGCCCCCAAATTGGCGCAGTCCTCAGGTCACTCTCCCGGGGGAAAACTGGGTGCTTTGTACTGCTCGGCCCCAAATCTGGTCCCTGGATGGGGCACTGATGTCAGATCCTTAGCATGCCCTTTGGTGTGCAGTGTATCAGTGGGAACCAGCAGTGCTGATAAACTCTACATAACCCATGAAAGACACGTGGAGCATCTAGAGCTGGAGTGCTAGGAAGCACCAATCTTGTTAGTAAATCTTTTTCCTCCTTTCCTCAACACACTATGAATTTAAAAAAAGGACAAAAAAAAGCCCTCATTCCCTAGTTCTCATTAAGAGATAAAACCGATCTGGCCTAACTAAGCCAAGCTCTGGCAGCCGTGGGCGCGTGAGTGGTGCGGGTCTGCTCCAAAGTGGAACCAGCTCCCAGCCCCACACTTCAGGAAACATCTCATCCAGTGAACCTCGTATTTTTCCCACAAACGCCCCTTGAGCTGTAAAGCACATCTGGATAATTTTAGGCAGAAAGGGATTTTCCCAGAAAGTTGGAGGGGGAGGGTGGGGGAGGCGAGGGGCTGGTTATATTTGGAAACCTCTTTTAAGCATGGAGAGCCCGTCGCGGCTGCAGCATCATGGGGTGATGCTAAGTGGTGTGGCGTGGCAGTGAGGACGGCTGTTGCACCGTCATGGAGAAATGTCTCTGGCAGCAATTTGTGGCTGCGGGTGGGTTTTGCTCCCTGCAGCTGAATTTTGGGGTGTGCTGTTGCTTGTCCTCCTGCAGCTGCCCTTGGATGAAGTGGGGACCTGGTGAAATCCTCCGGAGATTTGGTCCAGTGGCTCTGGGGCAGCTCCGGACATGGCATTGCTCAAAAGAAATGGAAAGGCAAAAAAAAGCCATTTTTTGAAAAGACAAAGCACCCTGAAGGCCTCGGGGCCCAGCCAAGCGTTGCTCAGAGAGGGCTGGCGTTGAGGGTAAGAGGAGGCAGCTCATCAAGGCCTTATTAGCACAGGAACTGCCGAGTGCAAATTAACGTGCCAGACTCCAGCTCGTCCCAGCCGTGCGGCGAGCGCCGTGTGCGCAGCCACGCTGAGCAGTTTAATCAACTCAGAAAGCAATTTGTTCTCTCTCTGTTTATAACCTTGACAAGCAAGCAGGTTATTTTTAAGCACACTGGCAAAGGCAACTCCCAACCAGGAGGCACCCGGCAGGCAAACCACCGTACCAGGCAGGTGAACAGCCCCCTGCCAGCTCTGCCACCCCAGCCCGGCCTCGGGGTGGCTGCCTGGCACCGAGCGGGCAAAACACTCTCCCAGTCTCCAGCCCCTTCACCACTGCACACCCGGGTCAGGGACACCCTGCCCTGGGCACAGTCCATCATCCTGGGGCAACGTGATGCCCTGATGCCATTGCCCTGGGGACATGCGCTTGCCCTGTTTGCCCTGCGTTGTCCTCTGGAGAAGGTCAGAGGAGCTGAGCCAGGCGCAGGGCTCTGTAACTGAGTAAGAACAACTCAGGCACAATGTTTCCCCTGAGGGCGGGCGAGTAATTGAGGGGAACCATGTTGTAGTGACATTGCTCGACCTGCCTAATCCTTTCCCCCTGGAGAGGGCTGTCTCCGGGAAGGGAGGATGGAGGGTGCAGTGGGATGGCAGAGCTCCTCTCTGCAGCGCCGGCTCTTCCCCTGTGGCAGGCACCCCATTACCCAGCCCGCTCCTTCACCTCTTGTATCTGATCTCCCAGCGAAGGAGGGCAGATGTTTTGCTGCTGTGCAGCATGCCCAAGGTCACCCAGGTACCGGTGTTGGAGCACTAGCCCAGCTTTCGGCCAGGGCAGCTTCCTCCCTCACTGCTGCAGGATCGCTCCTCTCCGCTGCAGTGCTGACCAGGTTTGCCCTGCAGAGCCTCCTTCTTTCCAGAGGCCAACTGGACCTCTGTGGTGGGAGAAGGGGGACCTGGAAACCTGAGAGCAGGCACAGCTGCCTCTGACATGCTCCCTGTCCTCGGGGCACTGGGCCGTGTTTGCTTTGGCCTGCCGCTGCCCCAGCAGCTGCTCAGATGTGCTGGTGATAACACAATTAGCAGCAAATTGGTTAATGCTTTCCCAGTGAGCAGGATGCATGGGGCACTGAGGCCACCTCCCTGCCACGACTAACCCGGTCCCCTCAGCCCCAGAGGTGCTGGGTGCTCTTGGGGACAATGCTCCCATGCAAGTCGCCCTTCACTGGGAGCTGGAGAGGACCTGGGGAGAGGGAATTCTGCCCTAGTGATGGTATGGTTCAGTGCCTGTACTTCCAGCTGATTTAAAGCAATGCCCAAGTTTATAGAGAATTAGCCAGACTAAGGAACATTATTTTACTTTATTAGGTTAAAGGGTAAGCAAATACAATCAATCTTGTCATGTATCACAAGATGTCAGCAACTTCCCACCTCAGCCAGAAAATTACCGGCTCCTAAGTGGGTTGTGGAATTACATTCATAACTGCAGAAAACAAATATATACATGTATATTTTAATGAAAACGCTAAAGGTCGCAACACCACATCATCATCAGAAATAGGTTACTTCTCAGCTAATTTAATCAATGACCAAGCCCAGCCTGTGGAGGAACCCCCACTTGGAGAAAGATGCAGCCCACATAGGGAGAAGATGATACTGGTGATATGAGCTGTGAGGGACAAATATGGCAAACGCAGTACCAACCCCCAGCCTGGGATGGTGTCCACGAGGAGTTGCTGCCCAAGCACCCAGCTCTGACTCAGCTGGGTGCAGCCACTGCACAGTGCTCTGCCCCATGTTTTAGCGCTGGGGCCATCTTGCATTGTCCCCACTCTGGCTCAGTTTGGCTTCTTCGTTTAACAGCTTCATAATTCAATTGCACACATCCCCATCCTTCCCTTGCCATTGCTGGTGTAGATAAGGTCGCTGAGCTCCTCTTGGAGACTTACCAGTGGGAGGGAGCCCTTTAACTGATCTAAGCTTCAGAGTTGCTAATCAAAGCTAATGAATTAACCAAGAGGGTGTTGATTTCCAATCTGAACCTTTAGGAGGAGGGACAGGATCTCCTCTCCCCTCCACCCCATCTCCTGCATCCCGCTGTGGTCCCCCTGCCCTGGCGGCGCAGGATGCTCCCTGCTCCCCTCGCTCCATGCTCAGTCACACCTGGATCGGGGCCAGCCAGGAGCAAGGTGAGAGGAGAGCCCTTTCAAGCTGGGAAAACAAAAATAATCATTTTAGTAACGGCTGGTAAGACCCCGACCTGCCTGCCAAGATCACGAACTGCTTAGAGAGCCTAAAGAGCGGTGAGACTGGAAGTCAGCTAGCAAGCATGGGACGGCCCGCAGCGGTGGTGGGGCAGAGGGCAGGGGATGCAGAGAGGCGAGGAGGAGCATGCGGCCAAAGGCCTTCCTGCCTGGCAGGATGAGGGATGTGGCCCGGCAGGGCCAGTCTCACCGGTACAGGCACCATGCCACGAAGGAAGCTGTGTGTGCCAACCGGCGCGCTGCTGGAGGGCTGCTTCTGCCCCATGTCTGACCCAGTTTTAACCCTGCTCTCCCCATGGTCTGTGCCACAAGGGTGGCCAAACGACAGTTTATCCGGTACCAGGCTGTTTGTGTTGCTAAACATAACCTGGTAGTCTCCTTGCTCAGCAAGGGACAGGACCAAACCACTCCCTTGGCAGCAGTGGGCTGGGTCTCTTTGCAGCTCCAGGGCCCTAGCTCCACTGTGTCCACACATCAGAGAGAAATCCAAAAGCAAAAACATTAGGTACCACTCAGCAAGGTCCCCGGGACTGGAGGCAGCAGGAGGAGGGGGTGGACCCAGGCAAGCTCTGCTGTCCTCTTGCAGGGAGGGGACGTGGCAGGATTTTCCCACTCCAGAGCAGTGCACCCTCCAAGAGCCAGTGCGCAGAGCGGGTGACGATGGTGAGGCTGCCCTGTGCTGCTGTGGCATTGTGGCTGAGCTGGCCGGTGCCGTGGTGGAGCAGGATCGAGCCTTGCCCCAGAGATGCTCCTGGGCAGGCAGTCTTGGATGCGTATTCTACCTGGAGATGATCTGCACACAAAGTTGGTAATGGCTATCATCCCCAATCGGGTCACTGTCTGTCCCTGTCCTACCCACCTGCCCGCAGACCTGCACTGCGAGGTTTGTCATCCCTGTGACCCAGCAGGCGGGGACTGTGTTTCCCAGCCCTCAGACAGCAGTGTTTCCCCAGCACTTACTCTTCAAACCTGCCAAGGAGGCCCAGCCGCCCACCCTGGGGGTCACGCATGCCGCTCGAGCCCTGGCTGGCAGAGCCACCGTGGCTCTTCAAATCCCAACCAGTGCCCAGACCGTGGTGACAGATACCATAAAACACATTCGTGTGAGCAGATGTGTGGCAGTGCTGAGGACTGCCTTGCTGGCTGGCTGCCTCCTACAGAGAGCATTTTCCCAGAGAGCTGAAAAAGCAATCGCGATTGCCCTGCCTGCCCAAGGGCCCTCCGGCAGAGCCGGGAGCTCTGGCACATCCCTGGCGAATTGCAGGGAAGCCATGGCAACTCAGAACTGCGTAAACAGCACCGTGTAACTGAGGTCACACAAGTTGCCGCTTGTCCAACTAGCCATATGCATGCTGGTGCTCACCAGGACCTGCAGCAGGATGCTGCCTGTGTTCCCTGCCTGGCGCTTGCCTGCACCACCTGCTGCCTGTCAGACACCGACAGATCAAGTGTGCTAAACCCAAGGGCAGGTGTGCAAGCTGGCAGCATGCAGCACAGCAGTCACACCAAACAGTGTGCCAGGGGAAGCCGAAACACGTGCAGGCACAGACAGATGCAGTGTGCAGCCGCCTGCACCCGACGGCACATACAGACCCCCAGCCTCAAGCTGGACTCTTCCACCTGAACCCAGGGCTTTCAGTTGAACCCAAATACCCTTAAAAAAAAAAAAAAAAAAAAATCAGTGTGGCTTTTTCAGCAGGCACAGGGATGCACACGTGCACGAGGACTGTGGTGAGCTGGCTGCACCCGGTGCTGCAGGCACCCTGCATTGGCAGCTGTGGTGTGCTGCCTCTGCACAGGGGCGGGCAGCCTGAGCCTGCCCTGATTTATCTCCTCTCCAAATTGTGAATGAACGAACTTTCTCCCAGAATAAATAACAATTGCTCAAAAGTTATTTTAGGGCTGGTCTCGGTCGCTGGAGTTTCCGCGCCTGCCGAGGCCCATCACATTGTTTTCTGCTGCTTTCCTTGGCACGGCCCCAATTCAGGGTTCAGAAGTTATTACTATAAAAGTCAAATTGCTTTGAGGGGGGGAGGCTGGGGGAGTCAGGGTCGGGGGAGAGAGAGAGGGGATGAGATTCCTGGAAAGTCTCCAGCTGGGGATAATTGGAGCTGCACGGGGTTGGACCTGTCCCCACCGCACTCGGGGGAGCCTTTTGCCTGGCCAGTAGCCAGTGGGAGCCCGGGGCAAGGAGGAGGGCTGGGGTGTTGCAGGCACATCCCCCTGGCAAGATGGGTGCTGCCAGGGCTCGGTGTGCTGGAGGGGTCTTGGGGGGCTCCAGGCTTGGTCCCTGCTGTCTCCTGGAGAGCCCCTGCCCATCCTCCTCCTTTGCGGCCCCTTCAACCTGCCCTCGCCCTGCTTCCATTTAATGCTGGTGATTTCCCCATCTACAGCACTAATTACTTTCCTGCCTTGGCACAGAAGATTGTCTTAAGCCCTGAGGCATTAACGTTTTATTTCCCTTCTAAAACTTCTTCTTCCAGTGTTTGCCACTACAACTTTCAGTAAATTTTGACCATCCCTAAAAGCAAACGTTCTGCCCCTTTGCACCAGACCACGCATGCTTGCCCTAAAGCTGGTGACAAGATGCCAGTCCCTGTCCCGCACTGAGCAGCTTCTACCTCCATCCTTCAGACCCGTTTCCCACCCCCTCTGCAGCCACGGCTTGCCCTGGACCTTCCCCAGTGTGGGCAGGAGTAGCTCATGGGTGTGGGACCTCAGTGGGGACAGGGGCACTGGCCACCTCCGTGGCCTCATTGGACTGTGCCCTGGCTGCCACGTCCCGCATCCTTCAACCTAAACTTGATGCTTTTATTTCCTTTTTTAAATGATTTCCATGAAATGATTATGCTGATGTGTCTGTGCAACCTCATTAGGATTCACTTTGCTCTCTCCTTCCCTCCAGGCTGCCTTACTTTTATTATTCCTGTTATTTAAGGCTAACTTTACAGCAATGACCAGCATCGCCCTGGCAGATGGGGCGCCTGCTGTGCCAGCCCCTCTGACCCGCACCTCAGAGACCTGCCCCGGGGCTTTGCCCCCCCAAACTGGCACCTCAAGTCCACTGCAACACACGGTGCTGAGGAACCGCTGCAAACACCCTGCAGCCGGGACTCCCAGGCTGGGAACCTGCACGAACACAGCCAGGAGATAAGATGTGGCTCAGCTTTGATATGTGCAACTCGTACGCCTGGAGCAAAAACATCAAACATGGGTATCTGCTTGGCGAGATGATTGCCAGGCAGCATCGGGCAGCAAGGCTTCAGGAGGACAGGGAGCAGCAACATGAGGTTACTGGGCAGTGGGACGTGGCAGCAGATGTGACCTGCAGAGGCACTTCAGAGGGGGCATCTTCGTGTCATCACCACCGGGAAGAGCCCGGTGCTGCTCCTGGTGCTTCGGCCCCGCTGGTGCTCCAGCCCAGCTCCACTACCCTGGCACGGCACAGGGCACATGCCTAACCCCTTCCCTGCCCCATCACCTGCTGGGGCGATGGGATGCTGTGCTACGTGTGATGCTTAGCGTGAGCAAATACAAAAGTGTTAACTGAGTATAAAGAAGAAAAATGTGTGGAAAGGAGAGCAAGCAGGGTGAGTCTCAGCTGCAGATGGGCAGGGCACCCTGCCACACGCACCAGGGACCTCACTGCCTCAGGGCATGCAGGAAACCCCTGGCCCAGGGCAGCAAGGCTGGTGTTCTACACCTGCAGTGACCCAGTGCAAACCCCCCAGGCACGGCTGCTGGGGAAAGGCTCCACTTCTTGCAGCTTAAAGCCAGCAGAAAGCATCCCCTGGGCCACATCCAGCCTGGCTGGTGGGTGAGGTGGGCTCCCAGCTCCTCCGGACACTTTTTCCACTTAACCTTTCCTTTTAATCCCCCGCTGCGAGCCCCTACCACTCCAGCAACCCCTCCACCACCCCTCTCCCGTGATAGCTGTCCACCAGGCATGGCTGGTTCCTTCCCTAATGGATCTGGCAGCTGCTCCCTGCGCTGAGCCGGGTTTCGGTTTCCCCACGCTGAGGTTTTCTTGCACAGTCTGCTGCAAAGTGAGAGCTGGGGCTGGCTCGGCCAGGCAGCAGCGATGCTCCCCTTGCCCCAGCGTGGCTGCCTTGCCGGTGGGTCATCCTGCCGGTCACCAGCACGCTGGGGAGTGGGCGGAAGAAATAGAGTTGCAGGAATCAGATTATGAACTGAGTAATATCACACGCGGAAAAGCCTGTGGGGAAGGGGCTTCCAGGGCTTTTTTCGCCCAACGAAAGTTGCAGTTAATTTGCAAAGGAAGTCGCTCGGCATTAAGAAACCCTCTGGGCAGAGCCTAGACCCAGGGATGCACATCACATTATTTTCTCGTTTAAAAACCATCATGGTGGTGAAGAGGGCTGCTCCCCCTGGGCTGGCGCTAATGGGGAGCCGGGGGGGGGCGGGGGGGGCAGCTCTGGAGGGGCAGGCGTGTTTGGAGAGAGGGAGAAGAAATTAACCTTGGAAAGCATTCAAATTAGGCTGTGTAATAAGAGACCCACTTCTCTGGGTAAATTTGTTAGGATTAGGGCTCACTGAGCTGTTGAGGAGAATTTGGCGTGGCTCGGAGCCAGGGCGAAATGAAGCTCCTGGCTTGGTTGGCTGCGGGGAAGTCCAGGCTAATGGGCTTTGGTTCAAACTTTGATAGGAAAAAAATCCAGGAACAAAGGCACTAATTCTTCCAAAAGCCCCAAAATCTCAGTTTATACATTTCTGTTTATGTTCATTCATAATAGATATACACAGCTGTTCTTATCATTCATATTCAAATTCCATATGCATCTTTAGCAGTTATTGCTCCTGCCTCAAAATGAAAAAAAAAAAAAAAAAAAAAAA